>CM060868.1:34561533-34659685 GCA_030737845.1 Acorus calamus | reverse complement strand
TGTGGGCAATTCCAGTTGTTCAATTATCATAAAAAAGTGGAGTATAGAGTGAGGTTTTTAAATTGCCATTATGCTTAAAAGTTTGCCCTTTAAATGTTCTGATTCATTTTCGATTCATTCTTTCACTTTCCTTTCCCATCAAATGGTTGTACCATGTCATCATGTGAGGTTTGTATTCCATGCTCATAGGCTTACATGACATGTAATATTTTCCTCTGTACAGGCATTACAGATGCCGGGTTGATAGCACTTGCGAGTGGCCTTCCATCCCTTCAGTCACTGGATGTTACTAACTGCCGAAAACTAACAAACAAGGGTTTGGTTGCTATTGCTGAGCGGTGCTGCAAACTGAGAAGTCTCAACCTTTCTGGCTGCAGATCCATCACAGATATGCTGTTAGAAACTCTCTCCAAAAGTTGTTCCCATTTGGAAGAACTGGGATTGTCAGGATGCTCCAATATAACCGACTCTGGTCTCTCAGTTCTGGTTGATGGGTGCCACCATATCAAGCTCCTGGATGTTAGCAAATGCAGCAAGATCGGTGACATAGGGGTCTCCAAGGTTGCCAAGACCTGTAATTCATCTCTGAATACCCTAAAACTGTTGGATTGCCACAAGATTGGAGACGATTCCATTTATTCTTTGTCTGCTTCATGCCCAAATCTTGATACACTAGTCATTGGAGGCTGCCAAAATATCAGCGACGAGTCCATAAAATCCCTTGTGCATTCCTGTAGTGAGAGCCTGAGACAGCTACGCATGGATTGGTGTTTGAACATCTCTGACTCATCACTAAGCTGTGTTTTTTCAAACTGTAGGAATATTGCAGCTCTTGACATTAGTTGCTGCGACACAGTAACCGATGCAGCCTTTTTAGGATTGAAGAGGGGAGGGCATAGATCATCTTTGAAGGTTTTGAGGGCTAGCAACTGCCCTAGAATTACAGTTTCTGCGATAAGCTTAATTTTGGAGTTCTGTGATTCTTTGGAGCATCTTGACGTGAGGTCATGTCCACAAATTACAGAAGTGAGTTGCAGTGAAGCAGGGTTACAGTTTCCTGAGGGCTGTAAGATAAACTTCAATGGCAGCCTAACAGAGGCCAATGTGATGGTGGATGTGTTCTTTTGAAGAATCTGAACTAAGAAGGGGTTTTGCACCCTCAGTGGATTGCAGTGCTGCTTGGTCCCACACAGGACGAGCTTCATGAATGGATATGTGAATATGAAGGTGGTTGGATAGTGATATTAAATGCTTAATGATCATTGTATATTAGTTTAATTTCTTATACTTTGTATATTTATGTTTCGCCATCATGAACGCATTAGTTGAAAAATCTATTTGGTTTTGAGCGAGTTCTCTCTTCTCCCATGCAGCCATGCTTGTTGGTCCATCTCATGAGTGAACTCTGATTGTGTGGATTTGTATGCCAACCTTCTGCTTTACCAGTATTCAAGTTCTTGCACTTTCTTGATCTTATGTTGGGGTGCATCGTGATAAATGTTTTGTTTATGACTACAGTGTACCAAAGACTACAACTAGGTACTCCAGTTTGGGTGGAATAGCTTGGTGCAAATTCGGTACTACAATTCATTGAGGATAAACATGAGGTGTGCATACATACATGCATAGAACTCTCATGCCTCACTTTCTTGAAGACAACAATGAATGGCACATCACCATCACTAGCAAGGACCAACCATCTCTTCCCATTCTCCACAAACACACCCACATCACCACAAATCACCTTACAGAAACTGCAAACACTCGGACAGAACACCAGCTTATAATTGTACACCCCATCACCACCATCTCTCTCTATCTTGAACCAGTTGCCCACCGTGCCGACACCGGGACTCCCCCGAACCCCTCCCGACGTCACGAACCTTCGTTCACTCAGCTCATCAAGGTCCCCGAGCTTCCACACCGTCGACTGAACGCATATGGTAGCGGCCGAAAACTTGATGTTTGTGTCGGTCGACAGTTGGATTGTCTTGTCGGTCCTGTTGACTGGTGAGAAAGTTAAAGGGAGGCCTTCGACGGTTGACAAATGACAAGGCCCGTTGGGCCACGTTGAGTGGGCACCGGTTGGTCTTATGGGCCGCCAGGGTCAGCCCGCCTCCGACTCCGTACGCCGGCGCGGGCAATATTTAGTAGTTGACGTCGGGTCGGAGCTTTTCGCCGTTTATGTCGCGCACGGTTTCCGATGCAGGTGCTGCA
Organism: Acorus calamus; assembly: GCA_030737845.1. Classification (NCBI taxonomy): domain Eukaryota; kingdom Viridiplantae; phylum Streptophyta; class Magnoliopsida; order Acorales; family Acoraceae; genus Acorus; species Acorus calamus. The sequence continues at coordinate 34,657,468 of CM060868.1, read as the reverse complement.
TTGGAGACCGTTGACGAAGAAGAGGTGGTGGTGATGAGAAGCAGTAGTAGGGATGGGAAAACGAGTTGTGAAGTGAGCTTCATTTTTTTTTCTGGGCTTCGATGGATGGTTTCAAGTAAAGAAAGAAACCACATATATAGAGAGGGATGGATTACATTAAATGAAATGAAAGTCAAAACGTGTTTGTTTATGATATCTAGTGTTATCTGATGATAAGTGTTTCATTAGACTTATTGTGGATGTGTGAACTCACGGTGCGGAAAAGGAAAAGACGATGGAATACTGGGAGGAAATGCTATATATCATGTGATATTGTGATTCAACTGAAGCAAATGGAAGAGCGTGCGGAGGAGAGTGGTTGCGGAATAAGGAGGGTAGGTTTGTGCTAATGGTGGTCGTGCATGTGACACCTGATCGTCTTATAGTGAGTTGTCTTGTTTAGGCGTTTCGATGCACGTGAACCCAGATCTCTGATGATCGATGTTTAGGAACGCAGGGTATCTTAAGAGACTACTGATTCTCGTTTCATGTGACCTACATATAAGTTTCATAATGAGATAACAGGAGGTGGTCAAAGTCAAAGCTTTCGGTTAATTCGTCCGCGTTATGCTCACTTCATAAAAATTTAATGAGCCAATTTCACATAAAGTTTATTATATGCTAATTCCGATTTAATGCATGCACGCACGATGAAAGAACAATTCTATATTTAATTACTTTTATAAATCTCTTTTTCCAAAGATACCACTCATTTAACATATATACTTTTAATAATATTAGGGACATGCTTTTTTTTGGATCTTTTGAATTATTTAAAGATATATTTTTTATTTTAGAAAATGAATGTTAAAAAAGTGGAATATATACTCAATTCAATAAAAAATATATAATTTTATATTTTCTTAATCTATATTTAATGACATAACTTACACGGTAGGTTAGTGTAAAAACAGCAAAAAACAACTGCACGAGTAATAGAAAATATTTAAAATTGATAATTAAAATATTTAAAATTATTGACAGAAAACAATTGAAGAGGTAAATAGTGGTGTGATGAAACTTGGGCTAAGATAATGACTCGGAAACACGTGATTTTAGAAGAGATCAAGAACAATTCATAGGAGATTGAAGTTGATTCTCTTTAAATTTCAGATACATAATTATGGATATACATCAAAAGAGGTAATCCCACTGGGATTATGTGTTATATATTTAGCATAAATTTTTCTCTCTTTCATATAGGCAAGGGATTCATTTGGATTTGATCCAATGAAATCCACCAAAATACAAAATGAGATACACTAAAAACGTCTCTAAAAAAAAGGTCACAATTTGAATCCCATGGATGATTGAGTGATCGACTGTTGAAGATACTTGAAGGCCTTCTGATAACTAACAAAACCCATAAACCAAAAATCAAAATCATCCACTGTGACTATCTGTATGTACTTCTGTGTTGGCTTGTTCACATTCTCACTTGGGCTGACTCTCTTTAGTTTCCTCAGTGGGATTATCACCTACAAGGACACAAGGAAATCCAGTTTCATAATTCTGCTCAACATGAAACTGATAAATGTCAATCAATGAAAAAAAAATACCTTGTATGGAGTTCTAGCAAGGTCTCCATTTGGCAAAGTGAACGTAAGCGATCTTTCACTACAAAATGCGACCTTCTCTGTTGAGATGAATAGCAAACCCGCTATTGGGCCAGCAGTAGTGGACAAATAGCATTGGATGGCCTTCAACAGCCTCTCACCTCTGCTAACAGAGAAGATTTGCTTGAACACTCTCTCCACACCACCTGCTTGAAGAATCTTAGCTCCCAAGCTCAACTTTCCCTTCACTGTTTCAGAAACCTTTGGCCTCAACCTCACTGTAATACAATCATTAATTACCTTCAATTAGCCTTACATGTTATGTTGTTATCCATGATTGATTCCAGTAATCATTGCATATAACAAGAATGAATGACTTACCATGTTCTCGGATGCCTTGAGCGAGATTGTCGGCTCTTTTACTGAATTTGTTCATCCAACCGATTACATAATTGACTTTATCTGATTTTCAGAAGAGACCCATTAGTATAACAACAATGGAAAAAATCAAAACAGCCCCCAATTATGATGGGAAGGGAGAGGTTCTTACTCTGTCTGGATTGAGAGGATCTATATGAACTAGGCTTGATGGTTTCAGAAACAAATGATGATCTACATGTCAATTGCCGCGAATTGATGGGGATCCCTAGAACATGATCTTGTGATGGGTTCTTCATGTTGAATGAGGCTTTCATTCTCCTCCAAATTCTCTCTTAGACCAAAATCCAATGTGAGATGGATACACACAATGGAATGCTCTGCAGGCCTGGCACCGATATATAGCCAAGGAAACTTAGAATATGTAAACACATCCAAAGGAGTAAAGGATGGAACTTTGGGTCAGCACTTTCTGCTGCAGAGTCATCCTCGGCTCATCAGGAATAAAGGCATTGCTGTGAAGAGATCAAAAGATAAAAGAGGAAAGGATATACAAAATATACAAATGTGGGAGGTGCTGTATGTTCCTATTTTTTCAAAAAGCTAATTAGCAACTGTGCTTTTGGGCAGTTATTATTCAAGTCACCGAAATCTGATCACAATGATGCAATATAAAACTCTAGTGTCAGATGGGGAACCAAAAAAATTGATGTAGGCCCTGTGTATCAAATATGTGACCAAATAAGATCACAAAATCAATCCAAATGGCCCTACTCAGTCAGTGGCAATTAAGAAATCAATACCCATTAGTAGCTGTCATCTTTTATGGTCCCAGACATACATCCAACGCGTCTTCAAAGATTACACAGCAGTGAGTCAGCAAAATAAACATATCCCATCCCTATCTGTGGGCTTATGTGGATCAATTTATGTTTGTCTAACTATTTATGTAGAATTGAAGCAAGTGGGAAATATATGCTTATTCAGATCCCACATAATCAATGAATCAAATGATTGACTGCATTGCTAAACAAATACCACAAATCTCAGTATCGAAGTTTTCAACATTACTGTTTTCAAAGCTTTCTTTTCTTTACACTCTGACGTGGAAGGATATGTTTATTTAGATGAAGATTCTTCACCTCACCTTTTTCACCCATATAAAAATTGTAGTCCTACATGGACCGGTACTATAGGGTGGCTATAAAGAGCACCTGCTTCAAAAGAGATTGGAAGTCATGGGTGCCACACATTGGCCAAACCCATGTGGTAGCAAAAGTGCCACTTCAAATACACATCAGTTTTGCTCCAAATGTCAAACAGTTGATGCTGCATATGGGATCCATCCAGTGGGACCTGTATTACTGGCCAGGCCGAGTCAGAAACACAACCAACCTGCTTACTTACTAAGCATTTGTAGGCTTGGAAGAGAAGACATTGCATCACCTCCACCTCATCTTTCCACTCATAAAGACGGGCAATCAGAAGACAATCAGAAAAGGATGGCTTAACAGAGATTAACCAGCTTTGTATAAAAGGGACCCAAAGAGCACTGGAGATCTATCCAGATAAAAAGAAACAAACACCAAAACAATTCAATCATGTGAAAAGAAAGATAACATAGCATGTGCACAGACAAATGGTTGCTCATCAAAAGTTTCAACATCAAACCTAATTTTTGCTTCTGCTTTCTATTTATCTGTTTCATGACATAACCATCCAAAAACAGTAATCAAAGTATGCCATCTATTAATGACCCACCTATATACAGACTTTGAAACCATTCACCATATGTTATTCAGAAACTATACCAATTGATATAATCCAGAATCCAGACCTGAAAAAACCACCAACAATCTGATATCCTTTTCTTGCCAGACAATCTTATTTCACTAACAAGGATCTAATGAGACCGATATATCCCCAATATTTGTACAATTTAATTAGGGGAATCATCATTGAGAAGAAGAATTAGGGGGCTTTGGGTATGTCATGGGAGGCATGTTCACTGGAGCACCTGGGACAATAGTTCCAGGGGCTGGGGCACGCACGCCATAGGCCATATGTGGTGGAGCAGAGAGGTTCACTGGGGTCCCAACAGCAGGGATGAGAGGGATTCCGATAGGCTGGCCAACCATGGTGGGGCCATACATGCCTACCACAGGGGGTCGACCAAGAGGCGGCGGCAGAGTAGACTGGTTGGCTGGTCTTGAGGAAATTCCAGTTGCCCCATTTGTTTGGCCAGTAATTGGCCCTTGAGAGGGTTCTACGTCTCCATCACCCACACTGGTAATATCATGGATGCTAGATCTCCTCCTCTCTTTGTTAATCGCGTTCATGCGAATGAAATACTTCTGAGCATGGCTGGCTACCTGTGTTGGAGTTCTTGTAACAACAAAGTTCCTAGATATGCTCCGCCAATCACCTTTTCCATATTTTTCCAGTCCCTTAAGGAATAACCTGTTTCAGAAAAATGAAGTTAAATGTCAACATATTGTTGGAAGCGTATCGTTCACCGCATGTTTGAATGGAGTATGTGAAAACATAAAAGTAATATAGGTTTCCAACAAATACTTCTAAGACCAGCTTTGGATACCGTATAGGTTAAAAATTCACAAAATTCACCACATGATTTCAATTTTGATAATGCAACATCAGTTGGATATGAAAGGCATTAATAAAGTACAGAAAGAGAACCCTACAATTTCCTCTTGTATAATTTGATAGCTATAAAATATAAATAACCAATCCATTGTCCCTGTAATTTGCTCCAATGTCCACTTATCCCCAACACGAGTACAATAGTATTCGCAAGCTGAATTTTCCAAAATTCTGGTACTATCTATACTGTAAAGTGTAAACTCTACTTTCAAAATCAATACTGCATATTGCAAAATGGCTTGAGCAATGCAATATCACAAAATAGTCCGATCATCCTGAACAATGTCCACATACTCTTCCAATAAATTCAGCAAATATATAATATAAAGATAGCTATGATAGATAGATATCCATGTAACATTCAAAATATGCATGTTATACATAAAAAAAGCAGAGATTTATCTCTTTTTGAGAAAAATGCACAGATGTATAAACAGAATGAACATGCTCAAAGTATAATTGTTTGAACTAAATCATTTTGTCACATTGCTTCTTCTACATATGCCTATTAACTCCTTTCAGTCATGTACATTAGAAGTTAAATATATAATGTAACAATGAAAATTAAAGCCAAACACATCTACACTGTATCTGTGCGCACGTGTATTATTGTCTATTAACACATAGATTCTCCCTCTATTTAATGAATAATGATTAAAAAATCAGAACTATGAAGAGCCTTTCCTTGATGTTTTACAAAGAACAAACTGAAGTAAAATATTGCTTGGAGCAATGGCAAAGTGGTTTGCTTCCAAATCAATGGAGCAGCCACTTTGTGCAAATAATTTGAAGGTTAGGACTGCACCTAGTCTCTCCTCTCCCAACACCATGCTATGTAGATGATGGCTTTTTTTAGCTTAATGGATGGTAGATGTGATGAACCACATAGGAGATATGGGAAAACAAACAACACAAGGAACATGGTCATATTCAATGTTGTGAGTTACAATAGACAAGCCAGACACCACTGCTCTGTGCATGAGTGAGCTATAAAGGATGGTCACTATAAAAAGTAGATATTAAAAATTTTATGGGTCAAATCTTCTCCTATCGACATGAGTATAACTTGAACCTAAGACCCATCGGTGAAGAGGAGTTACCTTTACCAACCTACCAAGAGATGATTTGGTAATCTAGAAGCATTGAATAAACTAGTGTTTGGGTAATTTATAAGCATATAACGCATGTACAAAGACATGGATAGAAATAAGCACTAGGAGAAGGATTGAAATTTTTGAAAAAACTAATACATGACATGGTGGATAAAAAAAAAGGAGAAAGTGATGTAAGGGCAAAAAAATTAGTACAGATAAATAAAATCGCAGAGAGGTGGTTGAAGATGAGAGGAGATACTTCTATTGAGGCCGGAGAGAGAAGCCACAAGGAATAGAGGTATGCATGATTAGAATTAGTCATTTAGGGTTCTTTTTATGGTTCTTTCTATACCAATATTAGAATTAGTTATGTCATCTTGCCCATCCAACTTATAGAAAGATATAGATTGTATTGAGATTATTAGGTGCCCACCCAAGGTCCATAATGTTAACCCAGACAGTCCGGATGACACCTAGCCATGTGAGACCTGTGTTGTCCTCCTGCCCAGCTTTGCATACCCACCCAGGTGGTTGCCTAAACCATGACAAAGCATTAACTTTTCACCAGATGAATGTAGAAGGGACATTATGACAAATTATATGAAATAGATTGCAAGTATAGTAATTAAATGCTCCAAGAATTTCATTAACTATGACTAAAAGCAGTTAGTCATTAATAAAGTTTCATTCATCTTTAAAATTTATGTCAAAGGGAAAAATATCCAAAGATACCAAACAATACTAATGCTATGTTCACTACCAGATTAAATGCATACATATACCTATATTAGCTAATAGTAATATGGATACCCGTCAAGAAGAGTAAACTCAAGAAAATTCAGCAAATAAAAAGGTTCTTCTTATTGAGGGTATCAGCTAATACACACCAGTGTTGCAAAAACCCAGACGTACAATTTTATACACACAAAAATACGAGATGCTTAATATGCACAATAATAATAATTTTCACGAGTCAAATGAAACTATACAAGGCAATGTGTTGGCAGATTCACCTCCCTACTTAAAGTAGAAAGCAAATGGTCAATCAATGACAAACAGAAGTGCATGTATTGGCTGATGGGTCATCATAATATATGGAAGAAAGCCATATTTCCGAGAAGTCATATCCACTTCTTTAAAATGATTAGTCAAGTGTGACCAATTATAAAACAGTAATTTGCGATCGGTGCAGTGGAACAAGACAACTCTCACATATGGGAGGGTGGGGTTTCGAGTCTCACCCAAGTATGTGGTGAGAATCCTTCCCCGCTATGCTCATCTTCAATAAAAAAAAACTATATGTTACATTAATACAATGGCTCTCCCATTAAATGTTAAGTACAGACCCATCGCCGTTGATCTGGAGAATTGATTAACATTTCCGTAAACTGTCATTCATTGCGCAACATGATAAGAAGTTTTACCTCCCGTATTTTTCAAAATTTCATTATTAACAGAAACCAACATTTCAGATGACCTGATCTCATGTGTGGGAGGACAGGTCTGCCAATTAGTGTTTTAATATATTTAGTCATTCAAAATTTACGTACATCAAAGAGCCCCAAAAACATGCTTCCCTATTTTGACTTAGAAAAATAATTGTGTTTCTTACTATATTCAAGCAGATGTGGTTTACTGTGTCAATCAGTCACTTGCAAGCCAGATTGATAAAAGGCGTATTCGCTCAACAAGCAACATCTCCTAAGGAAGAGAAATTCAACTAGGGAAAAAAAACAAATCAGAAGGAATAATATGAAGCCATATGGTTTGATGAAGATCACAGCCCTCTAATGTTTTCTCGAATGCAGCAGATGGCAAAAAAAAAAAAACTTGCAACTTATGGAAGGAGATATCCAGACATCTCAAAAATATTAGTCATTATCATATAATTACTCTTCTCTTCCAATTCAAGATTGTTTCACACGTTTATGTATAAACAGTGTGAACTCGGTGTTGACTGGCATTGAAATATTCAAAGTATGCACTTCATTCGGATTTGAAAATCACATGGATTTTTAACAATGATTGCACAAGGATTGGGACTTGATAGCCACCTAAATGCTCTCAAAGTAGACTCCCATACTTTGAAAAATATTTTGTTTCTAGCACGCTAAATACCCCAACACACTGCATGGGGGATGATCCAATTTACCTTTACCTTTTAGCTTATATCACCTCTTTTTGCTCTTCTCCGAATGCATTCCCACGTACCTTCAAAATTGTAAAACCACAAATTGCACCAGAGCCCACTCCACCATGGTCTAAACCTTGATAATACAGGCACAACAATAAAAGAGGTGGTCATGAGTTTCCTCTTAATGCTCGTGAAATTCACAAATGATGCTTCTATCCCTTGCCCATTGTGCATGATTCACCTTCGTAAGAAGTTTTTTTATCAAGATTCAAGAGCGACCACATAACTAACGGACCTTCAAAAAGTGAAGATGCTCTCCAAATTTGGAGAGCATACCGGACGAACCTTCTTACTATCATCAGGGTAAACATCGAAAGAATATCACTGATCATCTTATAAATGATCCAATAATCCATGTAAGACACAATGACAATGAAATACTATTAAATAGGTTAATGGCATGCAATGATCTCCAGTTTGCGAAAGCCACATGACAGTGGAGGACAGGAAGAAAAGTGAAAAATATTGCCAATATTGACTTAAGTGAAATTATTGGAATAAGTTGTTCTTGTCGGTTCATTTCCCAATTGGATTTACTACATTAATCTCACACGAACATAATAAAGGCTGCCCAAAGAGAAATACACGATGGCAAGTGCAAGTTGTCACTCCATCCATATACTGATAATATAGAACAAGTCTAAAGGTGACATTAATTTTAGTTTTCCTTTAGTTATTTTCCAAATACCCCTAATTGTTAAATGATATACCAAAACAAGGATGCACAATTAATGTGCTTTCTATCCATAACAAATCCACAACTCCTACCATGCACATAATTCAGCATGTGATTCTCAGGAAGCCACAGCCACTGCAACCACAGTGATGTATAAAAGGGGACTGAACCAATAAAATGACAACAAATTTTTACAAATTTAGAAAGAAGTGCTAACATGGAAATTTGGACAAAATAGTGTTGATTGTCTATGCATTGGCAGGTCCAAATAAATGAGTTAAGGAAGATAACTATGTTAAAAAACAACTGAAACCATTTTTATATGGTTTTATAAGTCTGAACAATATTATATCATAAGTGCACGTCTTAACTAGAATTATGACAAGCGATTTTGAATTTACATTCTGCCATGTAAAAAAAATTTCATCAGACTTGGACCATCATGGTTACCCCAGTTGATAAGCTTTTCATTGAGGTAATAACCAAAACTACCAGTACAGCTGCAGTTGCCACAGCTACTGCTCAAGAAAATGAGTTCAAATATCAATCTAAATTTGGTCCAAACCTATGACCATACTTCATTGTAAGAACATTTCTTGGGTTTGAATGCCATTACCTTAACATTTATGATCTGAAATTTTAAATCCAAGGGTCCAAAAGAAGGGAGAGCAGTCATGCAGAGAAACACAGAAACAAAGATACTAGGGAACAGCCAATTCTCAGTAGCAGTAACAAAGGTAAGAAGGACATTCAACAACAGGGTTTCCACAAAAGTAATGGAATATAAAAGAGAGCATGAACCCGTCACCACTCACCACCTTACACGACAACTTAGATAATTTAAATTAAGGATGCTTGGCCCCCCATTGTCAATAATAAAGTAAAAGCAACAGTAACAATCTGCCACAAGCTAAAAATATTAGATTACTACTGAAAAAACTTCTAATGGAAACCCCCAAAAAGAAATCTAAAAATCAGCATATGAGCTTTTTCACCTGTGTTCTTCCTCGGTCCATGGCACTCCCTTGCGGCGTTCCTGTTCCGGTTTCGAAGCCTTCCTCCATGGCTGGATTCGCCATGAGAACCTTTTTTCCCTCCCTCGCATGAGTGATCACCTGATCCATCCGACGAAGAGGGATAGGAAGGCAGTGGCACGCGCCCAGACTCGACGGCATTGACATCCTCTTCCAGGAGCTGGAAGTGCCTCTTCACATCCTCCACGGATTTCCCGGGGACATCCTCTGCAATCATCTCCCAGCAATCATCGGTGTCATTGAAATGAACAGCCAAGGCATTCTCAAACATCTCCTCCTCCTCAATAGTCCACTTGTGGCCATTGTTGCTGCTCATCTCGTCGACATCCATCTCTCCTACTCAGAACAATCTGTCGGTCAGAGAATCAATGACCCAGTTACTCAATTGAAAGGTAGACTTCTCCAAGAACATGGATTGTTCTTCTGTTCTTGAAAATTGGGATCTGAATTGTTTTCTTGGGCAATGGTGGTATCAATACCCACTTGTTAATTGGCTGATTTGTGTGTGTGATTGCAACACCAACCAAGAACATCCCACAGTGATGCAGTAGGGCATGCAGAGTTGTCAGAGCAGTGGTTAGGCAAAGTTAGAGAGAGGCAAACAGTATTCACAAAGAGCCAAGAAAAATTGGACACCAAAAGAGGGATGGAAGAACAAGGAAGAGGACTGATTTCAAGGTGTCACCACTCCAAACAAAAATAGGGCTTTCTGGGAATAGCATGAAAGGGCAAATCAACTATAAAATTTATTACTGAAGATGGCATGAAAAGAAAATCAATTATATAAATTATTAGTAGAGGTAATATATACAAGGGCTAATCCAATTTGGAATAAAAGAAAACTAGAATTTTTTTAATCAAAGGATGAAAGAACAACCAGTCTGTGAAAATTTACAAGGAACCTTGGATTAAAAAATATTATATTCCATGCCTTTCGATGATTTTTTTGCCCCACAAAGATAAATCCTCTGATACCCAACAGTAAAAGTAGAAGAAAATTTATCTACTGACATGTATGTTTTTTTAATTAATACGAGTGGTTTCAAGAGATGTATAAAAACAAAAGAAGCCTGTTTAACTTTGCTAAAAATCAAATTCAACCAATCAAGAATCCGTGAAATCCATTTTTACTTCTTTTCTATCATGTGCTCTTGTTTTCAAGAAAAGATTTCAAACCCAAACATGAAAATAAAAAAAACCACCACCACCTTCATCCATGCTATGTAGAAATCTTGAAAAAGTAAGGAAAAGTAAGGTAAAAAAACATTGAAGTTGAACAGTAAAAAAAAAAAACGTCACTTGTCTTCATTGGAAAAACAGACCCCACACAACACTTGTTTGTCTTTTTCCTTCTCAAACAATGCATCATCGATGCTGCATATTTCATTGTTTAAGATTTAAGATACAATAAACCACAAAATTATAAAAAAAAAACTCACCTTCAACAACTTCTTCTCGTCAATCTTCCAAGGTCAAAAACAAAAAAAAAATCAAGGTTAGTTCACTTTAAAAGATGTCAAAGCAACATTAATCAAACCCCCATGGAAACACAGAATGGATAATGACCTGCAATAATAGAGAAGAGAAGAATGACAGCTGTGGTGTATTAAAAAAGGGGACTTTTTAAATTTGCTGTACTCCCAATTTAGAAAGGTTAAGAGAGAAAAGCGTGAAATATAGATTCTTCAATTGATTCTTCTCTGTTGTACTGGCATGCAAATATATATATATATATGATATAATAACTAAATAAATAAATCTCTGGGTGACAGGGTGAGAGGGTTTAGGGTTTTCGAACAGAAAATCACGGAATGTTTAAAAACAGGAGGTTTTAGTTATAAGCACCACAATAGGAGGGCCTGTTATCAAAATATTTATAACAATTTTAAGTTCTTTTAATTAGAACTCCCCAGAGAATCCACCTTATCTGGAAAAAGCCCAAAATCAAATGTAGATTTTGAAAAAAAAATGGCATCTGTTTCATATTAAAACAAAATATTCTCAAAGATATTCCATGATTGCTTTGATTCAGATTTTCAAAATATATGGTTTTTTTTATGGTCAAGCACCTCATGTTATGAACATTTTTTTTTTTAATTTGGTTTTTATTGAATCCCAAAATACTGTTAAAATTTGTAAATTGTTTAACCCAATACACCGATGGTATTTTTTTTGTGATTCAGAACTGAAATTACAAATAAAATAAAATCCACCTTTTTTAACTTTTTTTTCTTAATGACCACACTGTGCCCTGCAAAAATAATATTAATAACACTTATACTACACTTTTTTTTTTCCTTGTTAAACAATTTGATCATGTGTATTAGATACTTTAGCTTGTTTTCTAAACTTTAAAAAATATGTTTTCTTTTCACACTATTAATATGTAACTATTGTAGTATTAAATATTACGTAATATTTATTTTATTTGGAGAGATTATTCTTATTGTTGTAATTGTATTTGTGTTTTATTGTATTCTTTAACTTTTATTATTTGAACATGGGCAAAAAGTAATACAAGTGTATTTGTGTTCAAATTTTATGTATTTTAGTATTCGAAGGAGATTAATTAGAATAACTTTTGCAATAAAAAACACTAGGGCGTGTTTGAACTGTGCATGGGGGTGTTTTTATTTGCACATGTTCAAACATAATATTTTGTTTGGTTATGAAAAAGTGTGACAAATAAAATCCAAGGTTTTATGCCCCCAATTTGGGGAAACAAAATCCCAACCAACATGTGTTTTCATTTGTCGATTTTATACTTAAGTATATAAAGCAATTTTACATTTTTACTATCAAATTTATTAAAGTCTATATTATCCAAAACAAAATTTCATCTCTTAATCTTACTTAAGTAATAAAATAGATAATTATATTTTATAAAAAAAACAATAATATAATTGTGTGATAATAAATATTTTCATGAAAATATTAATATATTCAAGAAATAACTAATTAAAAATAAACAAAATTGTTATTTATAAAATATAAAAAAACCTTATAGGATTATTTGTTAGTTAATATTTTTTATTATATTCAAATAAACTTTTTTTAACCACAGACTTATATAATATATTTTTATAACTTTTTGGGTTTTAAAAAAATAATATATTTAATAGAAAAAAATATTTTATCTATTTATAATATTAATCTTTTCATAATAAATTGACACATATACAAAAGTTTCACATATATGAGACAAACAATTATTAAGAAATTAGAATAACACAAATGTAGACAAACATGCAAACAATGTACAAAATTTCCTTGCCTGTAAAATTTGCCTGTGCAAAAAAAATAAAAACTGCACACGTGCCCTAAAGATAAAAATAATGATGATAAAATAAGAATTTATCTATCAATCTCTTGAGGATAAGATTATGTCAAACCCTAAACAAGACTAGTAGAATAATTTTTTATATAATTATTACTACTGAAAAATTAAATTCCTCCAAACAATGGCACAAATCAAATGAGTATTTTTAGTATTTCTCCTGCACATTAATTAGTTTAATTAAATTAATTTAAAAAATTATGTAAGAATAAAATTATAAAACAAAAAAATTACATGAAAAAATATACCTTATCAGTGAGAGGTGAGACTGTTGTGTTACATACTTACATACAACGATTGTGTGTAACGCTTTAATTAGTAAGATGACTTTCATTGATAGCCAAGAGTTGTTACATCAAGCTTCTAGATTTAATCCAGTTAAGATTCCAGGAGGTGACTTTGAGGGTTAAGAAAATGATGGGTTGTGCTTAACAATAATGGGCTTAGGTGCATCGAGTTTTCAATCGAGTATTGATACACTCAGTCTATTTTTCAGTCTCGTTTGCAATTTGAAGTGGTCCCCTAGCCACTTATTATACGCTATGATAGTGTACACTGCAATAGTACAATGTATATTGTATTATCATAGTATATGAAAAATAAAAACAGGATTTATTTTAAAAAAATAAAAACTACTCCATCTCAGTATATAATTCATTTCTTTTATAATAGCAGTTCAATGGGTGACAATATATTTTTAAAAAAAACCGATTCCTTCTATTGTGTGACAATCTTGAGAAACCACCACAAAGATGTGATCATAAGCTCAAATCATAAACACAAATTAAAGGTGATAAGTGATCCCATTGACATTTTGTTGCATACTAAGCTGTGATTGATAAGAAATGTGGGCATTTCGAAACATGTTTTGTATAGCCCTCTGTCAAATGTCAATCCAACTCCTGTACATTAACTTGAGTTCTGAGTCTTCTGACAATGATTTCCAGGAGCTCCGGATGAATACCTCCATGCATGCATACATTACATTGGCCTTTCAACTCAAACTACACCATTATATTATTGATTATTGTTTTTTCAATAATAATTTATTTATTGATATTAAAATAGTTATGACCCCATTATGTGGTGGGCCCGTCTATCCCCACCCACGTATTTTCTTACCCCACCGAGCAATAAAAAAAAAACTGGTGTTTTGCTATCCCCACCAATTCGACCCGTTCGACCGGATTTGGTCGCCATTTTCGCGCGACCGGATTTGGTCGCCATTTCAGGTTTTGGGCGACCGGAATGGGTCGAACAGGATTTGTAATAAAATTTATAATTTTTTTTTTTTGAAAATATAATCTCACGACGTGTATCCTCCTTGAATCTTTCATATCACTCCAAGTCTGAGTTGTAATGTAGGGAGAATAAATCATTATTCTTAAATGTATAATATAAGAACAATTTTTTTTACATAGGTTACAGACAAATTTCAAAAGTCAAATATAAAATGTGTTTGAATCAACTGATATGTTTTTTTGTTTTCAAACAAAAATTCATCTTAACTATGAATTCAAACGAAGCTTAAAAATAATATATATTTGTTTAATAAGATATTTTTCTATAAAAATTTGAATTAATTGAAAGTATATCTACTTACATTTTTTTTAATCCCTTAGTTGTTGTTTGGATGAAAGAATAAATGTAGAATATGATGGATAAATCCAAAAATTTATTTGTTTACAAAAAATAAGTAGATACAATTCTGAACCCTGTTCGACCCATTCCGGTCGCCCAAAACCTGAAATGACGACCCATTACGGTCGCCCAAAACTTGAAATGGCGACCGAATTCGGTCGAACTGAATCGGTGGGAACAGACAAACACCGGTTTTTTTTTTTTGATCGGTGGGATTGGAAAATACGTGGGTGGGGATAGACGGGCCCTTATGTGGTCAATTATATAAAAACGAACAATGGATTATTAGAGCTCCTACGACGTCTAGAAGAAAAAAAGAATAGAAAAAAGAGTTCAACAGTGGATGTTGCAAGTGCACACAGCATTGGAATTGCAATCTGCGCTGGATAGGGCTTCCCTGAATCTGAGGAGACAGGTCTGAAAACATGCATCACTTGCACATCGGAAACTCTTTGGGAGATCCACTTTGCACAGCCTCTCAGCCTTTACATCATCTGCAGCGCGAACACCATCTGTATATACCCAAAATAAAGGTTACATGCTCTTATGTAAATCTAAAATTAAAATTTAATGCAAAAGAACTCGCCAAAGAAAGTGATGCCGAAAATTAAAATAATAGTAGTGAATATATTAGCACCAAAAAAATATAATAGTGAGTATAGTAATAGTATGAACAAATTCAAATGTGTAATATTTAAATTAAAATTTTAAATTTAATTTATATAAGGCACATGCACATCTCACAAGTTAAAATTACTTATCTTTTGTTAAGACAATAATGATTTAAATATAAATCAAGATTTAAAATTTTATTTTTTTGATATGGGGCTAAAATCATTTTAACACTTAAAAAATGATCTTAAGATTAAATCTTTAATAAGTTACTGTTTTCAAAATATAGTTATTAAAATTTAAAGATAAAAACGCAACAAAAAGCTCACCAAAAGAAATGGTGAATATCAGCACCAGCACCAGCGGAAGGGTAAATAATTTCATCTTTGCCTGTAGAGAAATATAAGAAAAAACCAACAAAAACTATGGGAAGTTGAAGATGAAAGGATATCAAACTGATGAAGTCTCCTAGGCTATTTATAATACAAAAAATTTAAAGGTATTTTTGGTAATAACATAGTGTGTTGCCATTAGAAAATCTGTAAGTTGTGTTTCTGGATATGGTGTTTATACCCTTGATTTATTTAGACCCTCATGTATATTTTTTCCAAAAACCAATACTCATTATTTATAACGTACAGATTTTCTCATTGACATTTTCCTCTTAGAACCAACATTTATATTATTGACTTGTGTTGTGTGGTCCTCTTATAGATATTAATTATACACACAAAAGCTTCTACCCAAAAAAAAAAATTACACACTCCAAAAAGCCCGAGGCCCGAAACCCGGCCCGCCCAGCGAGGGCCCATAGGGCCAAAATCCGGCCCAGGCCTGTTCGTGGGCCGGGTCAGGATGGCCCGTTTTCAGGGCGGGCCCGTAGGCCTGTGGGGGCAATGTAATAAAAGAGTCACATGTAATTTTTTATTTAAATTGTGGTTGAATGATGCAAATTATCAATATCAATATTTCTGTAGGTGTCAACCTAGTTAAATAGATAGAGTTATTTAGTTTTTCAAATAATTAATTCATTTATCATTTTTATTTTTGAAAATTCAATCAGTAAAATATTTTTTTTCAACATTATTATACTTTCAATTTTGTATTATTTTAACATTTATATACAAATTAACAACTTTAAATTAAAAAATTAAAAAAAATAAGATGTTTAAAATCTAGACCTGCCCGTGGGCATGAAACCAGAGCATGGCCCGTCAGGCCCGGGTCCGTGGGTAGGGTCTGAGCCTTTTTTTGGCAGCGGGCCGGCCCGGACCGGGCCCGCTGGCAAAGCAAGCCCGCGGGCCTGGAATCTGTTTGCCATGCCTACACATAAGCTTCCTCTATGAAAGATTATTATCATAAATCAAGTCTTAAAATGTATTTACTGATCCAAAATAAAGTACAGATGGTGGATCTAAAGTCCATGTCCAACAAATAGGTACTGTCGTGGTTTAAACTTTTATAATTTATCCATAATAAATCCGCATGGTAATCTAATTAATTCCTCATATGAATCCAATTAATTTTTTTTGCTAAAATAATAATCCAACTAATCAGGAAACCAAACAAATCACTTATCAGGAGTGTAAAAAATATATCTTATTTAAAGAATGGCTCACCTATTTTTTGGTGAACTTGTGAGTATGTTTATAATCCAGTAAAAATCAAAATAGAAAATGTCCGAATGAGAGAAAATATAAAATACATGAAAATAAATATGGTAAAGAGAAAGAAAGGGCTCGCCGTTTGGTCACCACATACTCCTCCACAAAATATTTTCTGTTTTTTAAAACAATTTTGCATATATACCCAATATAATTTGAATTTTTGTGATCTCTCTTTGCTTTCTAAATTTGTTTTATTTGGAGGTCCTAAAGTATATGAGTTTGTGGCATCCCCGGCTCCCCGCCTCCTAGGAACCAATAGTTTGTTTTTAAAAAATTAGTTTTTTTTTATAATAGCTTCCAAACAAATATATGGTTTCATATTATGGTTTTTATATTTTAATATCAGTAGTGATATAATAGATTGCATGTCAGTGACTTTGTAATAGTTATTGAAATCCCTTTTTTAATACATAAATATTGGGATTCAAACATATGATCTCTTTTCCTACAATTATTATTTACATAAAACTCAAATCTATGAAAAATTTCTATATCCAAATATATGTATTTAAAATTATTATACAATTTTCTTACAATGTATTTATTAGTTTGAAAGTAATCTTAGTCTGTTATGAAAAATAATAATGTATCACATGCTAAGTGGGCCACGCATATGTGTGTGTAGATCACTATATCCCTTTGTCTTTCAATTCTTTTTCATAACAACATGCATATGTGTGTAGATCACTATCTTCCTTTGTCTTTCAATTCTTTTTCATAACAACATTTAATGAGTGGGCCACTGTATAAGGTTATTAAATTTTTTCTTCAGCTAATGTGACACTATTCCAAAAGCATTACAATCTATTCAACAATTGTAGTAAAACACTTTTAATTTTGGGATTCCAAGAATACCACTCTTTCTCTTGATTACATGTTATTTTGTAAATTTGTAAAAACAAAAAAGATATTTTTTATATTTGTATATAAAATAATAATAATAGTTTTTAAATTAAAATATTTTTTTATGTATCAATTAAAAAACTAGTAAGTTATAGAATATTTTTGAGAGGCTTGGATCTATAGCTCGGCTAACAAGAATATTTAAATATGTCAGATTCATCATTTATCTATTAAATAAAACTTTTGAATATTAATTAGTCTAGATGAAATTACAACGGATAAATTATATATATACAATTCTTTAGCGGGTTATAAGGGAGGGTTAAAAAAAACCCTTCAATCGTTCAACATCCATCCATGTGTTTGTCTTTTATAGGGTTGAAGTTTCCATCTTAAAAAAAAATAGATGGAAAGAAGGGGAGTCAGCCTGCCAGGGGTGGTTGAGACGAAGGGTAGGGGTGGTTGAGATGAAGGGTGGCAGAGGTGGTGGAGGTGAGCGGATGAGGTGGCGCGATGGGAGAGAACACAACGGAGGAGCAGGGAGAAAGAGAAAGACAAAGGGAGAAAGAGAGAGAGAGACAGGAGAAAGGGCGGAGGTGACAAGGTGGCGGCGGAGGGGACAGTAGTGGTAGCAGGTGACAGTGGCAGAGAGGATAGAGGGGTAGAGAGAGAGAAAGAGAGGCAACCGATCTTCACCTCTTATTTTTTTCTGAGATGCATTGGTTTCTCACTCAGTAAGATGACTTTGGTTGCCTAGATTTATATCCAAAAAAATAAAATTTGAAACTTCCATCGAGCCATATTTGACCGAAGCCCTTACACCTACCATTTGATAAGTAAATAAAAATGAAATTCTTTATTGTGAATCTTTACCACAAAAAAAATGGTTTGAGTGAAATTCCACGTTTAAGTTTTATTTGTTTCCAGGATGCTTCATATATATATATATATATATAGTATATAACTTTTTTTTCTCTAATTAAACCTCTTAAGAGAACAGATTTTTGAATGGAAAGAGAAATAATTCAATTTATTTGATATCACTGATAAAGAATCAAGACCTACAATGCATGCAGTCAAGGTTTACAAATTCCACATTGAATAATATTGGGAGATGGGGAGATGGAGAAACATCAGCAATGGATGCTTCTTCTTTTTTCGCTTGGTTTCAGCAATGGATGTTGCAAGTGCATTGTGTATTGGATGAACAAGCCGCGTTGGATAGCACTTTATTGTACTTTAACAGACAGTTCTGGAAACAATTCTCGTACACGCATGGGTTCAGATCCACGTTCTCCGCACAAATCCCTGCCTTCACATCCACAACAGACTCAACACCATCTGCATGCATGCAAAATATGATCATAAAAATAATAACTAGATAGAAAACAATTAAAAAAACTTAGGGACAGTAAAAATTCTACACGGTTCAATTCAAACTATATCAAAGGGTGGTTTAGAATTAGCAAAAAATTAAAACAAATGATATGGCATTGTATAAGTACTATTGAACAACTATAATAAATAAAAGACACACCAAGGGAAATAATGCTGAGGAGGAGCAGAACCATCAGGGGGAGAGTGAATGATGACTTCATGTTTGGATGGGAAGAAACACAAAGCAGCAAATACTATAGGAAGCTAAAGCCACAAGGATGCGAGACTGGTGCTCATCTTGAGTATTTATAGTCTTTTTTTAGAATTTAGAGAAATAAAATATAATTAATTTTTTATTAAATTTCCATATAAGGTGTTCATAAACTTTCTTCTTCCCCCCTCACCCCCGTCAAAGATTTCTGTAACTTTGATTTTGGTCATCTATTTATAGAAATTCGATGAATAATTTAAAGGTATTTTTGGTAATAACAAAATCTATCAGTGGTGTTTATGGATATGGTGTTTATACCCTTGATTTATTTAGTCCCTCGTGGAGATTTTTTCTGGAAACCAATACTCATTATTTATAACTTACAGATTTTCTCACTGGCATTTTCCTCTTAGAACCAACATTTATAATATTTATTTGTGTGGTCCTCATATGGATATTAATTATACTCACAAAAGCTTCTACCAAAATTTTTTTATACACATATAAGCTTCCTTTATGAAGATTATTATCATAAATCTAGTCTAAATGTATTTACTAATCCATACAGTCTAAACTTTTATAATTTATCTATAATAAATCCGCATGGTAATCTAATTAATCCCTCATATGGATCCAATTAATTTTTTTGTTAAAATAATGATCCAATTGCCCGAGAAAGTAAACAAGTCACTTACTAGGTGTATAATTTAAAGAATAGCTCGCCTGTTTTTTAGGCCAACTTGCGGGCATGCATATAATCCAATAGATATCAAAATAGACAATCTTCGAATGATAAAAAAAAAGGAATACATGAAAATAAATATGGAAAAAGAAAGAATTGGCGCGCCTTTTGTTTGGTCACCACATACTAATTTACAAAATATTTTTTTGTTTTTTAATATAATTTTGCATACATACCCAATATAATTTGAATTTTTGTGATCTCTCATTGCTTTAAAAAAAAAATTATTTGGAGGTCCTAAAGTATATGAGTTTGTGGCATCTGCCTCTTTGCTTCTTCCCCGCCTCTAGGAACCAATAGTTTGTTTTTAAAAAATTGGTTTTTTTATAATAGCTTCCAAACAAATATATGGTTTTTATTTTTTAATCTCAGCAATGATATAATAGATTGTCTGTTAGTGACTTTGTAATAGTTATTGAAATCCTTTTTTTAATACATAAATTTTGGGATTCCAACCTATGATCTCTTTTCCTACAATTATTACATACATAAAAATTCAAATTTATGAAAAATTGCTATATCCAAATATGTATTTAAAATTATTGTACAATTTTCTTGCAATGTATTTATTATTAGTTTGAAAGTACCCTTAATCTGTTATGAAAAATAATAATGTATCGCATGCTAAGTGCACCATATATATGCCCGTGTAGATCGTTATGTCCCTTTGTCTTTCAATTCTTTTTCATAATAACATTTAATGAGTGTGCAACTATATAAAGTGATTAAATTTTTTCTTCTTTAACCAATGTGAGACTACTCCCGAGACATTACAATCTATTTAACAATTATAGTAAAACACTTTTAATTTTGAGATTCCAAGAATACCACCTCTCTTGATTACGTTTAATTTTGATTTTTATAAAACAAGTTTCTTTGTAAATTTGTAAACAAAAAAAAGATATTTTTGATATTTTATATTTAAAATAATAATAATAATAATAATAATAATAATAGTTTTTAAATTAAAATATTTCTTTATGTATCAATTAAAAAAAATAAGTTGTAGAATATTGTTTTGAGTGGCTTGGATCTATAGCTCGGCTGACATGAATATTAACATAGGTCAAATTCACCATTTATCTATTAAAAAAAACTTTGAATATTAATTAGTCTAGATGAAATTATAACGGATGATTCTTTAATGGGTTACAAGGGAGGGTTAAAAAAAACTCTTCAATCATTCAACGTGCAATCCCACCAATGCGTTTATCTTTCATGGTGGTGTGGTTTCCATCTTAAAAAAAAAGATAAAGAGAAAGAAGGGGTGCTGGCCAGCCAGGGGTGGTTGAGACGGAGGGTGGGATAGGTGGTGGTGGTGAGTGGATGAGGTGGCGCGATGTACAAGAATTGAGGGAAGCGGAGGGAGAAAGAGAAAGAAAAAGGCAGAAAGAGAGACAAGAGAAAGGGCGAAGGTGACAGAGATAGAAGCAGAGGTCGGAGGGGACGATGGTGGCGGGTAACGGCAGCATAGGGGATGATTGGACAGGGGGGGAGAGAGAGACTGATGGGATTGTCTTTAGTACGTGTCTGCATAGATGACATGTGTCTATTAAAGTGCATTAATAAAAAGTATCAATGATATTTTAATTGATGAAATATTTTTAATTATTTAATAGACACGTGTCATCCATATAGACACATATTAATCACAATCTCACCAGTATGTACTAATATGGAAATTTTCGTTCATTTGTATTTTAACTACCGTCATAGTTAAAACTTTTATTATCTATAATATAATGAATCCGCATGATTCTCTATTAATTCTTCATAATATTCTAATTAATTAAGAACCATTTTGAAGATGATAGGTAAGGAACCAAGTCATTTACCAAGAGTAAAAAAATTCTTATTTCAATAGTGGCTCCTTCTTTTTCTTTTTCTTTTTCTTTTTCTTTTTTTGTTACAAAATCTAACATAACTAATTATCGATACTTAGTCTTGACTAAGCCCAACATGGACCTTTTAACAAAAGAAAATGTTAGATGTTAGACTCAGTGACATTTACTAATCAAAACTCAGACCTCACATGTATTTATTTATTTTTAAATAGCAAACATCATCTAATGAGGTATATGTTTTGATAAAAAGTGCATATCACTCCATTTCGAGTTGAATTAATCTATTTTTAATGAGTGTAAATTTTTTTTAATGAGGTATATACAACATCTAACGGAATATATGCTTCACTGGATTTCTAACGTGATATATAGGATTGTGTTTTTTACTGAAAAAACTGAATGTAACAGCACTTTTTAACAAATTGTGAGCAAAGCCCACTTAAACCAACTCAATTAAGATGCAACTCTTTTTATTAAAACCTTGCTAACAAGGGTTGATCTCTATGTGAAATCCAAACAGGGGTAACCAAAGCATGTAAGGACATGGCTCGTCTACTTTGGTCAAGGAAAAGAAAACAAATTTTTTAAAGGAAATTAAATGTTGTACGCCCCTGGGCACCCCATCCACAATTAACACTATTTTTTAATTATACACTCTCTCATTAAAGTATCTATATTGTTATACTAATAAACTATATATTAAGATACAATAATAATAATAATAATAATAATAATAATAATTTAATTATACTCTATAATAATGTAATATATATATTACTCTATCATACTATATGGAGTTGAAAACTAAACTATAAAATGAACTAAATGTATCAGTGCTTGAAAAAAATATCAATCTAGTTACATTGCGTGCTATTACACTATTTTCCTACATGTTGTTGATGCATTCTGTGGCCCATCTTTTAGTCCATAACCATTGCCCCGTTTGGATAGAAGCAGCGAAAGAATAGAAATAGATGAGAATAAGATCACAATGTTGCTTTGTTTGTAAAGAATGAGGGATATATAACTATATCAAGATAACTGAGAATAAATTAATATTAGTATCTGAAATCCTTCTAGAATTATTATTTCATTCAATCTATTTCACTGACATAAATGAGACTCCTCACATATTATCAATCAAGATACTCATATGTCATTTTTTATTTATTATAAATTTGTATTCACATTTTATTTATTTTTTTAACTATAAGTTCTTCGCTATCAATTAAATAATAAAATATTTATTATTATATTTTTAATAAAAAAATTAAAAAACACAACAATAAAAAAAAAAGTTACATGTAAAATAAATGTCGATACCACGAAGGCATAAGCCAGACAAATCCATTTTTAGGGAAAATGTGGACTACACCGTCCTTAAAAGCAGACAACTCTATTTATTTGACAAACAAAAACCTTCTCTCTGCGTCTCTTCTTTTCCGTGTACTGTGACGGAGCAGGCGGTGGCGGAGGCTGAGATGTTGCCAAGTTACGGCAATGGAGGAGCTGGGGGTGACTCCCATCGAATGGTTTTCGGACACAAAGAGAGGTCACGGAAGGGAATCCGCGGCGGCAGAGGTGGGGGTTTTAGGGCTCCTCCATCTTCCTCCCCCACCACCTCGTTTTCTTCACAGGCCGCCTCCGCAACTCCTCCTAAGTGCACGGAATACGACACCGCCTACTTCCAGTCCTACTCCCATCTCGGCATCCATGAAGAGATGCTCAAGGTCCTACATCTGTAATGTATCTTTGTTTCCTTTAAAATGTTTATCTTTACATGGAGATGCAGGTTATTCTTGTTTTTTTGCATCATCAATATCTCAAAAAACCAGTTTTACTGTGGCTTTTGAGGTGCGGTTGTCATTCTTCGGCCGATGCAAAATTTTCGTTTAGGGTCAAGTTCAGATGAACTTGTACTATCTGAATCCTTGTGAAGGGAGGTTGAAAACTCTGGTCTAGATTCTTGACATAATATTGTTGGTCAAAAAGGCTGGGTTCGACAGATATTCATGTGTATATGCATTTCTTGTGTATATCACCTACTTGAGGAAATTATTTTATCAATTGGAGGAAACGAAATCCCATAATGAATTTATGTTTGAATAGGCAAGGGGTTTAGGGTTTAGACTCAGAAAAACACTAATATTATTGATAAATTTCATTCGTCAGCTCCTTAAAAAAAAAAATTAAGCAAGCGATCTTTTCTATTGTGATACTAGACTTCAAGGGAAAATCCACATTGTGTAGTATTTGGGAGCATATAGAAGTTATAGATGTTTTCTCTTGTTTTGGTGGCATTCTTTTCAGTTCACTTATACAACCTGCAGTGAAAATACTACTGCTTTTTCATTTTTCATTAGAATGATAGAGCATTATTCACTTCTTGCAGGATCAAGTGCGGACTGAAACTTATAGAAATGCTATCATTCAGCATCAAAAATATATTTCTGGCAAAGTAAGATTTTAAGATTCTTATATTTGTGTTCTGTTTTGATATATACTCTGTTTTTTTTAAATCTTTTGTGATCTTAATTTTTTTATACTTCTTTCCTGATTTGAAGAAAATTAGAATGCTCATTATATATATATATATATATATATATACACACACGCTCGCGATTAGGTGCGGCGAACGGCAGGTGCGGCCGCGACGTGGGCCGTCCGATCGTGGGTTCATCGCATCCGACGGTCGATGTGAATCGCACCCGACCGTCAGATGCGATGGACCCATGATCGACGGCCCGTGATCGCTGCCGCACCTGCCGTTCGCCGCACCTAATCGGTTCCCTATATATATATATATATATATATATATATATATATATATATATATAAATTATCTTTTCTGTATATTCATAGGATTTGTATTTGTAGGTTGTGATGGATGTTGGTTGTGGCACAGGCATTCTTTCAATATTCTGTGCTAGAGTTGGTGCAAGGAAGGTGATATTTATTGTATTGATAACTTCAAATAATTTTTTTTTAATGGAATTCAAGTTCTAGGTATCATGCCATGCATTTAACTGTGACATGTTATATTTTTCATTTATAAAGAAAAACCTTTTTTTTCCATTTTCAGGTTTATGCAATAGAAGCAAGTGACATTGCGGCACAGGTAGTCCTCGCTTTCAATCTTGTGATTCAGATTGCTGGCTAATGTCAACTTAAGAGGCCACTGACTAGGAAAGGAGAAGCAGATGGTTTTTTTTATTTTGAAAGAAAGATCTTGGAGATTTTTATCCCTTTAGATAACTAGAATAGGAACAAGTTCTTTAACTGCAAGAATGGAAATTTATGTGTGTATGGTTGTTATAGTTTGGAGGGGTTTGGTTGTGTACACTAACTACGAAGTCTAATGTCCACTAAGAAATGTTAGCAACAGATCAGAACCCATGATATGGAGAAGAGGGGAGTAGGCATAACAAGTCTGTGATGGAAAGCTATATAATGACAACAATAGAACATTTATCCCAAAATTTGGGGTTGTCTACATGTATCAATTTTTACCATATAACTCTGTTAAGGGTCATATCATTGAAACATGTACGATATTTGTCTTTCCTTATTGTCATCATTCAAGTTTGTTATGGCCTATCTCAGGAACTCTTCCATGGAAACCATATTTCTTCCCCTAACCGGTGCACCCATTGGTCTCCATGACACATGTCCAAATTATCTCAAACAACTTCCCTTCATCTCATAACCTATTGAAGATGGATATAGAATGGATGTGAAAATTATTTTTTCTCAATGGCTCATGAAGAATGGTGTTGAATAGAATTTATGCATAGTAGGATTTATATAATTAATCCCATCATTTTGGAAACTAGTTGTGCTGCGGATATAATGGATGAATTAATCACATGTATTACTTGCCTAATTCTTCAATATGATATAGAACACTGTTTGATAGTGTCGATTCTTTAAAAAAGGAATAACTTCTTCTTTAGAAACCTCCAGTGGCTTTCATTTTTCATTATTGGCTTTTAAATATCCATTTTTTGTAATGGTATAGTGTGCGTTTTTTTTTTTTGGGGGGGGGGAGGAATATAGTGGGTGCTTATTATATGTAGTTTCTTAACTTTTTGTAAAATTCCTCACCAGGCTAGTGAAGTTGTGAGGGCAAATAATCTCTCCGATCAGATCATTGTTTTGCATGGACGAGTTGAAGTAAGATTTCTCTCAGTAGCCAGTCCTGATGGATTTTGTCACTCCTGTAATGTGATGGATTTTTCATTATAAGTAAATTTGACATTACATATATATAAATTATTATTTGACATATCTGATTACTAGGCTGTTTCACTTCCAAACAAGCAATGAGATGTGTACATTTACATTCTTGTGATTGCTTTTTCACCTTTATGTAGTGCAACTATTTTGAAACTAATTGCAGGATGCGGCTATTGAGGAGAAAGTTGATGTTATAATATCGGAATGGATGGGTTACATGCTTCTGTATGAGGTGAATTCTTGAGTTTCTAAATCATTTGACTGTGTTTTTAAAGTGCTCTGCCTAATTGCTGCAATACGCTAATCTTTGCATCCTTTTCTTTTGGCTGTAGAGTATGCTGTCCAGTGTGATCTTTGCAAGAGATCGTTGGCTAAAACCTGGAGGGCTTATTCTGCCTTCGCATGCCTCGGTAATATATCCAGAGGGCATATGCACATTATATATTGAGTGTTATAGTAGACTATGGAAATACGTGTATTCATCTCTCTATATCAGGGTCTGTTTTCATGGATAGTTAAAAGTTGGTTATGATCTTATATTGTACATCTTCATACGTATGAGTAATAGGAGCATAAAGCCGAGAAAAGGAAAGAGTAGAGAATGAATTACATGTATTGATATAGGACCGCATCCCCTGATATTCGAACACTGATCTTAAGAATTTAATGAGTAAACACATATTTTTGTCAGAGAAATATATTGCCATAGTTATTGATTTGACATAATGGACTCAGTAAATTGCATATATTAAATCTCATAGAAGCAGTGATCTTAGTACATGGGGTGGCAGATTTGGTACATCCTCTATTAACTTTTTTATCTGATATACATTGTGGTTTCATTTTTTTCCCTCTTGCAGTTGTACATGGCGCCAATAACTCATTCTGATAGGTACCATGAAAGTATTGATTTCTGGCGCAATGTTTATGGAATCGATAGTGAGTACACTGAAATGATAAATTCTGATTTATATTTGATAATTAAGCATGGTGGATCAATCACCAAACAGATCCCTGGATAAGGAGATATTTTCTGTTTATTCAATTTCCTTTTCAGCACAGTGTATTCAAGGACAGTAGATTAAAAAAAATGTGGATACTGACAAAATGCATCTTTAATGGCTACAGTGTCCCCTATGTTACCACTGGCAAAACAGTGTGCATTCGAGGAGCCATCTGTTGAGACAATAACAGGGGAAAATGTCTTGACATGGCCATGTGTGGTGAGTGTTCTCATGATTTTTCTAACTCAAATTGTGTCATCTGTTGTCTAATTTCTGTTGGTTGGTGATTCTAGCAAATCTGGATAAGCTTATGAGCAAAAAATATCATTCTAATTATTGAAAATAGATGAATACCTGCATGTGGTAGTTCTTTGGCCGAGAGGTTGCTAGCGTGAAATGCATATAAGGTGTGTTGTGAGAATTCACAAAAGAAATTGGATAACAACTCATGAAATTAGGTTCTTCATTGTTCCATCTCTTATATATACCCATGGTTTGTGCTTAATGGAAAGAAATGCCTCTTCCCCTTGAAAAAACAGTGAGTGAAAATTTATATTATTTTAATTAGAGGCCATCACACCTGTACATGATGCCATTTACCACAATTATTGTTCCATTTTTTTTCTGGTTATATGAATTAGTTGATCCAGAAAGAAACATTCCTAAATGTACTGAAATGGTTTTACCACATGTTTCATAGTACTAAATATGAAGGCATGTTTTAGGTGGTAAATTTACTATGGTCATTAGACTTATTTATGGATTGGAAGGGCCAGTCATTGAATGCTGGATGATAGTCTTCTTTTCTGTAGCTATTTTTC
Source organism: Acorus calamus (assembly GCA_030737845.1). Taxonomy (NCBI): domain Eukaryota; kingdom Viridiplantae; phylum Streptophyta; class Magnoliopsida; order Acorales; family Acoraceae; genus Acorus; species Acorus calamus. The sequence continues at coordinate 34,629,501 of CM060868.1, read as the reverse complement.
TCAACTATGGTTTTTGCTGCCTTCTGAACTGCATCATTCTGGGCACTTCATGAACAGGTTAAATATGTGGATTGCTATACTGTTACGGTTGAGGAGCTTGAATCTGTTACTGCACAATATAAATTTACGTCAATGATGCGAGGTAAAAAAATTTTGAACCGATTGTGTTTCGGAAATTCCACTAACTTCATTTGCCAGAAGCAAACTAATTATCTTTTGGATATATGAATTCCATCATGTAATTCATACCTAGCACTTGGCATACTATGTGATAATTAGAAAGTCTCTTTAGATGCAACCGACACTAATGCAGAGTTGGAAATTTACACCAAAAGAATGTAATAAAGTGTCTCACGGAGAATTACCAAGTGCAAAGATTTTCTGGATCTAAATAACTGTGTGAAGAATCATATAAAATTATTTACGTTGACTTTTTGCATTATTTCAAAACGATTTTCTATGATTTGTTCTCCCCCTTAATGATATGTTAATTACTGGGTATATATGTTGGGATTTTTAACAATTTTATTTGAGTGAAATAAATAATACTGATCGCAGAAAAATATTTATGCAGCCCAAAATAATCACCAAAGCAATCAGAAAAATATAATGACAAGCAAACAACCAAGCAACACCAAATTTAACGTGGTTCGGCTTAAGCCTACATCCACGGGACACTCCAACAGCAATCCACTATATCAAAAGTATAATGAAAAATAATGTCTTCTCAAGTTTTGTCCAAAACTTGAGGAATACAAATATAAGAGAGAGATATAGGGTTACCACAAGAAGAACCCTAAATCTGATCTTCTAAATAATATGAAGAAGAAGACCACGTCGAACAACGTCGGAATCCACGAAGAAGTCCTGAAGAGAACTCTCTCTCTCTCTCTCTCTCTCTCTCTCTCTGTTCTGCCGAACAAAAGCCGCCGCACAAAACTTTTTGTCTTCTGTCCGTCAAAACCCAATTAATCAAGAAGACCTAGGTAAAACCCATATATGCACTGTTCACGTGCATCACCTTTTCATCCATGCATGGACCCATCTTGACTTGAATAAAGAAAGGCCCATCATGGGCTGGACCCAAAGAAGGGCCCATCTGGGCTGGGCTCACACCCAACAATCTCCCCCTCCAGCCCAATGAGGGGGGAACCCGGTCCGTGACTCCTCACCTGGAGTCCATGCTAGCCAGCTTCTTGCAAAGCTCGAACTTGTTCTTCGGAACAACTTTTGTCATCGCATCTGCGGGATTACGATCTGTGTGAATCTTCTTCATCTTCATCAAGTTTTTCTCGATGGCATCACGGATCCAATGATATCTAATATCAATGTGTTTCGTACGAGAATGATAAGTAGCATTTTTACTCAAATCCAAAGCGCTTTGGCTATCGCAAAATACTACATACTCGTCTTGCTTCAAACCCAGTTCTTGGAGAAAACGTTTCAACCATATCATTTCTTTACTTGCTTCGGTAGCTGCAATATACTCTGCTTCTGTCGTAGACAAAGCGATACACTTTTGCAGTTTTGACTGCCAAGACACAGCTCCCCCTGCAAAAGTAAATAGATATCCCGATGTTGACTTTCTTTGATCAAGATCACCTGCCATATCAGCATCTGTAAAGCCTTGGAACTGCCGAAACTCAAACACAACTTGGAACTGCCCTTTAAATATCTGAAGATCCACTTCACTGCTTCCCAATGATCCTTTCCAGGATTCGAAAGATATCTGCTCACGACACCAACTGCGTGTGATATATCTGGCCGAGTGCATACCATAGCATACATCAAACTTCCTACTGCAGAGGAGTAGGGGATTTTCTTCATCTCTTCCTTTTCTTCATTGGTCGAGGGACACGAACTTCTGCTCAATTTTAAATTTTCTGTGATAGGCGTGCTAACGGCATTGGCACCTTTCATATTGAACCTTTCAAGAATTCGTTCAATATATTTTTCTTGTGACAACCACAATTTCTTAGCTTTCCTGTCACGAATAACTTGCATGCCCAAAATCTGTCGTGCTGGTCCTAAGTCTTTCATTTCAAAAGACTTAAATAACTCCTGTTTCAATTTTCTGATCATCATAGCATCCTGTCCGATTATGAGCATATCATCCACATAGAGCAAAAGAATTATGAAATCACCTTTAATGGACCTTTTGAAATAAACACAAGGGTCTGCAGTTGTCTTTTGGTATTCCTGACTCACCATGAAGGAGTCAAACTTTTTATACCACTGCCTTGGCGCCTGCTTCAGTCCGTAGAGAATTTTCTTCAATCTACAAACCATGTGTTCTTTTCCTTTGACTTCAAATCCCTCTGGTTGCACCATGTATATCTCTTCCTCCAAATCGCCATGAAGGAATGCAGTCTTTACATCGAGTTGTTCAACCTCAAGATCAAGGCTAGCTGCTAAACTGAGAACTGTTCTGATGGAAGTCATCTTCACCACTGGAGCGAATATCTCATCGAAGTCGATTCCATGCTTCTGCCCAAAACCTTTGACCACTAGTCGAGCTTTGTACTTCACCAGATTCTCGTTCCCATCTCTTTTGAGCTTGAACACCCATTTATTTCGCAAAGCTTTTCTGTCCTTAGGAAGTTCAACCAACTCATAAGTATTATTTTTCTGTAGAGAATTCATCTCATCATGCATGGCCCTAAGCCATTTTTCTTTTTCTTTATGAGTTTGTACCTCCTGAAAGCTTTCTGGCTCCCCCTCTTCAGTGAGCAAAATATATTCAGAGGTGGGGTATCTTGATGTTGGCCTGTGCTCTCTGGATGATTTTCTAATCTGAGTATCTGTAGTCTCTGACTGACTATGTTGCTCCCCTTGTTCAGGAACTTCTTGTTCTGGCTCCTCATTGTTGTTAGGAATTTCTGGCACCGCATCAATGTCTTCACTTCTCGTCTCCTCCCCATTTGTAGCCGGCTGTGCTGGAGAGGGAATAGGTGTAAGGTCTGCAACACCATCAACTGATTTCGTAGCTCTGTCGAAATCTTTAATACTCTGATTCTCATAGAAAACCACGTCTCTGTGCCGAATCACCCTTTTCTTTATCGGATCCCAAAACCTGTAGCCAAATTCTTCACCTCCATACCCAACGAAGATGCATGGAACTGCTTTATCATCAAGCTTCATTCTCTGCTCTTTGGGTACATGCACAAAAGCCTTACATCCAAAGACCTTCAAATGTGAATACGAAACCTCCTTTCCGGACCAAACTTTCTCTGGAATATCAGAATCCAAAGATACCGTCGGTGATCTGTTTATCAAGTAGCAGGCGGTCGAAACAGCTTCACCCCAGAAGGTTCTAGGCAAATTGGCCATCTTTAGCATACATACGACTTTTTCAACGATGGTGCGATTCTTCCGTTCTGCAACACCATTATGCTGTGGAGTACCAGGTTCAGTTCTTTCGTGTCGAATGCCATGACGCGAGCAATAATCTCTGAACTCTCTCGAAGTGTACTCTCCTCCATTATCAGTCCGCAGTGACTTTAATTTTCTCCATGTCTCTCTTTCCACCATGGCATGAAATTTCTGAAAGTGCTCGAAGACCTGATCCTTCGTTCTCAACAAATAGACCCACACTTTCCTGGATGCATCATCAATAAAAGTAACAAAATACCTATGGCCATCCAGAGATTCAACCTCAAACGGACCACAAACATCAGAATAAATCAAATCAAGAATATTTAATTTTCTTTCTAATGCTTTTCCGAATGAAACTCTATGATGCTTTCCAATCAAACAATATTCACAAGAGCTAAGAGGCGTACCTTTGGAAAAGGGAATTAGAGACTTCTTTGCCAGAACTTGTAACCCCTTCTCGCTCATGTGACCAAGCCGCCTGTGCCATAAATCAGGAGACGAATTTTCTTCAGCTGCATTAATTCCATCACTGCATACTTTTAAATGAGTCTTGTACAAAGTACAGCAGTTCTTTCCTCTCGCAACAATCAATGAGCCCTTAGTGAGCTTCCATTTTTCATTGCCGAAATGACTTTCGAACCCTTGTCGATCCAAAGCAATCCCCGAAAGCAGATTGAGGCGTAAATCAGGAACATGACGAACATCTTTCAAAATTAATGTGTGTCCTACATCTGTCTGTACGCACACATCACCAATCCCTGCAATCTTTGAGTGGCTGGTGTTACCCATTTTCACGGTGCCAAAGTCTCCTGCTCTGTACGAAGTGAAAGACCCCATATTAGGAGTCGCATGAAAAGATGCTCCTGTATCGACCACCCACTCAGTGCTCCGATCTGAAATATGCAGGCATTCATCCTCTCCGAATGAGAAGACAACCAAATCATCTGCAGATGTAATAGCCACAGTATTCTTGTCGTCATCCTTTTTCTTCTGATCCTGTCCCTCTTTCTGTTCTCTTTTAAAAATTCGGCAATACTTTTAATGTGACCTGTTTTACCACAGTGGTAACACGCAAAATCTCTGGACATTGATTTGCTTCTAGATCTGCCATGACCATGACTCTTTGGTCCTCGACTCTTGCTCCTCCCCCTGTTATCTATAACAAGTGCTTGTGAACTGTCTGAAGCCGTTGATTTTCTCCTTGTTTCTTCATTTAGCAAGGAGCTCGTAACCGTACTCATAGACAATACACCATCTGGAGCAGAATTACTCAACGTGACAACTAATGTCTCCCAATTGTCGGGCAAAGATCCCAAAAGCAGCAAAGCCTGTAACTCATCATCTAGAGTCATCTTCATCGTGGTCAATTGGTTCACCAAGCTTTGAAACTCATTCAAGTGCTCTGTAACGCTGCCACCTTTGAACTTTAAGTTCACGAGTTTTCTGATTAAAAACGCCTTGTTACTCGTAGTCTTTTTCTCATACAAAGACTGTAGCGTTTTCCATAGAGTGTGCGCATTCTTCTCGTTAGCAACATGATGAAAAATGCTGGCATCAATCCATTGTCGAATAGCGGCAACACATCTTCTGTTCAACTTGGTCCAATCTTCATCTGTCATTTTTTCTGGCTTGCTTTTATCTCCTTCAATTGGTTCATACAAATCCTTACAGTAAAGGATGTCCTCCATCTTGGGCTTTCATATCAACCAATTGGAATTATTCAACTCAATCATCTTTCCAATAGTATTATCTGCCATCTCACACAAATAAATCTGAACCCTGCTCTGATACCACTTGTTGGGATTTTTAACAATTTTATTTGAGTGAAATAAATAATACTGATCGCGGAAAAATATTTATGCAGCCCAAAATAATCACTAAAGCAATCAGAAAAATATAATGACAAGCAAACAACCAAGCAACACCAAATTTAACGTGGTTCGGCTTAAGCCTACATCCACGGGGCACTCCAACAGCAATCCACTATATCAAAAGTATAATGAAAAATAATGTCTTCTCAAGTTTTGCCCAAAACTTGAGGAATACAAATATAAGAGAGATACAGGGTTACCACAAGAAGAACCCTAAATCTGATCTTCTAAATAATATGAAGAAGAAGACCATGTCGAACAACGTCGGAATCCACAAAGAAGTCCTGAAGAGAACTGCTCCTCTCTCTCTCTCTCTCTCTCTCTCTCTGTTCTGCCGAACAAAAGCCGCCGCACAAAACTTTTTGTCTTCTGTCCGTCAAAACCCAATTAATCAAGAAGACCTAGGTAAAACCCATATATGCACTGTTCACGTGCATCACCTTTTCATCCATGCATGGACCCATCTTGACTTGAATAAAGAAAGGCCCATCATGGGCTGGACCCAAAGAAGGGCCCATCTGGGCTGGGCTCACACCCAACAATATATACCAAAATATGTTCTCGTGCTTGCATCTTAGAGAATTGAATACAAAGAATAAAACAATTTGTAACTGATGTGCTGGCAGCTCCCCTTCATGGATTTGCATTTTGGTTCGACGTCGAATTCAATGGGCCCATGACTTTTCCTGGCAATGATCGTATGCAATATAATGGGAGTTCATATTCAGATTTTCAAACTAATTCGAACCAGAGTAGAAAAAAAACAAAATCTGATGAATTGGTTACTTTGTCAACTGCCCCGGAGGATGCACCAACACATTGGCAACAGGTAAATTTTTTTTTTTTTTAATCCTCAACCTTGTCATGTTGGCTGCCTATATATTCTCATTGGAAACTAATAATGCAACTCTTGCAGACCGTGCTCTACTTTTTTGACCCAATAGATGTGGAGCAGGATGAGGTTATAGCTGGTAGAGTAACTTTGATGCAGAGCAAGGAGAATGCTAGGTTTTTAAATATACACCTAGAATATTGGTGAGTATTCAAATTTCTATTCCATGCTCAATTTGTCAAGTCTCTTCTGTTTATTGGTTCTGGATGGTTTTTTTTAATCAATCTGAATCTGTTTAAGCAGCGTGGGAGGCCGATGTTTCGTAAAAGAGTCTGTCATGCGGTGATTTAGTTCTTATGCTCCATGAGTTACTCTGAGCATGCAATTGGGAGTGTGGATTCTCCCTACAACTTTGATTACAGTCTGACAAGGCGGGCCTGCATGTTTAGAGAGATTATCATGCATAATACAATTTCTGACCTCCTGCAGAATCCCACTGAAGATAGCTTGAAGGAGGTAAATTATACATGCTCCTGTCATGATTTGTGGATGAGGAACCTAGGATTCACACGCACCAAAGGGAATTTTATTCTTTGGACTGAGGCTTGTAATATTAATTGGAACAGGGTCTATGGTCCTATGCAGGAAGGACATTGGTTCAATTAATTCTTCCATTTGTATGTACTACAACTCTACAAGCATTGGAAAATTTTCCAATCACATTTTTTGGATGGACATTATTCATTAGACGAACCATTGATTGTTTAGGTAGGGGTGTTCTTGCTCTGGTATAAAAAGCTGTTTAAATCATGCACAGATGCGCTTGAGACAACTGATGGTGTATTGAATATACTGATGAAGACCCCATGTAGCATTGCAGTGCTCGTCGAAAAAGGTCTCCCAAATTTGGCAACACTTCGCATCTATGCTCAATGGTGAGTGAAAGTGATGACTGGTGAGAAATCCCACACAATCTCTTTTGTTGGGCCTGGCTTTCTTTTTCAAGAGAGAGGAAAGGGTGGTGGATGTAAATGTATATCATCACTAATCATAAATACCATGGCAATTGCCTCGTACAAAGGAATGTGTCAGCTTTCCATGCTTTTTTTCGGGATTCCTGATCCTTGCCATTGTCTTTAGTTCTTGTGGGGACGACCTTCAAATAAAAGGTGCCCTACAAAATTGCCCGCCCAGACAAACTATTGGGTGGCTCATTTAGGACTCTAATCAAGGGACCCTCCATACCGCTTCAAAGTGATTTAAAAGAAGAGGGACGGACCGATTCCCCAAGCCTGGTCAAATAACATCATTCCCCAGGTGAGCTTCACATGCCCCTGGCCCCCTCTTGTCTTGGTTGCTAACTAAATATTAGTTACTACGATGTTTATAACACCCTTTGCAGTTTACATCCATTTTAATTTGCATGCATTTTTATATAAAAAAATAAAGATATACCCCCAATGAATTGGAATTGAGGAATGTAAGACTACATATGAAGCTGTAAATGAAACTGTGAATACAAAACACTTTCTAAAAAAACGAATTCCATCAACTTAGAAGTCACACGGAACTTCCCCACTCACAAGTTGAATATCTCCCCCAAGCCCCTTTTTTTCCTGTTACTTTTGACCGCTGTTTCTGGCACTGCTTTGCAATTCACTTCATTACAAACCCATAATAGAGTAACACAAAAGGCCCTACCAAAACACTGTCTCCCACACACATTGTAGCCACTCGACCCCCAAGGTTCACAACACATTGGCCCTGACCAGTGTACGGCCCAAAGCCCACCAAATTGTTTGCAACATCAAATGAAATCTGGATCCCCTCCTGTTGTATGTTCCCAATAATGGACAGCTCCTACTCGCTCACCGCGAACGCGAAGCAGTACGTCCCCATCCCGTCCACCGGTATCATAAAATTCTTTGCCGGCAACGTCAGTATCGGCCCATCGTCAAAGTAGAATGACACCGTCCGCACGCGGACGCTCCCGAAGCCGGACAAATCGTAGCACGTGTAAAAAATGGACGGCCCATGGGCCCGTGGCAGGCCCATGGTGCTCGAAACAAAAGCATCTCGAAGAGCCTCGTAAACTGGGCCGGGGAACCTGGTGACCGCCGTCCCGGTGTCGAGTACGACCCCACCATCACCATCATCCGACCACACAAACACGGACTCAGGTATCGGTAACCGAGTCCCACCTACGCCAAGGCCCACAAGCCCAACATAGTAAAAGCTGGGGGCCCGTGGGCTTTGGAGGAGAGGGACCCAAACGGCCCCAATGGGCACGGCCGAATCCCGCCCGAAAACCAGGCTCCCCCCACCGCCGCCACTGCTCACGAGGCAGTACTGCAGTAGGCGAAGGCATCCCCTAACTGGGCCCCGATCTGGCCCACGAACGACATGGGCCCCCAGCCCAGCCCAAGCAACCCGGCAGCCCCAACGAAGAGGCCCCGGTTACGGTGCCCGCACCCACGTCTCGGACCGTGGTGGGCCCGAACGTGAGGGTCTCGAGCGCGAGCGTCCCCTTCGTGTAGGACCCGTCACCGTAGGAGACCTCGTATCGGCACCGGCCGGCCGAGCAGCCCGACTTCCGTAGGAACCCAGACGGTGGAGCCGCAGGCGACCCCTGCGAAGGAGGAGGACTCGGCCGGGTCGAAGACCGGGTCCGACTGCGCGTAGCACTCCTTGCACTGGACCCAGACGATGTCGCTCCCGGAGTCGATGACCATGTATTGGTTTGTTGCGGGGCTGCCCACGCCGATCCTCACGAAGTACTCCCCGCTCCCCTCCTCCAAGCCCGACACGACTTCTGAGGCGAAGTCCTCCACTTGGTAGTTGTTGCTCGCCCGAGTCGTGGTGGAGAGTCGCCGAGTCAGGGTGACGACACGTCGCGCGTCTCGGTTCAAACGCTCGTTGAGGTGGTCGCGGTGGGTGGTGTGGTTGCGGGTGCGACACGGTGCCGTCACCGTGTCGCGGTAAAAGAGCGTGAGAGCGTGTTTGTTTTCTGCGACGGCTTTTGTGGGTGGGGCGCGCGTGGAGTGCAAGTGGAAGTGCTCGAAGTCTACGGCGGCGGACACGGACACGGAGGTTAAGCTTACTAGGATTTGTACCACCACCATCACCACCGCCATAGCTTGAGCTCTTGAGGTTGATATCTCCTCTTTTTCAGACTCTTCTGAGTTGGGTTTGTTGGAGTATTTATTGTGTGTGAGTTGGGTATTTGCAAGTGTTCTATTTAACTACTATGTCAATCACTTATGCATAATTTTGGATTATTTTATTTTTAATTACTTGTGGTTTGGCTTCCCTGATGGAAGACAAATAGAGTGCTCTCTCTCTCTCTGATTGAGTATTGAACGGAGGAGATTCAAAAGTCGAAAAGAACGTATACTTGTAACAAATATTTTATTATGGATTAGGCTTTGCCTTTTTCGTTAATGCTATAAAAAAGCTATGCTTTAAAAGTAAAAAAGACCACCATTGAAATCATGGTATGCCTGACCTTTTTATCTTTATTGAAATTGACCTTTTTTATTTCCCTTGAAGTTCTCTAACTATGTATCCATCAAGACATAGTATCTTGCATGGACATTCCTCAATTTGATGTGGTTCGTGGCCTAGGACCACATTCAAAGAATACTGCGAACTCAGACCAGATACTATGGCATATTAACTGAAACAAAATTTTAGATTTGGAGGGCTAAATAAAATCCTTTCAAAATAGTGACTCTGAGACCATGAATCCTGTTGTCGAGCAGAGGCATTTGCTGCAAAAGTATTGTATTAATTGTTGGTGCTATGGTAGCTAGTGTTTCTCCTGCTATTTTGTATGACGCACCATAGCCAAAGCGTTAATGGAAGACAACAATAACATATATATCGCAACATATTGGTCTACAAACTTGACTGATCTTTATCTGACAATACTTTAATATTTTGTTTAGGTACAAGAACCACACAGATGTTTTATGAGCAAGTTCTTGATTGCTTTATATCTTAGAAAGGCACTCTTCTTTTGTTTACTGTACAAGTACATAATAATACTACTTTCCCTCATTGGGTGGAAGAGTCAGTTAAAAGGTGAGATTTTTGAATCTATGGTTATTAGGGAATGATGTTTTGTGATTGCTAGTTTATAATAAATCATCTATTAATTTATACGCATTGATGAGCATGGAGAAAGGTTGAGATAATGTATTTATCTTTGTGAGACTGTAATAGAACACCTAATATTGCTGTTATGGAATAATGGAATGACAATATTTATTGAGAAAATGAGAAATTGTCATCTGCATATAGTCAGCATATAAAAGAAAACACAAGAGAGAGATGTGTTGGGCATTTAAAATATTGAGATATTGTTCATGATCTAGCTAGGCTTTATATAAACATATGTGGGTAAAGACAACATCCAGAAAAGCAGAGCAAATATGATACAAACAGGTTGAGAGTGGAGAAGTCACTGGTGCCTTAAAGAAGTTTATGTTGGAGTAATGCCTTTCCAAATAATTGAGGCATTATTACTCACATAAAGATTTAGTATCCAACTGTTGGCGCACGCGTGTGCGTGAACTTGTGTGTGCATATATCTATAGATTTTATACCTTTAACAAAACAATGGTAACCCAAGTACCTAACATAATATTGAAAGTCTCACATCTACTAGATTCATCCAATAAAGTCAGCAAATATAACTAGAATATATACCAACAGATACTGTGCAGTATACACAAATAAAGACTGTAAAAGCATCATTTGTTAAAGAACACCCAACATCCATATTACCATCCTACATAAACTTCAACCCAACAGGTGATAAATTGATGAATGGATAAGCCTTTAGTAGCCATGTTCCCTGCCTGATCTTTTCCTTTGTTGTGCAAAATTAAAGAACTAAATGATTCTCACAGTTTTAACAGAGAACACCATCACCAGTGATGTAAACTTGCCTTTAATGAAAGGCCCACACACAAAATGATTTATATATTCCACGCAAGTTATTTCCAAATTGTGAAAGCAATGAAATAGAATAAACGAGTTGTATAGCGGAGGTTTCTTTCAGGTTACAACTGATATGGGTGTATAATCTAATTTTTGAAATATATATAAGTTAGCCCCCAACATGGGGCCTTTCATTCCCCCCAGAAAGAAAATGAAAATAGAATAAATGACGATTCACAGAGGAATGATGCAGGGCATTGAACTTTCCCACTGCACTTGTTGAGTGTGGCCTACTAAAATCACATATTTACAACCAGTATGCCTCATCATTATCTACATCCAGACAGTTTAAGCCCCTCAAAATCTATAAAGATATATCTAAGTTACAAGTAGTCGAGCATCCCGACTACTGAAGAATAGGGATAGCCTTTGTCTTGGAAATGAGGCATCAGGTTTGATCCAAAATTGCCATAAACAAAATATTTGCTTCTAATTATACTAGCCTAAAATATACAGAACGAACACAGCTGCTTTCATACCATAAATAGGTACCTCAGATCTTCCATTGTAAGCCGAGTTGCAATGTTCCCTGCCTTATCTTCTCCAAAAGCGGACGAAACCATCATCCTCTTTTCCTCCTGTGGATAACAAGCTTGGATGATAACAAATGGCAAAATTCTCTGGCTCCACTAGTCCTTAACATATACAAGGAAGCCTCAATAATAACAAATAGGCAAAATTTAGTTTGTTTGGCTTTTCCATTTGATAGACATTCGAATAGATTGCAGAATGATATCAGAGAGAAAAGTATGCAAGAAAATATTACCTGGAGAGCTAATATGCGATCTTCCACTGTATCCTTTATTGTCATCCGGAAAACAGTCACAGGACGAGTCTGCCCTATACGATGTGCTCGATCAATGGCTTGATCCTCGGTTGTCGGATTCCACCAAAGATCCAGAAGAATAACATAAGATGCAGCAACCAAGTTCAGACCCAAATTTCCAGCTTTCAGTGACATGATCATAACCACCACCTGAAATGAACTATTTTAAATTAGGAAGCTTCATACACCATGAAAAAAACAGTGGTAACATCCCTCATCCAAAAGGTTTGAACACTTGAATAACAATATAAGAGCCAATGATTTCTGTAAATTAAACTCAAACAACCATTCTCAATGTATCAAAATTTCATACTGGTCTTCTCACAAACAGCTAAACAGATGTTCATGAGTTAGATTTTGCAGACACATGTATACTTGTATTATAAATATAGGAGTCAAATGATTTGCTAATTTGAACTCAGCATCTGTCCACAAATCCATGCTGGATGCCAAGACACATGTCTGTATCTAAGTTTATACCAAATGAAAACAGAATCCAAAATCAAAAGGGTTTCATAATGGGAAATATAATCCATATACAATGCATCTTATTTCTATGAAGCAGTACCAGACCTCTGGATCATTGGTAAAATCTTTAACTGCTCTATCCCTGGAAGCCAGTGACATGGTTCCATCCAACCTCCGGTACTGTATAAGATTGTAATTCAACGAGGTCTCAAGGAGATCCAGCATGCTAGTCCACTGGGAGAATATGATAACCTTGACTGGTGGCTCAGGCTCCATATTCATTGATGCATCTGTCTGCTTTCTATCACTCACATTAGAAAAGGACCCCAATGAACTGCCATCATAAGTTCTTTCTTTAAAATAATCCATTTCCCTGTAACCATCTGAACCAGGTTCAGAGGTTAAATCTTTGTATTTATAGAGGGAATTCAGTATCTCGAGAGTGGCCCTAACTTTAGAAGAAGTACAAGCACTCTGTTGGATTGCAATTTCTTCCTCAATTCCACGAGAACTACCAGCATCATAGCCATGGTGATCTGATATACAACTTTTCAGAGCAGATCTTGAAAAAACAGAGTCCGGGCGGAGTTGGTGTTTGCAACGAGGTGCAGGGCATATATTATCATCACCAGTTATATGTTCAGACACACATTGATAGCAGAAAACATGACCACACATTGTAACAACAGCATCCTCAGGAGGGTCCTGCAGAGCAAATACATAGAGAATAAGCAGGAGGAACAAAACATCTTATTGATGATTCATTTTGGAAAAAGAAACAAATATTCCAACATTTGACATAGCAGCAGTGTATTTTTCAAAAAAAAAATTGTAACATTAATCCAATATTTCCACCAGCTAGATGTACTAAAAATGGATGGCAATTATGTTTCATATATTTGGAAACCAAGTAATATCTCGAGAGGAATTTTTCACGTGATTACATCTAGGAATGATCATGCCCCTTTCACAGCATACAAGCTATAAGCATTATGCATGACATGCCCAATCTAATAGCATATATTATAGCAAAAACTGTCTTCCTCTTAACAATAGACCGATTTTAAAACCATAAAATTCCCCCAAATAAAGAAGGCCAACACCCAGAGCAATCTCGTACAACATTACCGCTCTCTGAACTCAAACCCAGGGCTTAGCATGCTAGCCAGAACATTTTACAATTAAATCCTTCCAAATATTATTATTTTATCTGGATATGATAGGAATGTAAGGCATTACCATTTTTTCACAACTGAAGTTTGCCTCCAATGCAGAAGAGAAAGGAGATTAAAATTTAGTGGCTTTCATGTTTTCATTCCCTTGTGCAAAGTTATTCTCTAGGCTCTTTCTGGCGAAGCCATCCAATTCATACAATATATATATATCAACATAGAGTGGTTGATATACCAAATGCTACCCAATTTCTTGAAATTAGAAGAATTTTGAAAAGACAAAACAACAAGATAGCAGTAATCCATAGTTTGAAGCCACTAAACTTAAACATGGTTACTGTTGTGGATCACCAAAGCAGATCCAGAATCAAATGACCAGCAACCTGTCTGCACACAGAAGTAGCTCACGAAAAGGTGGACTAATTTTATCTTTAACATGGCACAACCACAGGTCCACAGCGAAAGCTTCCTAGTTTTTATTATTTTTTACTCCCACATTTCAGTCCCAAAAAATCCTTATAAAAATAAAAGTTGACTTGTTTGAAAGTATTTCTCTGAATTAAGAGCAATTCTTTTTCTCAATATAAGAGACTAGCAGAAGAAAGAGAATCCACATGCAAATGACAGGTTAAATGGCCTATGCACACATCATCGAGATATTGACAACATATGGCCACACATGCAACTGTTTCAGAGTACCATAATCTATAAAAGCATATGATGTTTTGTGATTGAGACTAAATTAAATTACGAAGCGAGGAATATTACACTGCATACACCACAAATTGCCAGAGAAGCTTCCAAGAGATTCAATAAATGAATCAGTGCTTCCCTTGGGATTTTCCTTGCCGCATCTAAGGAAGTTTGTCTAACTGAGTCAGAATGATATCCTTTGACAAGGAGAGGGTGATCACAAGCCTGACGGAGACGTAAAAGCAACAACAAAATATTTGCATAGTTTTGCTTGACAGTCCCTGCAGCAGCATATGCCTGAAGCAAATACACAAAGACTTAACATTTCAGCCGTGAGAGAAGATTTTTTAGGAAATTATCGATATCACATTCCTCAAGCCTAGTAGAAAAGGAGAAAGGGAGGAATGGAAAGCTTAGAACATTCTGTGAGATGTTCTACAAAGGAAGAAGGTTGGTGTACCAAAAAGAGGACATGAACTGCATTCTATATAGTCTTCCCAAGTTCAAAGTTCCTTTTATAAAAAATATAAATAACTCGTTCATATTAATAAACATCAGATAGAAACTCAATCCATAACTTGTAATATAATAGATTTTTATTGCCTCGCTCCACCAACTTGAGTTTGGTGATTCCATTTGCTCATTTGATTAAATATCCTTTTTTTCTTCAAATTGCTTTAAATGGCTTGCATGACTTTCAAATCCTTGGCAGTTTCTCAAGCTATGGCTGATCTCTGCTGTCATTCATAATATATGCCACATACAAACTGAAAGGTATCTAAGGTACCTTGAACTGTTTTCGTGAATCAGCTTCTAGCCTGGAATAGAAGTCTCTCTCCTCTTGAGAGAAATCCACTTTCTTCAAACATATTGATTTTGGTGGTAGATCAACGATCGGCTTGCCATCAATAAGTGTGCCTACACCAAATGATAAACAAGGAATCAGCACTAGGAAAACACAAGAATATCAATCATGGCGTCGAAGAGAACAAGGCATTTCCAACACAAGTCTTAATACAGCTGATATTACCATAATCTGCAGGAGGCACACAATGGCTATATCACAATTGGTTTTGACACACAATAATAAAGACATCGCATAAACAATCACGAGTCCAAATAAGAGCCTATAAATCCTAATCTGCAAGCATGAATAAATCGCAAACATTAACTTGTAGTAATTTCATTTCCATCAATTATGACACAATTTGAAATATCAATTCATTTTTTGAAGTCTAGCTAACCACGTGCAAACACACACACTAATAATACTAATAATAGATAGCAAACATCAACCATTAGAATTTTCAGAACTATCCTTCCTTTTAATCCACTATGCATTAGCTGGCTCACATAATTAGGGGTAGACTACGTATATAGATAATAAGCACCATTACATGTCTACATTTACTCCGGGTAGACTAGGTATATAAATAATAAGCACCATTACATGTCCACATTTACTCCTCCAGTTCCTGGCTCACCACTAGTGAGCAAAAAGTTAAACTTGTGTTTGTCTAACAGCTGGCATAATGACAGGTCAAATAACAAGAAGTACATTCCAAATAATATAGATTCTGAAAGTCACCTTTTGTACGGCGCAGCATTACAGTCTTCAAGACTGCTTGAAGTTTCTTGTAGCCAGTGCTTGCATTTCTGGATATCGGGTGCTTTATGGTGCAACAGAAGGACTTGTACCCAGAATAAGGATCATATTTCAGATATCTGAAATAGCTGTACAGGTCATCAATTGCATTCTGTATTGGAGTTCCAGATAAACACCACCTTCGTTTTGCTCGAAGAGCACTGCAAGCTCTGGCCACTTGGGTTCGGTGATTTTTTATGGTTTGTGCTTCATCTAAGACCACTCTAAACCAGCGCACCTTTGCTAGTGGACCACTACCAAAATCAAGATTAGATCCGTTTATTTCTTTTCCTTTTTCTTCCCCTTCTTACCTGCATTTGAAGTGTTTTTCCGCTTTTTATCTGTGGAAAAATCTGAAGAAAGTCCATACTTTCTGTTGTTCCTTTGTTCCCCATCATCATCATCAACTAGAGACTGTTTTGGTACTTCATTGGTTACGATAGCATATGTAGTGAGCACCACATCATATTTTGCTAGTTCAACAGGATTTTTTGTCCTTGAACCTCCGTGATAAAACAATACATCTAACCTTGCTCCATGTGGAACTTTTTCATCTATCTCCCGAGCCCATTGTCGAAGAATGCTTGCAGGACACACAATCAGTGTACCTGCAGCTGGCCTCCCCATATGAGTTGAAGTTGATGAACTGGTTGAAGGTGTCCTCTCCGAAACCCCATCTTTTGCAATCTGATTTGTCTTGTCCAGATCAACACTATCATTCTCCTCTTCATCCAGGTTTAAGGTTTCAGGTATTTTATTTTGGCGCAAGTTATCAGATTTAAATCTGGTTTGCAGAGGCATTTGCATCTGTATAAGGGCAATTGTTGATATAGTTTTTCCAAGACCCTGCAATATTAAATGTAACATGTGACATACTAAAATATAATATAAAATCACCAAGGAAAAATATCCACATCAACTAAATGCTAAAGGATAATTTAAAACACAGACAAGAACCTGATCATCTCCAAGAATTCCTCCCAAGCAGTGCAAACTAGTTGTCTCCTTCTGAAGCATCCAGGCCAAAGCTATTTTCTGCAAGATAAGAGAAAAACATAAACATGGACTTCGGTAACATACAAAAGGCATATATTTTACCAAAGATGCACCTTGTTAACAGACCTGATGCCTCAAAAGGGGAACTGCCAGAAGACCATCAGGTAGATCGACTTCTGCACGTGGCTGAGATATATCCTGCGTGTGTTCAACAAAGTAAAAAAAGAAGAAGAAGAAGAAGATAACATCACTTCACCTTATATATGACACAACAAAGGTAAAATATTTTAAAAGTTTCAGATGAATCCCTTTTTTTCATTTACCCTCTTATCCAATTTCAATCACCAGAGAACATCACTTCACTTTGTATATAGACATAACAAAATTACAATTTTATAAAAAGTCTTGAGATACGATGAGAAAAGTTCCTTTTGAATCTCAGAGCTCAAGTTAAGCACATTACATGCCATACAAGACAAGGTTAAATAATTAACAAATAGTAATGAACGCCCAAGACAACATCTTTCCGTGAACTACATATGGAAAATTCATAGCATACAATCTACTCAGCTCTGTGATGAACTCTTTAGTGAGTACTTAAGTTTATTAAGATGCGCATATAACTACTTTGAGAGGAAGATGATGTCAAAGGCTAGACATTGAATATTCAATGAATAAAATGCCCAACATATTCGAAGCTTAAAAAACTTCAACTGGCTAGAGATTACTGGATAACCATGGGAAACAAAATAAGATACCACATCCGTGAAAGTAAATTTTTTGGCACATCTGCTAACCAAGTAAAAATCAAAGTACATGGTACATTCTATAACAGAGTTTCTACAGAAAGGAAAGAAGAGTTCTTTTTTTGGTGGGCTAGTGGAAATATTTTGTGTGCTAAATGTGCGAGAAGCAGATCACAATAATCTGGCCAAAATCATGGACAATTATATTAAAAGATAAGTAGGCTTATCAACTTATGTACCTGCAGTGCAGCTTGAAGAATATGCCTTTCATCAGTGTCTAAAGGATGTCCATCCCCTGCTCCTGTATGATTCCCATTCTCATATGTACCACCAGGCTGGGTAGGAATTGATTTTCCACGCATAAAAGATGAAGGTAGTTGCCTACGGGTACCATCATTTTCATGACTAAAAGCTCCATTATTTTCCCTCCCTAAATCACCATTCATATAATCATTTTGAGTGCCTGATGTTTCTCCAATAGAAAAGTGAGACTTCACAGGAGAAGTTTTTGATGCTATCTTGTCCAATGATTGCTGAGTAGAACCTGGAAGGGTCCTTTTTTTAGTGTTCTGATATGGAAGTTTTGAACTGGCTTCCCAGTTATTATTAGGCTGAGATGGGGAAGCATTTCTTGCTTGCACAGTTTGAGCATTATTCCTAGAATTTGCACTAGTTATATGTTCCCGAGATAAGACGTTTGGGTACGACTTCTTGGCCAGAGTTTGATCATCCATCGAAGCAGGAAGTTTTCGAAATTTGGCCTGCAATTGGTGATATCTATAACCCATAGCTTGTTCTGAAGGACCTATCCAATTATCTGTTGTAACATCACGCAAGCGATTGGTTGGTGATCCCTTTGTTGGATCTGGTAAAGAACCACCTGAACCTGCAGGTTTGGAAAAATGACTTTGAGAGCAGGATGACATTCAAAATTCTTGGAGCAAACAAAACTTCCTAGAGTGGACTTCACCTCCAGCATTCAAAGAGGAAGAGCCCCATGAAGGAAGCTTTCTGGTATTTGCAGGAGGAAACTGTCCTGAAGAGGATGCTGCACCCATGCTGCGTGCCATTTCCATTTCATCATCGCTGTCAGAAGAAATACTGGTGACAGCAAATGGTGTGTCAATTCCAGAGTTTCTAAATTCTATTTCTCCTCCACTGTTATAAGAACCACCGTTGACCACAGGTGGCATATCTTCAAGACTTCCAACTTCAGTTTCATCATCACTATCTATAGAGATTATATTGATGGGATCCATAGGATGCCTCAATTTAAGCTTGACTGATGCCCCCACCTGAAAATGGAAAGAATTTCACATTGATAAAGGCTGATTTTAAATCCTTGAATGCCCATGATTTCACAAGAAACATACAAAAGGAGCAATTTAACTAACAGGTACAACTGACTGAAGTATGCTCAAGATTGGGTTGCATATCCGCCTCCAGAAAGAAGAGTCATCTTTTGGAGAAGAATAAAAGTACTCTTCTTGAGGATCAGGGAACTCCGGCATATAGTGTCACTGTGCAAAATCATATGCAACTTCTCCAGGTGCTGCATGAGATGATCAAAGAAGAGCCACCAGATATTAGTGTTAATTTTAAAACAATGAAATATAAGATACAAATATCAGCCATTTCATTAACACAAAGAAAAGAAACATAAAGCATGCCTAGACTCTAAAGTTTATATCCCCCCCCCCCCAAAAAAAAAAAATTGACAAAGTGAATTGAAATGTATAAAATTTCAGTTCAACTCCAATTAATCAACAGAATGTTATGTGGAATATGCATAAACTAAAAGTGAGGGAGGAATCAAAAAACTTGCTTGTATACTACCATGACTGTAAATCATATAACAATTTATTTTATCCAACTCCTCCTATTCATATCAACCCAAAATCACAACAATAAAACAACAAAATAAAGGATGGATCAAATCAGAAATAGAAAACAAAAGTTGTAGAGATTAGAATTAATTTCAGAGTTTACAGCATCCAAGTGTTTTGTGTTTCATTTTTTAAATTTATTGAGACAATGTTTTCTAAGGTCAACTTCTCCATCATAGGATTAAAGGACGAAAGCTAGAGAAAACATAACAATTGCAAACCAAAAGTCAATTTTCTTAATCGCAACCATCACCTACTATTGCCATATGACTGAAAAAGAAAAGTAAGAAAAAAAAACAACTCTGGAGAGAAGATAATCAGAGTAAGCCTTACACGACGTTCAAACATCCATCCTTCCAAGATCAGATTTTTATATGATCTACATAAAAATAAATGTTATTCAACAATGTGATACAGTCAACCCCAGAGGATCAATATATTGGATGCCAGTCCCCCCAATTTCATTGCATCTTTTGTAAATAAGTCCCAAAAAAGAAATTTTTACCAAAAATAAAAAGAACTTGCCCTGAATTTCTCAACGGAAAAAAAGAGACAAATTTAGAAATTTAAATAGCACAAGCAAATCTATAAACCTTACCTCTAAAGGGTAATAAAAATCGGTGGGTGTGGAAAGAACTTGTGAAGAAATCGAGAGACATGACAAGAACCGATTGTGGACGAAGAAGCCGTGATTTTTGTTCTTCAATGCCGTTTTCGAAGTAGGACTCATAACCCTAATTCACGGAGTTGAAGAGAGGACCTCGGGAGCCGGCGGAGGGAAGAGAGGACTTGGATGAATGTTCCCCCAAGAACCGCGACGCATCATACCCTTCCAGTTAACATGTGTCTCACGTGCGCGGTTAGACTGGGGAACGCGTACGTGTATTTTGTGTAGATTCTCTAACTGGATTCTGCGCCACGTGACCTGTTTCAGTGTTCAGGGTCAAATTAAAGCATCGGCAATGAAAAACAGGCCCAAGCCCGCGGGCTTTTTTTGCTAACGGGCCCGGGCCGGGCCGGCCCGTCAGAAAAAATTCAGGCCCGCGGCCCGCCCACGGGCTCAGGCCTTACGGGCCGGGCTCAGTTACGGACTTAAGGGCAGGTTACAGGCCTGTTTAAAATTAAAAAAAAAAAATTTAAATGGACGGGAGAGCTCCCGCCCATTAATTCAGGGGGCCCACCTTGGGCCCCCTTTTTCAGGGGGGGGGGGGGGGGGGGGGGGGGGCAGATGTCCCCCCATTAAATGCAACAGGGGGCCCACCTTGGGCCCCCTGGGACACTTGTTCCCCCCCCATTAAATCATAAAGGGGCCCACCTTGGGCCCCCTTTTCCAATGGGGGGACACCTGTTCCCCCTTAATTAAGGGGGGACAAGTGTCCCCCATTTTCAAAAAAATGAAATGGAGGCAATTTTTTTTCCCCTCAACGGGCCCCACAGGCCGGCCCGTTGGCGGGCCTACGGGTCAGCCCGAACGGGCCTATTTCGGGCTGGACCTGTGGGCCGGGCCGGACTTCTAGAAGCAAGCTTGAGCCCGGCCCTCCCTCAGAACCGGCTCGGGCCGGGTTTTGGCCCTTCGGGCCCGGGCCGGGGGGCCGAGTTTTCGGGTCTTGGGCTTTTGATGACCTTTAGTCAAATATATACATGTATAGGCCTGGGCTGGGCCTAAGTTACCACTGACAATCCAAAAGGCAAGGTATTCCGATCAATGGATTGGGCCACATTGCTTGAGAGCCCACACGGCAAGCCATCTCCAGCCCATTGTTTCATAGAGGATTTAATGGTCTGGTGAGAGTGTATTATGTGGCCACGCCACAAAATCCGAATATAAAATCACTTATTGCACAGCTTCATTTGCAATCCACATAGATATTTTTTAAAAATCATATTCTGTCGTATTGAAATAATTGTTGTTATATAAAATGATGTATATATTAAAATACACTACTATATTTTTTTGTTTTATGGAAAAAAAGTTACTCTATATTGCATGATATAATCTCATACACTATGTTAACGCATTATGTATTACGCTATTATAATGTATGAGGCTATAAAATTGAACGCAAAAAAGGACTGAGTGTATCAACACTCATGCCGTATATATATTCTACCGTGTCATTATATACTCTATTACAAAAAATATTAAAATATATTCATTTTATTATATGGGATTATATATTTCATTTTAAAAGAAAAAAATAATTTATCATTTAATTTATGGGTTATTTAGTTTCCACCCCTCGTAAAACATGCAAATTATTAAAAACTCCATTCAAAACACAATATTATTATAAACCCCCTTAAGATATTACCAAACTTTGTAAAAAACCCTAAAGTCAACAAACTAATTATATTAGAAGAATATTTCATCTCAACATATGTATATTGTTCATTTTACCCTCTCCATTAATGAAAAATGTCATAAATACATTTTTTCAATCTCTTGAAATCTCTTAATGAAGAGGGTGGGGATTAATTAATAGAATCAGATCAGAAAATATAGGGGGTGGGGATTAATTAGAAGAAGCTGCAGCACCGCTTTCTTTCTCTCTTTCTCGCAATGTATTTCCAATATTAAATGTGATAATAACTATCTGTACATGACTGACTCTCTCCCTCACTCCCCACTCGTGTCTCTCCTTCCAATTTGCTTCCGTACGAAAGGAGGAGTAGTCAGTCTCACGGGTTGGGGTGAGAGGTGGTCGCGGAGAAGAGTGTGAATTACATGACGCCGATGTATCGTACGTATCTGGAGGGCTGGTGTACATGTTTAATTTTTTTTCCCCCTTTTTCTTCATAAATAAAAGGAGAGCAATTTGGATGGCAAGCAGTGTACTGAAAATCAAATCTTTTGATGAACGCTCCTTTGGGTGAATTTTAACAAAAATTTGATTCTCAAACCTAAATTTAAGATCTATAACAAAAGGAGTGTTATCACTTTTGTCAATAGCGTAGATAATTTTAAGTCACCAAATTAGTCACAATACTAGTTCGTTATTATATCATTTCATTTTAGTTGAGTTTGATGCATCATTATTTTACAAAAAAAAAAATATCATGATTCATTTTATCATAAATTAGTTTATCAATAATTCAAATTCTATTGGACTATTTATTTCAGTAATAATCTTTTATTATTTGGTTTTAATCCAAAAAATAATAATAAAATTATTTTAAATATTAAAGATATTATTTTGTCTTTGTTTATATTATATATTTAAAAATATATCTCTTTATCTGTATTCGATTTTATGAAAAAATTATAAAAAAAAAGTAATATCACTAAATATATATAGTGTTTAATAATAAAATGAAAATAATTGAATTAAAAATTAATTATATATAAAACTAAACTCAAAATGAAAATAATATTCAGGAAAATTAATATCTCACCCACACGGGTTCTTGCAAATGCTACCCAAGGCTAGGTTTTAGTATGTCCTAGTATGTCCCAGCTTGAAGGACTCTTTTAATTTATAGCTTACGTTTCACATTGCCTCAAATTTTTAATGTCCATGAATGTATGGACTATATTCCATGCATGCAGAATATAATGACGGGTGTAATGAAAATTTATTTTTTCATATTGCATGGATATATCGGATCATTGCGTGGATCGTAGAGTCCTGGATACCAAATTCCGTTAATAAATGCTGCATCACAACAACGTCAAAAGAATTGTTGAGCATGGGATGTCGAGCAGAGGTGAGTGATTGTTGGTGGAAGTGAGGGGAGGTAGTGTGGAGGAGACAAAACGTGGGATATCATGAGCAACATATAGAATATATATATAGCTGAAACTTAGGTGGGTCGGGGGGAGAGAGAGAGAGAGAGAGAGAGAGAGAGAGAGAAGTGTGCTTTAAGACACAATCATTAGGCGTGGATACGTGCTTGTAGGACCTTTTCCTCTTCTCTTCCAGGTTTGTCCCCCCTTCTTTCTTTGTGTCTGTCTGTGTTGCTTTAGAGAAACACATTAAAAAGAAGGAAAGAACAGAAACTATATATGTAATGAAAAAGAGGAAGAGAGAGAAAGACTAAGAGTCGCTTAGGAGGAAAGGAAGATCCAGTATACATCAGCACCTGCTCTCAAGAAAAAGCGCAGCAAGCAAGAGAAGCAAAGTAACTTGCATATTTTCTAAAAAGAAACAAAAAGTGAAGACAAAGCCAAGAAAGCGAAGCAGATCAAAAAAAAGGAGAGAAAAAAAGAGAAGCCTATTAGAGGAGGAGGGAAGAAACACGTAACACACATCCAATCGAGCTTCCGCATTTAAAAGAAAGATTTATGTTGGTAGGCAGGGTGAAAAATCAAAGAGGGGAGACATTCAGGATGACCCCAGATCAATTTCATATCAACCTAGAAGAAGACGATGATGAACAAGAAGAAGAACAACAGCAACCCAATGAAGCATTCGGGGTTGGAATGGAAGCCATGGCGTGCCAGGGATCACCTTCACCTTCAGTGATGCCATGGCAGTTCTCTCCGGTGACAGGGGATCCCCATTATATCAACCATTCTTTCATGACGTCTAGATATGGACTCGTCGGCCTCTACGATCGACGAGCCGTCCAGTTCGCGTACGATGGTGGTGGGGGTCCGTTCTCGTCGTCTGCGGGGATTTATGGGATGGTTGGTTCGACGAGTGGGTTTGGATTGCAGGCGGAGCTCCAGAAGATGACGGCGCAGGAAATCATGGACGCCAAGGCACTCGCCGCTTCGAAGAGCCACAGCGAGGCGGAGCGTCGGAGGAGGGAGAGGATCAACACCCACCTTGCTAGGCTGCGTAGCCTCCTCCCTAGCACCACCAAAGTAAGCATGTCCCACCACCATATGCACGTGTATATGATATTCTCACTCCCAACACGGCAACACCTCTATTTTCGGTCTTAACTGCTTTAAAATTTGTCCATCAATACTGAAAAAGATTCAGATTTCATATTGATGTATATCGCATATTTGGAGTTTATTTTGACATCGATGATCACACAATAGCTTGGAGATTCTGATATGAAGAATGAAAAAGCTTCTTTAATTTTATTTGATTTATTATGGGGACTTGGACTGACCTATTTTTCTCTTCTCCGCTTCTTTGGCTGTTCATCTTTTCAGTACGTTTTGAAAGTTGAAAAGTCAAAACATAAATAGAAATGCAGAATTAAAGTGGCTTATGTCGCTGAGAAAATCATAAGTATGTTGGCAAAAAACGAACAACAGAATTGTATTAAAAAAAGTTATGTTTTCTAACAAGTATGTGCTGGTGAAAGAAATTAAAGAACAAAAGAAACAAAAAAGAAGAACGAGAGACAAACCAGCATCATTGTCAGATCTAAACAACCCCCCCCCCCCCCCCCCTCAACCCACCCCACACCAAAAAAAAAAATCTTCATGCATGCATTCTTTCCCGTGAACTTATTCTGTCATATAACATATTTGACGATCTATGCCGCCCAGCTATAGTACGTATTGATGTATTCATTGTTTTTGTTTCTGAAGACGGACAAGGCTTCACTGTTAGCCGAGGTGATCCAACACATGAAGGAACTGAAGCGCCAGACTTCGCAGATTGCGGAGGAGAGCCCAGTCCCCACCGAATCAGACGAGCTCACCGTGGATGCCGCCCAAGAGGACGACGGACGGTTCGTGATCAAGGCCTCATTATGCTGCGAAGATCGATCGGATCTGATGTCGGATCTTATAAAAGCCTTGAAGTCGCTGAGACTGAAGGCGATCAAAGCAGATCTGACGACGCTGGGCGGGAGAGTGAGGAGTGTGTTGGTGGTCTGTCCCGAGGAGGATAACGACATGTTGCAGCACACCATTATGTCAGTCCAAGAGGCTTTCCGGGCTGTGATGGAACGGACGGCTGGGGATGAGCCCGGCAGCTCCGGTGGGGCCAAGCGGCAGCGGATCACTAATATGGGTCTACTTGAACCAAGGTCCATATGAAACTTAATTTCAAATTGGCTCCATGTTGTTTTTGTTTTGAATATACCAATATTGGGGTTTGTTTGTGGTGTTGGTATGAGGTGTGTTTACGAGAGTGATACCGTGTTTGTGTGTGAGAGAGAGAGAGTGAGACTGACCAGATGCAGTTTCATGCATGTGGAGTGAAACCTTTACTTTACGGAGGGAGGGATGTAAGGACAAAGATTTTCTGATTGGATTGGTTTCCATTTTCAGGGGAGATCTCTTCTGTGTGTTCTATGGAGTTGGGGCTCGGATTACCTGTTTCTTATATAAACAGGAATACAACCAATGAATGGACTACACGTCAGCACGTCAAACGGCACGTTAAGGGTGCGTTTGGTTGCACGATTGCAAAACTGATTCCACAGGAATCTACGATTGCAAACCTGATTCTGCAGGAAGCTCACTTTCTCAGTTTTTTGAAATCGCAGCTTTTGAGCACTATTTGTATGCAATCGCTGGGTTTAAAACTGCGATTACAAAACTGTTTAGTTGCGCGATTGCAAACACAGCTTCCTGTAATCGCAATCGCAGCGCAATCGCGCAACCAAACGCACCCTTACAAATAAAATTCACGTCGGCATTAAACACGGCTGCAAACCACGTCAAAATGAAATGTAACGATTGCATTAAAGTAATTGAATAATATAAAAATCACAAATCAGTCCCTCCAAATTAAATCAGAGGAGATTGTGTAAAAAAAATGATAAATTTCAAATATAATTAATACTCTCGTATACCGCGTATAAGCCGTGCGCAAACTATGCCTTTTTTTTCACATTTCTAAATACTGAACAAAACCATTATTTTTTTTAAAAAAAATAGAACATATTAATTTTTTTATATATTATAAAATATAAATATTTTTATATGAACAAAATAATTATAAAAATTGGGTCGGGCTATATCCTCGCACAGCCAACCTTTACATCGACCCTTGTAACAAATAGATGAGATGGCAAAAAAATTTAAAAATTAAGTGGCATTCTTGAATTACATATATATCCTATAATATAGATGAGATGAAAAAAAAAACATTAACCGACATTCTTGACTTATATATCATGTAATGACTGCAAAACCAGTTTGATAGTATTAATATTTTTTAAAAATATCTTATAAATAAGTATGAGAAAAGAATTATAAAAAAATAAGATTTTTGACTTCTTGCTTTTTTTTAAAAAATATCTTATAAATAATATTGGTTGAAAGTAATTGTAGCATGATTCTACCTTTTTTTAAAAAAAAATTTATAGATAAGACTTTAATACTTATATAAACATTTTTTAGTGAAGTTAAAAATCTCAAACCAATTAAAGATATTAGCACCTTCACAAGTTCAGATGAGTCTTCATGATAAAATTAAATAAAATGTTTGATTTAATTTGGAGGGACTGATTTGTGATTTTTATATTATTCAATTACTTTAATGCAATCGTTACATTTCATTTTGACGTGGTTTGCAGCCGTGTTTAATGCCAACGTGAATTTTATTTAACGTGCCGTTTGACGTGCCGACGTGTAGTACATTTATTGGTTGTATTCCCTGTTTCCTGTTTCCTATGGAAACAGATAATCTGAGCCCATGGAGTTGTGTCTGTTTGTTAACGTTTTAGGCTGCGTTCGGACGTGGGTTTGACTTTTAGCTTTTCCTAATAAGCTGGGTTTGTAGTAGCTTTTTCTCATGGGTCTTTCAACAACAGCGTTTGAGTAAAAATGAAAATCATGTTTGGGACTTTTGTTTCAAACCTGTTTTTGATGGGGTGGAATCAAAAGAATGTTTGGCAAAAAAATAAAGTGGCTCCTGCTTATTAGAAGGATATTACCATATTGACCTTCTCTTTTATTTCAAACAAACAAACCCATCTCCTCCACAGATCTGTTTATATATATGGAATGTGGAATGCAGGTTTATATCTCATTTTAACTTGTGAGTTCTTTTTTTTTTTTTGAGTTGATTTGTAAAAATGAGAGTATATATAGGCGGCACATAGCAACAATGTGTCAAATGATTTTCTCATTTGTTACATGCCAATATCCTCTGCTGCTGTTCCAGGCCCCTACCCCCTTTCCATGATCATACTTTCAAAATAAAAACCTGCTGCAAAAATAAAGTAATGTTCAAGATAATGAACTGCTGCTACCCACCATTGCAAAATAATGTTCAGACAATTATATTGAACACACTGACATCACATAAACATAAATAATATTCATGTCTATAACACTCACATTAACACATAAATAGCATTCATGTCTATAACACTCACATTAATACATAAATAACATTCATGTCTATAACACTCACATTAATACATTACCATCAATAGCATTCACATTAGTACATTATAACCATCGGCACATCAACACCAAATAGCTTCTAAACAGAGCTGAGCATTTGACCACCTCAGTAGTGTTAATCCACCGCATCATTTCATTACCTACATGCAAATATAAGCAATGATTAAAAAATGAAATAAAGAATATAAAAATATATTGTGAATGACAAATATGATAGAAGAAAAAGAGCCATTACATGAGCCCTTGTGTAGCTGCGATTTGATTACAAATCTGATCACGGATATGTGACATTTCTCTACTCCTCTTATTAGCATTGTTGCAAGCACGTGGTCCAAGACGACGACGATGAGGACTAGTAGCCTCTGTCCCAATGTCATAGTTGTGAGGAACAACACTTGGGGTGGCATTTGGAGTAGATTTGTCATCATAAAATGTTTCACTCCCCATGAAAAATGGCACACTCTCGTTTTCCTCAACTGTGAAACTCATGCCATCCAAACCACATGAGGTAGAAGAGGGAATGTATACATTGTCACCCCTGGCTAATTATGAGGCATACTACAAAACTAAGATATTGTAAGCATTCACAAGAACATTATAATTTAGCAAATGAAAACTTCAGCATATTCATGGTATATCACAAAACTAATTATGAGGCATACTACAAAACTGGATTGATTCTAGAAAGAAAAAAACACTGATTAGATAATCTCAAATAAGAATATGTAGCAAATGGACTAATGTGTTGTCCAAAAATTTCTTTAACACACAATAAAACAATACCCAGACTCCATAACAGGTCCCA
The DNA here is from genome assembly GCA_030737845.1 of Acorus calamus. Taxonomy (NCBI): domain Eukaryota; kingdom Viridiplantae; phylum Streptophyta; class Magnoliopsida; order Acorales; family Acoraceae; genus Acorus; species Acorus calamus. Next base: position 34,600,916 of record CM060868.1, on the reverse strand, counting down.
ATCACCACTACCACCTCAGTAGGGTCTAAAAATTCTTATTAATACAATACAAAACTGAAATAACATTTAAAAATTAAGTGGCCATTCATCTCTTCTCATACCCCCAAAACAATCCCACCGAAAAACACCTTAACCTACAAAGAGCTGAAAAAACAAAAACCGAATAAAAATCTAACAAAACATCACCAAAATAATCAACCAATCTCCATCACAATCTGTGGCATTTAAAAAATCAGTGGCCATTCATCTCTTCTCATACCCCCAAAACAATCCCACCGAAGAACACCTTACCTACAAAGAGCTGAAAAAACAAAAACCGAATAAAAATCTAACAAAACATCACCAAAATAATCAACCAATCTCCATCACAATCTGTGATTATGGACCAAGTGGGTCAATATTATTGAGAACATTGAAGAAATACCAAATAGAGAGGACACAAATCCAAACATTACCTTCAGATGATTAAACTTCACGGTCGACGCACAAAAAGATCACCGGCAAAGAAGATGAAGGACTGCGGCGAGGAAGATGAGGTTTCGAAAGAGTAGGATCGTCGGCGGTAGTGGGAGTGAAGGGTTTCGGCTGCTAGGGTTTACATTGTGAAAAATGAGCAGTAGAAAGAGAGAATGGAGGATAGTTTGGTATTTATATCATAGAGAATATGGGCAAGTCATGGGGGTAATTTAGACATTTCAACACCCTCCATTTTTGGCTTTTGGGCTGGGTTTACAAGAAGCGTATGTTAGGCAGCTTTTTAGAAATCTGGATATTATAACTATAATCTGTAAAGAGCTTTCAATTAAGCTCCACCACCTTTTCACCATTTGGAAGTGGGTTTGAGGGTTTGCAGCTTTTCCAAAACTCTAAAGCCTCTCAAACCCACATCCAAACGGGGCCTAAAGTACAAGTCTTTATGACAGTGTGATCGTTTCTGATCACGTCATGCGGACGTGGACGGGAGTACTCCAAAGCTCGTGATAGCGATTGACCAGAGGATGCCTTGGCCATGCAAGTTCAGGTCACTGTTCACGTCATGCTAATTAATGAGCGAACCTCTCAAGCTTTAAAAAAAAAAAAAAACCCAAAGTTCAAATTTCATTAAAAACTTCTTAAAAATATTTTTTTAAAACAATTTACATTTGTTCTGGTTGAATCCTAGGCAATGATACGTCCAACCATACACTGTAGCTCTTCTATTCAAATATGTAACGTTATATGTACTGAATTATATAATAAAATACAATAACATATTTTTTCTTTTTAAAGAATGAATATTTTTTATATTATGATAATGCATTATATCTATATTATGCTATCATGGTTTATGAAATTGTAAAACTGCTGAGAGTACTCTCATGGCTCAAAAAAATATTATTGAAAATACTAGAATATGAGAGAGAGAGGCCCCTGTAAAGTTCATTTGACAAGACCCAATAATATGTTCATTTGAGGGAGGCCCATGTAAAGTTCATTTAACAAGGCCCAATAACAAGTTCATTTGCATACTAACATTCACGTTGTTAGTGGAAAAAATCCGTTGTCTGAAAAAGAATGTGAACATCAATGAAAAACTTGCTTCATTTTGACGGTAAGTCGATGCATACCCGGATCTTACCATCTTTCTTGGATACCGGAACGATATTAGCTACTCATTTTGGGTATAAGACTACCCAGATAAATTTAGTCCGGTGGAGTTTGTCCACCTCATCTTTGATTTTTAAAGCCACCTCAGGATGAAGGCGCCTCAGTTTTTATTTTACTGGCTTTGCATTGGGTTCTAGGATTAACCAATGCTCAACTAAAGAGGTGTCAGGTCCGGGCATGTCTTTGTAAGACCATGCAAAGATGTATGGGTATGTATGATGTGTGTTTATATGGATGTATAGAATATGCATACCTTGAAATAATTGCACATCAACTACTAGATGTATTTATTAATAGAAAGAAAATGACAAATTAATGTTAAACATCCTACCTATAAACACACTAACTTGGATTGATATCCCAGTTAGAACAATTATCGGTGTGGAAGATAATCATAATTACGTACATATGAGTTATCTTGAAGATTTTAATCAATAAAATTGTCTAATCGAAAAATTATCATTAATAAAATTAGCCGAGTTGGATAGATGATGATAAAATCAGCCATTCCATTTTATCCACTCGGATGATCCATTGAATGGGAAATTTGATAATATTAACCAAACTCAATGGTGCAGAACGGGTGACCCGACGTATTTCGGGAGCGATTTCGGGTCTATTTTAAGATTTTTAAATATTTACAAAAAAACAGCTAGTAGAAATCAATGGCATCTCGAACTCGAAATCGCCTAAAATTTTTACTAGAGGTAGATATCAATGAGATCTTCAAGAGTTGTCGCTACGCCGCAACCTGCGCTTATTTTTTTATTTTTCGGCCCTCAAAATGACATTTTTGCTATTTTTAGTAACTTGTTAGATTTAACATATCTCTTTCATAATAAATTGGATTTAACCAAAATCAAATTGTAGATCTTCTAGGATTCCCTAGAGTTAATTATAACAAGTTTCTGTTTTTATTATTTTTCGTAAGTTTTTTCCCTATTATTGTAATATAAGGTTTTCAACTTTTATTAATATATGTCTGATTTTTATTGTTTTTTTTAGAATTACGGTTTGTTAAAGGATCTCAATGTTTATTGGATTTTATTTTAATTTTTCGCTGAGTTAGTAGTCAAAGAGTCGATCTGACCAATTAATCAACTATTTTCATCTGGGCCGGTTGATTCAACGGTTTTTTTTTTTGGTGGAAGGTTGATCCACCTAGTTGCATCCGGGAGTTTTCAAACATATATACCTGATTGATCTTCTATCAATTCTTCATGACTGATGGTTGGGCCTGCATATTGGATCCTGGGCTTTCATATTGGATCCGGGTGTGTAGAAATGATCCAAGGTGTTTTTGTTTTTGTTTTCTTTTGTGAAATGATAAACATGTACCTAAATTTTATAAATTCAACAACAATGATCAATTTAAAATACAAGCACATAAGGTTGATAAAAGAGAGGCCTACTAACCTCCAAGAGTCTTATTACACATTTTATTGCTTCATTTGCATTTTCAAATATCTTGTTTAATTTTTTAATATTGTATAAATGAGTACTTACATTTCATTAGAATACGTGTGTGTGTGTGTATATATATTAGATAAGGTAAACTGTTAAAAAAAGGGAAAGGTTACAATTAGGGCCGGGTTAGAAATTATACGAGGTTTTTTTAAAAGAAAGATAGATACACACCACTAACTGGTTTCATTATGAAAATAGATTAATATAAAATCTGAATGGGGAATGAGAGAAAATAGAAAACAAAATCACAGTATAAAAAAGTAAGAAACAAAAGACGCTACAAAACATTGGAGACGAAACTGAAAGTAGGCGCGACATCTACCCACCGGTTGCCTAACTCCGATCCCCCACCCCCCTTCCCCCACCGCCCTTCGCCTAAGGGGTTACCTCGATTGACTCCACTGTCAAAATGGACACCCATACAAACCCACTAACTCACTCACGCACCCAATCTTGAATGAGCAACGACGTCAGTGTCCACATGTTCTAAAAATTACCCGACAGCGCGTACCAAAATGTCCTGTAAGTAAATATCACATTGTCACTCAGACGTGAGAACTTTAGTTTCATCTTCAAATACTCTGGCGTTGGTTTTTTTTTTTTTTTACATTGAAGCAGCCCGTTAGGGTTTGTTAAAATGAAGTAAAAAACCCATATAGCCCCCTTCAAACTACCTAAAAGTTATATAATCATCTAAAAACATATATGTAAATCCAAATATCTCATTCAATTAAATTTTTGTTGATAAATTTGTATTATTATTAGAATATATATCAGAAACCTCTCGTAATACATTAAAAATGTGAAAAATCATATAAAAATAATCAATTTTACTCTTTTAGATAGGTTTTATAATACATACATTGAGGTAAAATTGTTATTTACGGATGATTTTTTTTCATTTTTAATACATTTTGAAGGGTTTTTAATATATTGTGCTCCTAGTGAGGGTTAATCAAACATATATTTACATAATACTCCTCTTATGTCAAAAGAAGTTTAATTGAGGGGGTTATTTGAATTTACAGAGTACTTTTGAGGGGGTTACATAGAATTTAAAAAATATCAAGGGGTTATGTAGATTTCACGTAGATTACAGGGGGTTATTTGACATTTTCCATAAAATTAATTAACAAACAACGAGACCAGGACATAGTCATCACTAAATGATAAATGCTGCATTATTAATTTAATGCCATAAGCGAAACAAGCACGTCATTACGTACCGTATTAATACACAAGGTCATTATTTGTTGAATGGTTGGGTTGCCCTATTGATTTCTAAATTTCCAATAACTTATTAATTTCATCACTGCCTAAAACCAAACAAGGGTGACCACAAAGATACAGAGGCAGCTAATAAGACAATATGGGAGAGAGATCACAGCATGAGACAGAATAAAATCCATTGTAACACCGAATAGGATCCAGCAAAAAGAAAATACAAAAGGTTTTAAAGAGGAAGTCCCACGGTGAGTTCTACTACTATTCCTTTTTTTCCCTTCTATAAATCCCTTATAATTAGATCGGCAGAGAAGGCTGATGAGAGAGTACCCAAAATTTATCTAATCAAAGCTTCAAAAAAAGAACACAAACCAAACAAAAAAACATACTAGATTTACATAACAACATCGTCAGTCGAACAAACGCACCAAAGAGAGAAAAAAAAAGTCCAGAGAAAAGCATCAGCAGAGGAAGCCACAGCCGCCATCGTCAAAGTTCAAGGCGTAGCTTAGTGGGTCGTAGTTGAAACTGAACCTCTTCTTCGACCGAGCCCGGGCCTTCTGTTGCCTCTTCAGCTCCGCGCGAACCCTCCAGAACAAGCTCCTCAGCCTCCTCTTCCCTTTCTCCACCAACATCACATTCTCCAAGCAGAACCCAATCACCACCACTACCTCCATCAGACAATCCCTCTTTTCAAACCCAACGATAAGACGAAGATAGACAAAACAGAGACTGCGGAAGGAAGTCTCTACAGAGAGAAATGTGTGTGCAAATGCAATGCAGAATGGAGTGGTCACGTGTCTTGTAGAAGTGTTTTATAGAAAGGGTGGTGGTGTTGGGAGGACAAGACAGAATAGGAGGAGCTTTGGCTCTTGCAGGCTTGCAGCTGCTACTGCTGCACTTTTCTCTCTCTATATCTGACAATGTATCTCTAAAAATGTATGTTTTATGTGTGTGCCTCTCTCCAGACGGCGATTTACAAGAAGGGTAATGTGGGTCACATGGGGATGGATGGAGTACAATCACTGTTGTTTGGTCTTGATTGTACTGTGTTTTGAATGTCTAATGATATGAATATAATATGTTGCTATATATATAATAATATATATAAAAAATTCAAACTGCGAATGCTTTTAGTTTCCGTTCTGTTTAACTTGCAACTTGTCTAGCAAGTAAACTGTCCACCGTCTGATTGAGGGGATCATAACGAACCGATCTAGCGAGCAACTTGTCACGTGGTTCACAGTGATCGTGGTGTTTGTTTTATTTTATATTTGATATTTTGGAACCGGTCAAAGCTATATATATATATAATCATGCGGGTCTTGAAACAGGAGATTCTTTTGACTGGCAGATACTAATTGCACATCAAATCTTTCTGCAAACAAATTGATATAGTACGATATTAATTAATACAACAAAATCCAGAGCTTTTCAAAATAAAAGATCCGATATGACACTGAAAGAACCAGGCTCTTATATATACGCATTTGATGTATTTAAACAGTTTTAAAAATTATAAAAAAAAAGTATTCTTTTATTGAGAGAGAATTGAGAGTTGTGACCCAGCGTGGATAGAATTCGATGTAGTCTGACAAATGTACAAGAGGAGCGGGAGAGCTGATGTGAGTTGTGGTTGTTAAATAGAGGAAGGGGTGGCGTGGGTCACAGTGAAAAATGTCGGACCTTGGGTTGCGTCCATTCGACTTGGCAAATGAACGACACGTCGCTATCCACAACACAAGCCACCCTGTTTTTCATTCCATATTGCCCAATCAAACCAGAGCCCTTTCCCCCTTCCAACACGCTCCTTCGACTCTCTTCATGTGTTGATATTTTTTGGGGCTGTGGGTGTGACAGTGACATATACCGAAACGCAACTGAACTTTTTTTTTTCTTAATTTATTTTTTACTATAAGATTCCTACTCTTTTTTTTTTTTTTTTTTTTTTTTTTTGCATTACCTGTACTTTTCAAAGTGATCATCAATGGAGCTCTGTGAAAAGTTTGTGGTGTTATTATTATAGGTATAGTTCTTTCTATAAACATTTAATATAACCATTTACATTAAATATCACAAGGTTTTTGAACGGGCAGTCCAATAAATTCCGAGCATCCGTCCTCATTTTTTTTTTCATTCATTGCACTATTTATATATCTAATCTTATTTTCTCATATCATTCAGTCATGTTCTTTCATGAAAATGGAATAAAATTTAACTATAATTCAATGCAAAAAACAAAAAAAACTATTTACATTGCAATTGTCAATGCATCTTTCATTTACACCCTAGACGCCAGGCCTGTGCTCGATCTGTTCCTAGTATTTGATGTTGGAGCACTGTCAGGACTCAGGAGGCACATTGGACCTCTGATAACATTTGTTGAGAGACTTGATGATAGGTCCTCGCGGGTAAATGTGGGCATTTAAAGGAGAGGTAGATTTTACAGAGATCTATTTGTTTCATTAAATTGTGTCCTTGTTTATTGTTTCATTAACAATGCATGATCTTTATGTTAAAACAATAGAACATTTATGTTACAAATAATAAAATAATAAAAAGCATAAAGGGACGTAGTGTTTTGTTTTTGAAATGAGAGGAAGTATTGGTGTTGTTTGTCGTTTTTGAAAAAGTAAACTATTTACTCTTTGCAAGTTGCGACCTGGTTTTGTCAGCGAAAATATAACGGGTACTCTATGCGGCGTTCCTTTGCTTTTCATTATTGTTATTATTATTTAGGAATAAATCCTGATTTATTTCTAAATTATCAAATTTGTTTTTTAGTTCCTGAGAAGAATATATTCTTAAATTATCATTTAAATACAGAAACTAAAAATAAAATATGAAAAAGTGAAGGATCAATAGCTAAATTTAATAGTTTTCAGGACTTAAAACTAAAAATCCTTATTATTTATCTTTAAATGTAGCCACAGAGATCGGACAATTCTACGAGGGTGAGGAATTTTTATGAAGGGTAAAATTAAATGTGGTGTTTATGCAAACGGAACGGAAGACTCTTCGGTCTCTCACCCGTTGATATAGAAGAAACTCGCTTTTTATGAGGTTTGTTAAAATTAAATAATCAATAACGAGGAAAGATAATCATGACATGAAAGATGAAAGATACATGAGATGCTGCACGGTTTCGTGCCAGAGACCAACATGCAAGGACATCACCACTTAACTCTTGCCTACATGAATTAATGTTAAGATTGTGTCATTTAATTAATATAGATAATTTTTTATTTATGAGTTTATAGTTATGTTTAAGGGTTGACATACAATTATTAGTTTTATGGGTTAAACTAAGATTATTTATTAGATAATTAATTTAAGTGTTATGTTGATAATTAGTGAGGTTATGCATGTCCAAACCCATCCATTTAAAGTATTTGAGTCTTTTAGGTTTTAGTTGGGGGTAATTGAGACATTTTACCCACACATCCCACACATGTGAGAAAAAGTTCTCTCTCGCTCTCTCCAATTGGCATAGTCTTCTCAAACATCTCTTCTTCTTGGTGAGTCTTCTTTTACTTTTCTTTTCAAAACCCTTTTTACACCAATATTTAAACTTAGATCTATACAAATCTAACTATTGGATTTTCGATCCGTTTGTCACATCTTGCTCACCATCACTCCCTCTTCTTTCCATTCAAACACATTTTCGTCTAGATCGGAGGTTGGTGGAGGTCGGGCTGCGAGCCGAGGTGGCTGATTTGAGGCCGACTTGGTGTGGCGGCGGTCCAAGAACATTTCCCTTCCTCACTTGCTTCCTTTCAAGCATTCTTGCTTTGTTTGTGAGTACATAAATCATCTCCCACTCTTTTTCCTTTAGAGCATGTATGTGCCTAATGAGTTCTTTATAAAAATGTGAGTGGTTTCTCTTCCTCTCTCTAATTTCATGGTTTCGGTGAGCTTTGGAAGGATGAATGTTCCCCACGTATTGTTTTCATTATGTTGTGTTTGATATATTGAATGGGATTTAACATGAATGCACATGGGTTATGTTTGTTGAATTGTCATAATAAAAAATTTGGGAATGGGTTGAACTATGTTTACCCAAGCCACTGTTTGTGATTCTCATGTCCTCATTAGTGCATTTTGACTTTCATCTTGCAAGCTTCAACACAAAAATGCATGGATGTTTGATGGAGGAAAGTAGTGTATGGGTTGGGTTGTTAGGTGAACTGTTTTCAAGTACTTAAAGACTCTTAGGGTTCTTTGTAGTGATTTTATACCTAGCTAAGTTAAGCTTTTCTCCAAGAAGGCTTGTGAGTAGTTTTAGTTGTTTATTTCCATATTCGTTCTAATATAAGCATTTTCATGCCTAGTAATAATTATTACTTGAATTCGGTTAGGCTTAGTTAATAATCTATATTTAATGTCATATGATGATATGTCCATTCAATAACTTTTTACTGTGTTAAAATGATTAATAGGAGTATATGTTTATGTTTGTAATATGCTTTCATGTCTATGTCTATGCATGTGTGAATTGAAATTTAGTATTAATTGTTGAATGGTTAGAAGCTTACCCCTCGTTTGGATAGTGGAATTGAGTTATTCTGGATAGATAACTATGCCAGTATAGATAACAAATCTACAAGAATAAAAGATTTTCTATTTGGTTGTATTTTTTTATTCTCATTGGAAAACGTAAGAATAGAGGTTGAGTTGTTTGTTTGATAAATAATAAAATATAAATAAAGTGTAAAAAAGTTGATTTGACATTTGATGTATAAGAGATGTTCATAGGTGATTTGATGTGATGAGGTGTAAAAAGTTGATTTAACATGTGGGCCCATGAGAATAGATAAGGTGAGTATAGCTTATCCTAGGGGTTGCTTAGAATTGTTATACTCTCTTATACTCGTTTAAACTGGCTTAGTAATACCAAGTTATACCCTTCAAACAAACAATTATTTTTCTTATTCATTCCTATACCACCCTTATACCGCCCTTATACTCGTCTATTCCGTTACACAAATAGGGGGTTAGTGTTTGTATATATATATAAATGTGATATTTATTTCTTAATATGGTAGACCTTCTAGAGTGATAGAATGTGTAAAATTAAGTGTTAGGTTTATGTCCATGTTATATTTTAAATTTTAGTATGATTTGGGAGAACCTAAGTTTAAGGGTTATATGTTAGCATGATTTAAATAATTACAAGTATGATTTACTTTGCATAATATACTTGCTTGCTAAAATAGTTAACCATATATTTCTCTAATATACAATGTATGATAGCATGCTATGAGTGGTGGAGGTTGAAGGGTTACTTGATGTTATGGATCTAATCATAAGAAGGTATTGTTTGGTGGATGTTTAAGGTCTTGTATTATGTTTGATTTGACAATGTATTGAATCTACACGTAAGGACTAGTATGTAATCTCTCGTCCATGTTTGATTTTAATATTGTGGTAGAATTGATTGTCCAATGGTGATAAATATAATAGTGAGCCCCCTGTACTGACATTGGGGATGTGGTTGACGATGTGGTTGACAATGACAATAGTGAGCCCCCTGCACTGACATCGGGATGTGGTTGACATGACGATAGTGAGCCCCCTACACTAACATCAAGGATATGGTTGGCAGGACTTAATTTTGATTGTCAATTTGTGCTCTACATATATTTCTTTTTGTTCGACCTTTATTGACTTTGGAGTTAAGTTGTCTGCTTCCAATGTGAGTCTTGTGAATTTTTTGTTGTTCTCTAAAGCAGACCACTTTAGGGCGTAACAATTAATTACTTAAAAAATTGATCAGTGCCTGGTTGGAGTCCAGAGGCTTATTTTTTTAAAAAATTATTTTTATGTTGGCAAGCTTGTCCGATTCTAGCTAGAATCAAGAGGCCGGCGAGATCACGGGATACAATAGTTAATTAAAGAGAGGATAGACTGTGGCGGCCCGTGCCCCGAAACACCGACACGAGCGCGTCACGTGCCTAAAAATCCACCATAATCTTTTCTTTTCTTTTTTTTTTTCTAAAACAAAACATCGAAATGTCCACCCTATATAATCACATATGATAACAACCCTGGGATAACAGATAATCAACAAGATATGTATAATCACCTATATCACAACACACCCAGGAAAGTTTAAGCAGTCAACAGAGCATCTAACACACCTCATATACAGTCATCCATATGTACAGAGCATTTAACATAGGCATGGTTCGCTAGACCAGCCTCTACCAAAATAATCAAATCCAAAACATCAAACTATACACATCTATATATACCTATCACCAGCTGGACGTGGCACCAAAAGAAGACTAAGCCAACGTCCACCAACCCCGCCTCTACTCTGCAAAGTAAGAGAAAATAGAATGGAATGAGCGAAAGATGCTCAGTAAGTAACCCAGACATTCCACGCACAAGGAAAACAAGAATGACATCCAAAGTCAAGCTCAGTAATCTCAATAAACACCAGGTCAAAGTATAATGACAAGTTGAATCACTGTATAAACATCAGCGGAGAACAATAACATCGCTGATATATAAACATAGGAATGAATAGCTCAAACTAACACCTCACAACTGATAAAACCAATGAATATCATCAAGATGTATCACAATTGGACTGAAAGCAAGTACTCTGAAATTAAATCACTGATGGCCCTGAAATGTCACAATGCTACAAGAATGATAAGGGAATCACAATTCTGGCCCCCAAATGTCCAAAGCGTAGGATTGACCATCTGCACGACCCCACCATCTTGGCCCCTATGTCCAAGATATCTACATACCTCGCGTGTGGCCCTCGGAACGTCCACCGCGGATTCACTACCTGGCCCTCGGAACGTCCAGGCACGGCAGGGTATTCTCAAGTCCCCCTCGCTGGACCGTACGTACTTATGCGCGCTAGGGAGGCAAACCTCAACCCTCACTGTAAGGTCTATGGTCATCCAACTCCAAGTACACAAGAGGTAATATAGAAGCAACGATGCCAAACATACTACAAGGTTTCATGGTCAAGCAACACAGTCATTCTGATCATAGGAAGATATCGAATAACAAGGATGTATATAATAATATCAAGGAAAACTCACAATACGAATAAGTCAATTATAGGCTCACGAGATATAATTGAGGAAAACTAATCTGGAATCCAACAAAAGAATAACTCCAAGATACAAAGAGACCAATTATAAGAATATTTTAGAATCTCGAACAACCACAATCTAACAACAATGAAGGAATATGTCTCAATAATAGGACATTTAAATGCAGTACTCACAATCGAAATCATCTGGATTATCAAATACAATTGAATAGACTCAACAACAATAAAATGTGGGGTGGAATGGAATGAGTAAATGTCGAATCAACAATACCACGCGGAACGGAATTGAACAAATAATGGAATGGAACGAAACAATCAAAATCAATCGGGTTACTTACAATAATACAACATGGAATGGAATGGAACAAACAAATATCGAACGGGTTACTTACAATAATACAACGTGGAATGAAATGGAACAGGTAAAAGTCAATCGGGTTACTTACCTCACAATTCACAATCCCAAGCTGGACTCACCCTATTCCAGCTCCTAAACCACGCAGACAGGAAACCACTGATAAAATTATAACCTCAATCAGATACTAAAATATACCCTATTAATCAAACAATTCCCAAATCCACCAAGACAAAAATGACATCCCCACTACAAACCCTAAAATGATACTATAAAATCAACCATCAAATACCTATTTATCCAGCCCCAAAAACATAATCATATTCCAGCCCCAAATCACAAATTTGATTCAAAACTGAAATAAAACAACCCTAGACGAAGAATAACAATGAAAAGAACAAAAATCTTTACCCAATGTATCGCGAAAAATGCTCCACGAAGCTTTTCCCAATTTTTCTAATTTTTCCCTGATTTTCCCTTTTTTTTTCTCTTCGAACAGTGTCTCGGATGACACTCTCTCTCTCCCCGCTCATATATTACCACCCTCCACCGACTCACCGAAAATTAAAAACTTTAGGTTTCGCCAAATGACGAAAACGCCCTTCCATTAAAATCTGCGCAGCCTTGACTCAAACAGCCATATCTTCTCGTAGGGAAATCCACTTCACATGAAACAACTTCTGTTGGAAAGATAACGAAAATATCTACAACTTCTATGTTTGAGCCAAGATCAGAAGAAGCCTCCAACTATATTTAAAATAACGACGAACAGAAGACCTCGCGATTTATTCTTCTAGGGGCATAAATGGTAAAACAGGCATAACTTTTCTAATATAATTCCAAATAACGCCAAACCAATTTTATATGAAAGGTAACTCAAAAATGAAGCCTTCATATGTTTAGCGCGAATCCAAAATATGCCTTGAAGGTACTTTTCAAAAATTAAACCAAATGTACGACTTCAGGGAGAATAAAGACCAAAAGCCCAATACATAAAATTATCCTCTCCTGTAAACCAAACATGTAAATATTAGCATAAACCGGCATAAGAGGGTCCCGGCTATTACATCCTACCCCCCTTAATTAGGATTTGGTCCTCCAAATCCGCAAAGTATACCTTATGATGAAAATAGGTGAGGATAACGCTCCCTCATCTCTGCTTCACGCTCCCACGTCGCATCCTCGGAGGTCTGATGTTGCCATAGGACCTTAACCAATGGAATGGTCTTAGTCCTCAACTGCTGCTCTCGACGTGCTAAAATACGGATGGGTCGTACCTCAAATGTCAAATCCGTATGAACCTCTAAAGGTTGATAATCGATGACGTGTGACGGATCCGGATGATATTTCCTCAACATGGACACATGAAACACATTATGAACGCCTCCCAACTGCGGTGGCAATGCAAGACGGTATGCCGACACACCAATCCTCTCTAGGATCTCAAATGGACCAGTATATCTAGGGCCCAACTTGCCCTTCTTCCCAAACCTCATCACCCCTTTCGTCGGTGATATCTTCAGGAAAACGTGGTCCCCAACTCGAAACTCCAAATCTCTCCTTCTGTTATCGGCATAGCTCTTCTGCCGACTCTGAGCTGTTCTAAGCCGATCCCTGATGATACGAACTGTGTCGGTCGATTGTTGCACGATTTCTGGTCCAAGCATCTGTCGATCTCCCACCTCCTCCCAGCAAATAGGAGTCCTACACCGCCTACCATACAATGCCTCAAAGGGTGCCATCCCAATGCTGCTATGATAGCTATTATTGTAGGCAAACTCCATCAATGGTAGGTTCTTTTCCCATCCACCCTCAAACTCAAGAACGGATGCTCTCAACATGTCCTCAAGAGTCTGGATGGTCCTCTCAGATTGACCATCGGTCTGGGGGTGAAATGCTGTGCTAAACTGCAATCTAGTCCCCAAAGCTTGCTGTAGACCTCTCCAAAAATGAGATGTAAACCTTGGATCACGGTCTGATACGATACTGACAGGTACTCCATGATATCGAACAACTCCATCAATATACTTAGCCGCCAGACTATCCATCGACTGCGTAGCTCGAATAGCAAGAAAGTGGGCTGATTTCGTTAGTCTGTCCACGATAACCCATATGGTATCGCACCCCTTCTGGGATCGAGGTAAACCGCACACGAAATCCATAGTGACATGTTCCCACTTCCATTCTGGCACCTCCAATGGTTGCAACAGGCCTCCCGGTCGCTGGTGTTCTGCTTTGACCCTTTGACAGGTCAGACATCTCCCAACGAACTCCGCAATATCCTTCTTCATGCCTCGCCACCAGTACAAGCCCCGCAAATTCTGGTACATTTTCGTGCTACCAGGATGCATAGTGTATGCAGAATGATGTGCCTCCTGTAGGATCTCTCGTCGGATATCCTCATCTGATGGAACCCAAATCCTTCCTCGGAAGCAGAGCAATCCATCTGTCCTCATCTTCCACTCTGAATCTATTGCCTCAGACTCAGCTACACGATGAAACTCCTCAAACTCGACATCCTTCCTCTGAGCTTCTCCGATCTGAGTCAACAAGATCGGTTGTACCCTCATTTGGGCGATCAAAATTCCTGGCCTTCCCATTTGCAATATCACATCAGAGTCTAGTGGAGGGTTAAAATACTGACATGACACTTTAACATCTTGATTAATTAACATATCCATTGGAGATGCTCTTATAATAAGATCCGCAATGAAAATTAAGATAAGAGGATACAAAACAGAGGCCGCCGAGAGAGGATCTGTAAATGGAAACAGGACCCAGATAGAGAAATGTGTATGCGAATGCAAAACAGAAAGGATAATAATGTGGTCACATGGGTTTTTTTATTGGGTTGATAGGTTCATAGTGTCACACAGAATGGGGAGGGGGGGGGGGGGGGGAGGGGGGGGGGGTTGGAGGACAAGGCAGAAGAGATGCCTTGGTCATTGCAGCAGTGGTGTTGTACCACTGCTGCACCACTTTTCTCTGACAATCTATCTCCAAATGTAGTTCAAAAGTGGTGTTGTGGGTCACATGGGATGGTGTACTTTTCCATTGGTGTGACAAGTGCTCGCGGTGTGGAGTGTGGTTTCCGAGCTGCGGACGTACTGTATTTGGAATGTCTAATAATAATATATAATAATATGTGACTACTACAAGTCTACAAATCTACAATTACACAAAAAATTCAACTGAACAAGTTTTTCTTTTCACTCTGCGTTTCTACTTTCTAGCAACTTGGCTGACAAGTAACCTGCTACTGTTTGATTGAATGAATCATGACAACATGTAGGGGGTGAGTGGAAAACTATGGTCGCTGTCTGTTTTTTTTTTTATGAAATACTTTGAACCGGTCAAAGCTAAAATCGTGTGTCTTGACGCATAAAATTCTTTTGACTAATAGATAATTAGATGCTACTGAAGAGTAAAGTCTAAATAACACTGATGCTGTACGATGTTAATCAATACAATTACTGCAGAGCTACATTGAAATAACCATATAGTGTTGGAATCTTTATGTGTGACGGTCTTATTTAAAATATTCGATTATCATTTTTACGTCAAAACGGTTGAATCTTGTTAATAAAATATTTATGTAAGACATTAAAATAAATATCTGATTATATAAATACCCTGATAAATGAAAATCACAAATATTGTGGTTTGATATAAGTCTATATTATATTTAAGTGATAAGGTATAATCATTAAAGTTGGTGAGCATGAAATTATTAATTTCAATTATAAATTTTAACGAACAAGCTTAGAGTTTAAAAAATTATTTCTTAATAAACTTTTTATATTCTATTTATCACTCATTATTCTTTTGAATTTCTAAATAAAGATTTAATATTATAAAATATTAAAAATATATTTTATCATGATAATCTGAACAAATGTTTTGATGACCGAGGGAATCGTGGCCCGGCGAAGATAGAATTCCAGCAATAAGTGTGGTCTGACACAATGCGAAAGGCTTTGGAGGTCGGGCTGATGTGAGTGGTTGTTGTTAGGGGAAGCCAAGAGAAGATGATGTAGGTCACATAAAAACATGTCGGACATTGGGGCGTGTGCATTAATCAATGGAAGCGGCAATTGGTATTCATTCGAAATTATATAAAGTGAATGACACGTTGCAATCCACACACGCACCCTCGATTTATATCCGAATCAATACCCAAACTCTTCCTCCCGTCTAACACGCTCATTTGGCTCTCTCGCTCTCTCTCTCTCTCTCTCTACTGATATACATAATTACATGTACCTGTTCTTTTCTTTTTTGTTTTTTTTTACTTGGACATTGGGTGCATTTGAAATTCTCAAGTAAAAAAAAAACAGCTACTGAACTTTTGTTATCTTTTAAAAATTTTACCTATAGATTCCTTTTTTTTTTTTTGGGCCCTTTCCTCTCTTTTTCATAGGTGATCCGTGATATCAATGAGCTCTGTGGAAAAGTTTGTCGCGATATTCAGATACTGTGGGAGTAGTTTCATTGTGAACATGTAATGAACAGTGAGTATTGATTTCGATTAGTTCTGTCAGTATCGAACTGATCAATAACCCATTAATCGACTTACATAACTTATGAATCAAACTCTACAGTTAATTGTTGAACATATGCTCACTCTCCTATTAGATTCCGATGGTATTTAGAAATCCATTATTTATCCAATAGGTGACTAAATTTAATAAAATAATATAATATATACTGAACAATTGACTGAATAATTGATCGTACAATTTAATTCATAGATTGTGTGGTTCGATTAATAAGTTGTACAATTCGGTACTGACATGACTAATCCAAACCAATTTTGACTACATTCAGACTCAATGCAACTAGTATTCAAAGCACTATTTGCCTATGAATGGGCTAGATCCTCTTCACAAACATTTACACCCTCCACGCCAGGAGCATTGTAATGGGACACATTGGATCTCGCATTAAATATTCAATCTAGGTAGTGTTTGGTAACGCGATTGCAAAACTGATTTTCTACAATCACTGGGTTTAAAATTGCGATTGCAGGAAATTGCCTCCCTCTAGTTTTCTAAAATCGCAGCTTTTGGGCACTATTTGCTTGCAATCGCTGGGTTTAAAACTGTGACTGTAAAATTGTTTGCTTGCACGATTGCATAACCAACTTTCTGCAATCGCAAACGTTACACAATTACGCAATCGAACGCTACCTAAGACATTTATAAGAAGTGGTGAATCAAAGACACTGTTTGTTCCGTTACATCATGTATTAGCACACCCTACTTAAGTGGTTTTATGTAACGTGTGTAAAAATGATTGCAAAAGTGTTTTTAATATTAACGCTTCTAAACCAGAAGAAAGCTCTCAATTTGGCTGGTTGCGGTAGCCGATAGGCCCAAAATCCTAGTTTCTAATGGCCCAAGACCTTCCCACACGCCGCATACAAGAAAGTGAGGGGTCCACTATGCTCTCTGAGCAATATTTTTCAACTTTTTTCCCCAGGTTGACAACGATCTTCATCGAGATTATCAGTTGTGCAAGTCATTTAATGTGTATTTTTTAAAAATTCTGCAGAGTTTTAAACGTATTAATAATTTCTGTCTGATGAAATATTTTCCTAGAATAACTAATCAAATTGGATAAAAGCAACTCAGGGCTATATTGGCTGAGCATATTGGTGTTTAAGGCTAATACCTCAAAACTTATTCTTAAGCCCATGTTTGGATGCCGGATAAACCCCGGATAACCCCGGACAAATTTTTTTATTGTGTTTGGAAAGCCCGGATAAACCTAGATAAAGTATGCTAGAATAAATTGATATAAAATGGTATATGGATTCAATCAACCCTTAGAATAAAAGTTATCCTAGGTTATTCCACCCAAAGAATATGTAAACCCACCGTCAAATCAACTGTCATCACCTATTATAAATCACATGTCAAATCAACTATAATTACTTTTTTACCTTTTATAAATCCTTATCCATACTTTATTCACATTTTACCTAAACAACAAAACATTTATTCTTACGATTCCTAACGAGAATAATTCAAAACATAAACAAACACAAAATCACTTTATACTTATTTATACTCACTTATGATCTAATAAATATATACCAAAAAATAAATCATATTATGTATCCAAACGGAGGCTAAAGGAAAATGATATGTCCAATCTCATTTACCTGTCATATCTTTATAGTCCCAACTCCCAGCCATTCTGATTTTTTTAGAAGTACATACATTTGTTTAATGACTTACACATTATTATGAAAACTAAAATATACGCCTACATAAACTAGTGCATTTTTTTTATTTTTTCTAAAAAACAAAAAAATTAAATCTAAGATAAATTGTACTAGTGAAGTATGTATTACATGAGATCAATATATATTCTATTAATAAAGGGCATGGTCATCTCCTGGAAAATCAAGGGGTTGGATCTCTAGGGCCTAGTGTATCAACACTGGACTGTTCACAAACGGTTTTACCACTCTTTGGGGTGCCAAAATAGCATAGATTTTGTACTCTCAAATTAATAGTTGGGATACTTACTTTCCACGGGTTGTATTATATAGTACTCACCATTCTTTAGTATTTTTATATGCATTAAGACAGGAATATGTTGGTACTGTTCGAAATTATTATAAGTAAGCCATGCTAGCTTATGCTATTACATTTTATTACATTGTAAGGGCAGACATACGAGCCTTTAACGTAAATGATCCCCACTATTCCCAATTATACGTGCACTGGAGAGAGAGTGAGACTCACCTGACAAGTCCAAGATTGAGGACGCCCCACGGATTCTGAGGCCATGATCTCTCCTTGGCCTTCATCAGAATCACCCTTCCCCAAGCCACCCATCCCTCCCAACTCATCCTCTTGTCCCATGGACTCCCCCACTCCACCACCAGCCTCAGCCCCCTCTCCGCCTCCCTCTCCGCCTCCTCGTACCTCCCCATCCCCATATACACCTGTCCCAACACCAGGTGCGGCTCCCCCACGAATGGGTTCCTCTCCACGCACTCCAACAGCAGCCCCTCCATTTCCTCTTCACCCTTCTTTTCATCGTCTCCACAGGCGACCGCCTTCCAATACAGATCCCTCGCTTTGATCTGCTCCTCCGCGTCCAGGATCCTCGTACACCTTTCGAACACCGGCGGTATCACCAGCTCGATCTGCTCGTCCCTGCTTTCGTCCACACCATCACCGTTGGATCTCTTCCTCTCCTCGATCATGATCTCTTCGTCTCGGACGATTAGGCTGTAGATCGCGCCCATCCTGGAAATCGAGTTCATCCACAGCCCCGGCTTCCCGTTCCCCGGCCAGATCGCCTTGTGATTGTTCCCGGCGAATCCCAGCCGTCCGTCGATGTTCTCGAAGAGCGAGTCCTGGAACCCGAAAATCTGGTCGCTGAAGTCCGCCATGGTCATCACCAAGAACGTCGCGACGACCCTCCTCGACACCCGCAGATCCTCCCCTGTTTTGATGTGCTTGACGACCACCCCGTCAGGGGGGAGGACCGATCGGATCTTCCTCCGCCATGGCTCATCCGGATCGAAGATCCCTTCCTCCCTCGCTTTCTGGAGGGACTCCTCGGATGACTTCAGGTGGTCGACGAGCTCGGCTTCGGAGGGGTACTGAAAGAGGAGATCGTCGTGAATGAGCGGCTGACGGGGGACGACGCAGAAGAGGTGGACGAGGTTCTCGGCGGGAACACCGATGAGGCGGCGAACGTAGTCGCGGGAGGTGGCGGCGTCGAAGATGGCGAGGTTGACGTAGGAGTTGGAGTAGGCGGAGTGGAAGAGGCCGCAGCGGGCGACCTCGTCGGGGGCGGACCAAAGCTTCAGGATCTTGTAGACGTCGATCAGGTGGTCCAGGAAGCTGCCGTGCTTGTGCCAGCACTCCCCGGCTCCCACCGATCGGAGGACCGAGATCAGGGACGGGAGGGCGGGGTCCACCGTTTCAAGCTCACCCCGGAGGAACGGACGGGCAGAATCGATCAGGTCCTGGAGCTGCTGCTTATGCTGCGGAGGGCATGCGTTCGAAGACGATGGGACGTATAGGAAGGCATCTCTGCTTTCGCGATTTGTTATTGATTTCTGAAAGAATGGGACGATGATGAGGCAAACATATAGAGTGAGAGACGTGAAACAGTGGGACTGAATTGTTTTGTTGTTATTGAATTTCATTAAAGATAAAGGCGATGATGTGGAACAAAGCGACTTTTTTGGAGTGAGTTTGTTGCCTTGTCAATTCGTAATACGGATGGACCTAAGTAACGTTTTTCATATTGGGCACCATATATATATAGAAAGGATGCAGCTTTTAACAGAGCACAAGTTGAGAACAACTAGACAAATGGGGAGGAAAAAAAATCTCTCTGCATGGAAACAAAAGACACGTATGGTAAGTCAAATCAATCTTCAAATAATAGCATCCACAAGCCTCACACGAATCGACTCGGGATCACACGTCTTTTGTATCCTGCAAGAACAAGAAATACCGTTAGTTAGCCAATGCAAAGACTTTGTTTAGGTATGTACACAAATATTTTTTTTTTTTGAAATATATACTTGTAGAGTTTTAGTTTCACAAACAATAAAATGTATGTAAAAAATACTACTTGATTTCACATATTATCTAATTGAAAATGAAAAGGGAGTATCTGAATGTAATTTTGGATAACTCTGAGAGGTGTAAAGAGAGGCAAACTGCTAAAGAGGCTAGTTGTAAAAAATTTGGGAGACTCGAAGCCTTCCTAAACATCCACTCCATG
Organism: Acorus calamus; assembly: GCA_030737845.1. Taxonomy (NCBI): domain Eukaryota; kingdom Viridiplantae; phylum Streptophyta; class Magnoliopsida; order Acorales; family Acoraceae; genus Acorus; species Acorus calamus. The sequence continues at coordinate 34,580,382 of CM060868.1, read as the reverse complement.
GAGGCTGGAGCAAGTGATCACCATGGACAGATATTTCAAGATTGGTCAAATAGCCTCCATGGATCCATGGTTTCTAAAATGCACAGTAGTACCACCTTGCAACAATTTTGGCCAGCTCATTCCGCAATAATCACAGAACTTACCGATAAAGAAAATCTCCAGTAGACACAGTCTGTCCACAAATCCAGTCGGGGACCAACTCTTCCAACAGTCCCAGCAGCTCCTCTGCTTCCCCTGCAACACAGAATCAAGGAGGTTCAGAAAATGCATGAGATAACTTTCAAACAAGCAACTCAACCAAGGATAAACCAAGTTCCAGCAATACTTGTCTCCTCGATGTTACAATTGTGGAACAATATCTTATGAATGAGCTCCTGTTTTGTGATCACGGAGCATTTGGTGGACTGAAATACATGACGAACTGTATAGAAAAGTTCTGGTAAATAAGCAAGCATCTGTTGACGTTTCACTAGACCCGTTTCCTGAAACCCTTCGTTGTTCTTGAGGCCAGTCTCAATCTCTTTAGCCTGTAATTCAAGGCAATCCTGTCAAATAACATGGCCAACTGTAAATAGCTAGTGTCCAGGAACTCAACTGAGAAGAAACTAAAACATATATAAGTCTAAAGGATTGATGATCAACATAGGTGGAGGAACATAAACAAATAACTGAAAAATTCATATTGAGCATCTGACTCATTTGACAGCAATAATAGGCACTGATAGTCTGATAGATTCCTATATGTTGATTTCAAAGGGGGGAAATAGGCATAAATTATGGTTTCCCATTGCATTCTAATCAGTGTGTAATAATAATATTTAGGTCTATTGTCAACGTCAATATAAGAGTGCTAGCATGACAAAACTAGGTCTTCCAAAATCATAAATTTCCAAATAAAGGACAAGAAACATGATTTGATACTATCTGGGTCACAAATATAATAAATATTCATAAAGCACATTAAAAAGTTTTACTCTTGGCTACCATTTCATCACAGATCTCCTCAGGCACAGCATCTAGACTTCTGGAAAGTTACTCAAAAGCTGTGATTTAGAAGCTAGTACTGATACAATGTCATGCTCTTATTTACGATATTCTCTGAAGGAAACAATAGCAACTGTAATTAATTTAAAAATGTCTTAGATATTACTGTACAGCACTTTTACATACTTCTATTCTAGCTCACCATCTATCAAGGCTTGAGTAATAGCCTTCTACATAATGATTGTACTCACTAAAGGGATGATCATCAGTAAAATTCCACCAGCTCGTACCAATTGTGATTAACTACTTTTGTTTTTTCTATGAGAAACAACTACTATATCCAAAACGAGGAATCCTAAAGAACAAGTGATGATGCACTAATTATCCAAAGATAAAGTGATGAGACATTTTAGAATTATAGACCTATAATGAAGTATCATGTTTTTGTCGAATGCAACATGCTTTGGCCCTCCTGGAGGGCACTTGTGATCAAAATTCATTATGTTATACCGGATTGATTCTTCCCAATGACCGTATAAAAGAATTTGGTGTGGAAACAAGTTATTTCAAAACATCCTGATTTTTTTTTGTGCTAAGTAACATCCTGAGTTATTGCTATTACATTTAGAAAAGAAAGATAATGGTATCCAATTAAAAAACACAAAATTTATGGGAATAGAACAGTCAGATGAAATTGGACACTTACTTCTTGCAGATGTGTATACATATATCTTGGAGTTTCTTCTCCCACCAAAATTTTCTGTGTCTCTATCTTTTGATGGCCACAATCATCTACTTCCCTATTCGCTTCAGTCACACATACAGAAACTTTGGACCTGTTTTGATCCTGGAAACTCAAGGATCTCTTAGCTTTGCATGATTCGGTCTCAAAAGATAAATTTCCATCATCAGGGCTAAGCAATGCTCTTTTGGGAATTGACTGTGCTGGTGTCACTATAAATGACTTATCTTGAGTCAAAATGGGTTTCACAGATCTAACTTCAGAAGAACTGAGGCTCAGGATGTGACTGGGACTGATGGAAATTAGTTGGGTAGGGGAGCAACTTTTAACGGTAGCATTGCAAGAAATGCCCTTGTTTTCAGGGCTCTGGGGATCATTGCCGTTTGTTCCAGATGTGCTCAAGCATACCCGGGAAGTTTGAAAATGGGTCATTTCTGATTCAGGGACAAGTATCTTCTGAGAAAATTGCCTACAAAAGGAATGAGACAAATGAGAAGAACTGATGGAAGGTTCGGGATTAGTAGGGGCAGGCCGAGACAGTTTCATGGATGACACCAGGCAGATGATTCTTGCTGTGTCATAAATTTCCTAAGTTGAATGACTCAGGCAACTCAGCTTCAGGGACATCATCGCACTGTTAAACCAGGAAAAAGAAGGACAAAAACAACATAAGCTAATTTCACCTTGGAAAAATAACATAATAAGAAGTGCAAAGATACAACTTGCACCAATGAATTACAGAAATGTGCAAATTTACTAAGCAAATTGCATAAAAAAAGACATGTATTCGTCCATTAATCTTCAAAGCAATGTAAAGATATCATCCCGAAGAAAACAAAAGCAACAGGCTCGTTGTCTTACCATCGTATGTAGAGCGTTCAATAGAAATGTTCAAGGGGAGTTAATGGCTAACAATAAGATCTGCAGGTGAGTTATTCTACACCAAATATTTCAAATAATTCGGTAACTAATAATGATGTTTGTAAATGAGAGGTCTTGGGTTTGAGCCAACTTACCCGTTATCTACACCAAATGAGATGATGATGATGATTCAAACACTCATTATCTTTATAAAAGGAGACTTTCTTTTTAATGATGCTTCTGTTTTTCTTGTTAATAGATGCTATTTTCCAAATCATTATTTAACTCACTACCATTAGAATAGAAAGCATGATAAAGATTGACTATATCTAAATGTAGGGCTCATTTAATAGTTCACATTAGTAAAATATTCATGTTTATCATTCGCACACCCAAATGATAAATAATTAACATTTCCTCCAACCCTTACACACCAGCTTAATCAACTGGAAAAATATAATCACAAGAATTATGAGAAAAAAATGTACCTCAGGATGGGCATTGTAGAACTCCAAGAGCTTTGCATGAAATGCCTTACAATAAGCCAGAGACAACGATCCATTACTACGGTCATCAGCCACATTCAACAACAAAGTAATCTTCATGTCTGGCTTCATGCACAGGCTTCTCTCATCGTGGACAAGGACTGGTTCAATCTTCAGGGCATCCGGAAATATGTATTTGATCTGTGCAAGATGGCTGTATAAGAACTTCCTGCAAGAAAAAACAGCCCTTCAATAACAAAGAGGGCATCAACAAGATGTCAAGCAACAAAGTGGTACCTTTTAGTCAGTATTTCAACTTGTCTGCTGATATTTTCAAAATTCGTTAGTTTCTTACGCAGATGAAGCAACCTCACAGAAGTTTCCATACGATTGAAGAAATCTGTTAGTTTCTTATATCTGTATCAAAGGAAGGAAGCATTCAATTGATGAAAACATTATGAAATGTAGACAAAAAAAAAAAAATTCTTGAGCATGCTCACTTCTCTGGAAGCTCAACTTGCGGAACATGCTCGTCCCTACTGATTTCAGTGAATACAATTTTTCTCATCTGGTGAGTCCTAGGTGGTAAATCTAACTTCTCTGGTGTAGGGGAATCAAGCTTAACCTCATTGTCTTTAATGCCACTCATGGCATCAGAACAAGGTTCAACATGTAATTTCCCTGAACTCTGGATTATCTTCTTGCACCTAAAGTCAAGAGAAGTTTGTCTGCTTTCCTCGCATCTTTCGTGATCCATGATTCGAGCTGCAGTAACAATAAAAAGGGCTTGAATTGAAGTGCTGTACTTGGAAGAACAAAATCATTGCAAACAAGAAATACAAGCCAAAGTTGCGTACAATAAGCATTCAACTATTTGTAGTAGGCTAAATTTGAGTATAAATTTATAATTAAAAAAATCAGTGATCTAGAAATTTGTTCAGAATAGCAAGAAAAATGTGCATCAGTTAGTAGTTTTGCAGGATGTTTAACTTATTTTCCACAAATTTCATCAACAAAAAAGGAATGAAGAAACCCAGTCAGAAAAACAATGTCGGGATAATAAATTAAACGTATCGAGTACTACTGGATGAGCATTGTGAGATACAACTTTCATTACTCTTCATTAATAAAGAATCATTTTATTTTCGATAAAAGAAACACATATTCCTGTTGTGCGCCTCTAATGACATGCTAAACATGCAATGCATTGTGTGATAGCAAGATAAGAAAACCAAAATAAAACAAAAAAAAGATATCAGAATATATTTTACAGACCTGGAGAGGGTTAGGGTTAGAGAATCGTCTATCGAAGTTGAAGATTGAGGGAAATTTATGCCCTCGAAAACCCTTGCAAACGTAGCGTAACAATTGTAATGAAAGGGAAGGAAAAGGCGCGGAAAGTTTCGTTTCGGAAGAATCCAAGACGGGGATGAGCGAAGAAGGGGTTTTGGGAGAGGAGACGTGAGCGGTGTCTGATTAAGAAAAGAAAGCGTGAAAAGCTCTGTTATTTTGTTCCAGTCGGACTAGAATGCCCCTGACAGTGTCTCGGAATCTTTAAATGCCCGAAAATTTGACCCTCGTAAAACCATACCCACTGCTTTCCAAATGGGCTACTGACCCTTCAGCCCATTTTTTTCAGTCGGTAATTGGGCCTGGTACGACCCAAATAGCGCTGACACGCATTCTGTTTTATAGTCCGGTTTTGTAGTTTCATACGCTATGATAACATAATACATACCGCGCTATCATAATTTATGAAGTTCTATCATAGTGTATGATGCAATTTTTTTAAATTTTTTTTAACTTGAAAAAAAATACACTGATGTATTTTAATATATACTTCATTTTATATAACAACATGCACTTCATTCGGAGAGTGTATGATTTAAAAAAAAAAAATCGGTATGGACTGCAATTGGGGCTGCAATGACGGCTGAGTGTATCATTTTTCAAACCCAAATATGTATTTGGAAGGGTTCTTCTCTCTCTTCCTCCTTGGCTTTCTCTGTACTCTTTCCCTTCCAACCCTCTTTCTTTCTTTTTTCTCTCCCTCCTTTTTTTTTGTCACTCCATCCACAATAAAAAATAACTGCTTCTTTCTATATAATATACTGTTTCTTTTTCATTCATTATTTCTAGTTGGCAAATGCAACACTACTATACTATAAATGTAAAACTGATATTTGAACATATAGAATTAAAATGTATAAATGTGCATATGTGTATATAAATTAATTAATCATAGTGGTAAAAGGGACATTACCTCTCATTGGTGTCTCCAGTTCAATACTTGGGAGCCGATAGAAAAATGGTTTAAACAGCCCGATTCTAGTCGGTCTGTGTACCAGAAAAAAAAAAAACTCTCAACATAATGATGATCACATTTATTTTGGATGAAATTGTTAGAGATATGCATCAAATTAAGGATACCATTTCAGGAGATACCCACAAAAAGTCTGTTGGCCTTAGATAGTAAATAAAATACAGATATCAATTAGATTAAATGTGCATGATAATTCACATCTTGCACATTCACTAGGCTAGCCTATTTTTATTGTATAAATTTGATCCAGTTGCAGCTCCTTTTCCAACTACTGTAGCAGACACTTTCCGTTTATATTTGTTTATTGACGTGATAGTCAAGAGGAACCTGATCCAACATATGTTTATAATTCTCATGTTATGCAATTGTACATGTAGTTGAATGCAGGAATCACAGTACAAACACTTCTCAACATCTTTGATGTGAAAGGAATCATTCATTATGGAACGACAGGAAGTGCTAATGACACACTGTCGTTTGGAGACGTAAGCGTGCCTGGATTTGTGGCTTTCACCGGCTCTTGGACCTGGACGGTAAACTGAAAAAAGTTTTCTTTTTCTTTGGCAGCTCAGAGTGGTTTAATCAAAATGAATTACCTAAGCAAACATTCTTTGCATTTGTTCCAAGCTATTTAGAAATTCAATTCTGAGATTGAGGAGTTGCCGACATTGAAATTTGGGGAGTTTAATCTTCCGGAGGAGGGGAAGAACTTGTTATCAAAAGTGGAATTCAAACCGGAGGAATTCTACTCGGTAGGGAAGCCGATGGAAGAGGTGTTTTGGCTAGACATGGGTGGTCCATGGTTTGAGCTTGCCACACAACTTCAGGTCTTTTTAATGATTTCCTATCATTTCAACTCCCTTAGCTTCTTATCTTCTCCCCATCTTATAGGGTATTTTCATGTGTGGTTGTGTGGCTTTCCAATTTGCTAATACATCCAGTCATTCATGTGATTATTCCTATAGAAATCATCTTCACATTATATATATATATTTAAAAAAAATGTGCATTCAAATAATTTGAAGATATTTTTTATATTTTATAAAAACATGTATTTCATAAACAATTATACAAAACATGTTGAAAACTAACCCAAGTGCAATTCTGGAATATAGAATTGAGAATTCTTAATGCGATTATTTTACACGAGATGTCAATTCAAATATATAAATGAAATATATACATTAATAAATTGTATACATTGAAGTTAAAAAAAATATGTATATATATTTTTCTATAAAAAAAAGCACATATATAATTCATTTGTAAAATGAGACTAACCGGATATGTTCCTTTCTCCTCTGTCTGTTCCACAAACCACGCATCTGAAGAATATGTTCCATTTTATGGTCAAAACTTTGAGCAAAAAATAAGACTACATGAATTTTATATGTGAGTGCAGGACCTTAAACTGCAACAGTGCGTCAATGAAACTTACTGCTTGCCTGAAACTCCAAAAGTGGTCTTTGGATTAAAAGGATCAACGGCTGATATCTTTCTGGACAATGCTGCGTACCGTAAGTTCCTCTTTAATGAATTCGAGGTCTCGACTGTGGACGAGGAGAGCGCTGTTGTCGCAATGGTCAGTTCCATATCTCTTGCTGTCATACATTCTTATTGTTTTGTAGAAATCAACAAATTCTCATCTACCTATTTTCATTTTATTTTAACAATATAGACGGCCATGTCGCCCAGGGTGCCAGTGATTGTGTTTCGAGGAGTGTCGGATTTGGCAGGTGGAGGGTCGAAGTGGTCATCTACTAGTTTAAGTTCACTGGCTGCTGCTAATTCCCTCACTGTGGCACTGGAGTTCATATGGTTGATTGGGAAAGATAAACTGCTGATTAGCCTCTTATAAGGAGTCATACATTGACATGTTTCATTGTTTTGATTGTATTATTAACTTGTTTTCTTTTGAAGATTGTGTTGGTATCTTGTTGTGTTTCACACTTGATCAGGAAATGAATGAATCAATTGTACAAAACACAAAATAAATATGTATTCGTGACTTTGCATAGGCTCTGTTCCTGTAATGGTTAAAAGCTTAGAAAATGCAACTACAATTATTTTGTATGAACAGTAAGGACATTACACTTTGACGCTAATAGGAGTGATAATATTATTTTGCAAAAGATGCGTGTAGAATTAGTTTATTTATGTATGATCCAAAATCCATGATAAAACCATTATAATTGAAATGATCGTCCCATTATTGTGAGTTGAACCATTTGGCTTGACACGGGACCGGGGATCAATATATATATCCTCTCTCTGTTCATCTTTAAAATGAGTTCTGTTTATAAGTCATGTTTAAAATCAATTAAAAAATTGATTATGTGGCTTTTGTCAAATGAATATTTAAATATTTAGTTTTTAAATGAGTTTAATTATTAGAAGTCAATCAACTAATTTTTTTTATAAAGTGGTTCGAGACTAAATTTTAATGAATTTTTTTATAAAGTTGAAGGTTTTCAACATTTACACTAAACCCACTGGAGCTGATTCTGTCTTCTCTGAACCCTTTCTTCCAGGCGCATTGTCCTCTCTGTAAGGGGAGGTGGATCTTCTAAAGCAAGAAAAATGGGTTGAAATGGGTGGCAATATCCATTTCATCCCTCACTCTTTGGTCCTATGTTTGAAGTGATAGTATTAGAATCTCTTTGGGTTTTTCTTTTGAGACCAAAAATTCTATCATAATTGTTTTCTCACTTCTTTTTGTAAGGAGCTGTGTATTTGTACGGTTCATATAGAAATACAAAATCTTGATTACCAATAAATAAAATACAAAAAACTAAATTTTTTTTATTATAAAGTGGTTCGAGACTAAATTTTAAGGGAAATATTGTTTTAGCATCCGATCCTTGTAGTATTTTATTAACCTTTATTTTTAAATACAATTAGCTTTAGCTGCTGAGGATTCACACATTGGTCGGTTTGTTTGAAAAGTAAATGTCAATTATATTTGAAGCAATCCTGGCTTAATAAATATGATTATGTTTTTAATGTTGAAATGTCCAAACATATTCCAAAAAACATACTTGATCAAACGAAGATTGAAATCTCCAGTACTCAATCACCAATCGCCACATGGACGTTTAATATTCATGGCCGACCAAGCATTGATTGTCCCTGTGCACATCACCAAATTTAGATGGTCCAGCTCACTAAGATTTTTACTGCTGCGTCTGGAAAACGAGACGCATGAATAGGAGAGATGACGTGGCAGAATTCGGAAGGCGGCTCGTCGCTATCGAAACCTTTCCGGTGATAAAAACTCAGCCGTGCCCAAGGATGAGATCCGCTCTTTTTTTTCCAGCTGTTAACGAGTAACCTAGCTACACGTGTCACTTCAAAGTTTTAAATCCTGTTTTGTGAGAGACGTGTCACTTCAAAGTTTTAAATCCTGTTTTGTGAGAGATTTTAGGTATTGTTTGATAACAAGATTGTAAAATTGATTTTCTGTCAACCCCGTTGTGTTTAAAACTGATTATATAGAAAACTGTCTATCGTCCCCTTTGTGTGCTATTTGTCTAAAAGAAGCTGTGATTGTAAAATTGTTTAGTTGCAAGATTGCAGAATCAACTTCTTGCAAACGTAAAAGTTGTTCAATCGCGGAACCAAACGTTGCCTTTAGTCACAATCCCGTCACCTAAATTATTGTTTTGTTAAATATGATACTTTTATTTAGCTTTCATTGTGGAGTTGTCATATCATCACATTGAAAAACAGATAGTTATAAATGCATATGAACCTTAAAAGAAAAAAAAAAGTCTACTTCGTAAGATGCATTTACAACCGTAACATTATATTATGTAAGATGTTGTTGAGCGCCTTATATGAATCAAATAAAATACAATTATGAAAAAAACAAGTGGATGACTAATATGAAACCCCCATTTAGCAACATATATAAAAACAGCTTTTAATTTTTTTTAAATAAAACTAAAAGTTGTTATCAGATATATCAACTTAAATGCATCATCATTACTAGATTTTATCTTCAAACTGTATTTCGAAATCTGTGTTTTATAAAACAATCATCATCATTACACTTTTTCTACAGAACTTGACACCCTCTTGCGGGATTTGGGCTTCCCTCTTGTCTAAGTCCTTATGTTTTTACATGTTTTGTTTAAATTTTTTCTTTCTCCTATCCACCTCTGACATTTTTATTAAAAAAATAAAAATGATCATTAGATATTAATTTATATTTATAATTTTAATTTTACATTTTTATATATATAAAAAAAAATTAAAGCTTTCTAATAAAATTGGTTATTTAGTTTTTATTTTTAAACAGTTATACCGCTTATGAATTGTACATTAAATATTTATAAATAATTTATTTATTTTTGTGTTATTGTGATATAGATAAATACATAAATTTTATAAGTATATATAATAGTGAAATTTCGCTATCACGTGAAAGCTCGTCAATCAATACATTCTATTTTACTCCTTTTGGAAAATGGGAATCCATCACTCATCAATCGCCAAATGGACGTTCAATATTTAGAGGGAGTCCATTGATCGTGACGTGCACATCACCCGATTTAGATGTTAGATGGACCTCAGGGGCTCCAACGGACGCTTTCTCCAACTCACGAAGCGTGGATGACGTGGCAGATGCTCGATGTCAAAACCTTTTTGGCGACAGACAATAAGGCAACCGTCCCGCGCGAGCCCCGCCGCCCAAGTAACTAGTATAGACGTGGCACCCGCCAAATTTTTTATATTTTCCCGATTTGTCATTTGATGACGTTAGGATGATCTCATGCAGTCCGCGTGTCGACTTTTAATACAGGAGGACGGTTGTATTTTCTGATGATAATCTAATGAGTGCGGTGGGGAGGGGGGGTGGGTCCCACTGCCCAGGCTTCTTTATTTTCTGATTTGATTTTGTGCACCTGGTATTGCGAGTCTCACTCCTGAGTTACTGGAGATCGGCCTAATCTGTAAATGCAGCTGCTTTTCTTAAACACTGTATGCATGCAAGGACTGGTTTATTTTTACATTTTATTAGAAGGGAATCACTGTATAGGAAAGGGAGAAAAGGATGACCGCTGCTCTCTGTGGAAAGAAAGTACTTTTTAAAATTAGAAACATAATTATTGGGACTATACTTGCTTTTGACTGCATTGTCTGGGTTGCATGAATGCTTTTGGTAGGCTTAGCAAAATGACAATACGGATTAGTAAAATTTATTCTAAATTTCTCGTAGTCAATATCTTGTTAAGTTCGATTGAATTCTCATTGAACGGGTGAGGTGTCTTCCCAAGAACTTGGTCGGACTATTGGTCCCTGACTGTTTTTTTTAAATAAAAAGTATAATTTAAAAGTAGTTAAAAAAAGTATACATATTTAATTACTAAAACAAAATAAATCAATAAATAATGAAAAAGGGCACATACATGTTAGTATCAAATCAAGCTTTAGAAAAACATTGATAATACTCATTGCATGTAATACCAGCATGTTCGTCTCCTGTCAATATTAAATTAATTTTCTAAAATTCAATTTTTATTGTAAACTAAACCATAAAAGGGAGGCTAAGATTTTGTAAGAGTTTTTTTTTTTTTTTTGCTAAGTATGACATTGCGAGAGTGATGAAAAATAAATTGAATAAAGCAAATAAATTAGCAAAAAGATAGCCTCTTCAGTTTTACCGTAAGATTAAAATCTAATTGAACTGGATATTATCGATATAAAATAACAAATAAAAAAAAATGGTAAATAAATTAAATTAAGGTGAGTCAAAATCCCTAAGTGGGTCACTGAAAATAAAATTCCTATTTTTTTTGGAGCTATTGAAAATGGATGATATTTGAAGTAAGGTAACATTGATTTTTAATATAAAAAATATTTGGTTCAATTCAACATCTAGTCGACTCTGTTTTGTCGAGCAAATTAAATATTTTGATTGATTTTCTATTTTTATTTGTTCGATGGAAAGGCCCAGCAGAATGGTCGGTTTTAAAAGCTATAATTCAAACCATATCAGAAAATTGACATTCTAATATACTTTGTGAAAATGAGTCATATTAGCAAGATTACTTTGTCAACTTCGGTGAACAAATAGAATATTGTCTATTTTATGATGTCTCTATCACCATATGCATTGTTGTGCATTGCATTTGTTTAGTTTGTTTAATTAATTATATGCTTGGATCATGTCGTTGTTTTTCTAATCTCATCACATGGATACGTGATGCAACTATTGCAAACTAACACGTAGATGTCAAATTTACATTTAGCCTATATCTGACGGACAAAAGGAAGAAATTAAAACAACTATCTAATTAACATGTGTCCGTTTTAGAAAGTTCAAGAAAAAATATCTAGGTGTTTACATTCTTCATTTGGAAAGTTATATAATATAGTTGAAAATGCACGGTTTGATGTGGGAGAACATAAGTTTCATAGAACCTAACTACTCAATTATCTGTCTGGATTAAAAGCCTGGAGATTTAAAATAATATGCAGGTAAATGGTCTCGTTTGGAGTTTTGTCCATGAGGGTCTCATTCATGTCATCAGATCGATAGAGCCCCACACGATGATGATGATGATCATAACAACAACAACAACAATAACAATCTTGTATTTATTGTAGATGTTAGTCATATTTGTTTAAGTGCAATGAATTCTCCATATTTATATATAATTTATTTTTTGTATATCACCTCTATCCACAGTTTGTTTTACCATCCAACACATAACATATCATTTATCAAAGAACAATTATTATGAAATAATATTGATTGTGCCATCTTAACAAGGGCATTGTACATTTGTACTACTGTTCTTTTGCTTATTTTGGTGGTGGGTGTTCAACAAACTTAATTGTTCTTTCTCTTATAATTGTGGATGGACCTTAGCATTCAGGTGTAAAATTTTCAATCCTGTATAAATTTATAGAATTAAAAGAGGCATAGTCACATAAGATTATACTTTTGGTAATATAAAAATTGATTCACTCGAATTCAAACACCAAATTAGTCTCCTATGTTGAAATCAAGACAAACGGATTAAAATGAATAGTATTGATATGATTTTAAATAAAATAGCTTGAATAAATTAGATTTTTAAGAAGCTTACTTTTACATCTTTTAAAAAACATAAGTTTTATATAAAAAAACTTTTTAATTAAGTTAATTTTTAGAGAGAGATTTAAAAACACATTTGCACTTTTTGTTTTTTTAAAACAAAAACGAGATCAAATGCATTGTCAAACACTACTAAGAGCCCGTTTAACACAATTGGAAGATGAGTCTATTTTTTAATTAAGCAGAAAGCTTAAACGTGTTATAAAAATTTTTTTATGAAATAGATTTAATTAAAAAATTATGTATATAAAAATGTTGATTTTTAAAAACACATAAATGAATTTTTCAGGATTCGAATCTATTTAAATTACTTTATTCAAAATCTTATTTTTTAAATTGTTTTCAAACGGACCCTAAGTTAATTTTTTTTTTTATTGGGTGTGAATCTCAAAGCCTAATGAGACCGGATTGAATCCAGAATGACAAATTTGAAGAAAATGATTTCACTTTTTTTGCTCTTCCATTGCGACATGGACTAACTGAAAAAAAAAAAAAAATGTCGGTTTTTATTTTTATTTTTAAATAAGTCCGTTCATTATAATATTTTCAATCGAATGGACGTTCCTGATGAACCCAGACAAAAAGCAATAATTAATAAATCTCACTAATTAAAGAAAATATCCAGAGATTTGATGAGGGGGATTGTGTGCAAGAGACGCTTCTTGGGATCTCCTTTAAAGATGCCTCATATTTAGGCGCGGTGTCATCCAACTCGACATACGTTGAACCCGAACTGGTGAGACTCTCGACAGCTTTTACGACTTCCCACTCTTCGAATTTCTAGGTCTTCTTCAGTGTGAATTCAGTGTCTCGATCTAGTCTCCTGATTCTTCTGCAACCATAATAAAATACAAATTCCCTTCAGATGAGAGTGGGCGTTCGAGATCGGATGCCAATGTAAGTTTTACTCTGCTTTTGACCCCCCCCCCCCCCCTTTTGAATAAAAAAAGCTCGATTTATTTTGAAATTGTTCAACAAAATCAATTGAGGATGCTTTGTCTCTTCCGGGAATTCAGTTTTTTTTTTCCCTTCAATTTTCGGGTTACCGGAGTTCAAGTTCCATGAATCGACTTCAGCTGATTTGGTTACGCTTCACTCCTGTTCGCTTTCTGCTTCAAGCATTTCTAATCGAATTGTTATAATATTGTCAATTTCTAGTCCCTCTTCTCATATATTGGACTTGCTTCTCTTTTAAGATTTTCGAAACCTCAGCTTCACAATTCATTTCAATTTTGCGTGCCCTACATTTCAACTTCCTTTTCTATGTCGCCACAACCCAAAGAAACCATAAATTGATTGAAAAATAGGGAGAGAAAAAAAAAAAGCTGCCTCCTCCTGTCATACCTTTCCTGTGATCGGTTTTCCTCAACTTACAATATTTTATTTATTACTTTTAATCATTTCTTGTGATTTACAGGCGGTATTTATGCAAATCGATGAACAGAAACACTGAACCTTCAAATTGAATTCCAATTGGGAATAAAGAAAAAGTGAGGCTGTGCTTTGTTTACGTTCCTATTTATGCAAATAAATTTGGATCCCCAAGAATTTGTTTTAAATGAGGACCCAACAATTTATTATTTGTGTCATTAGCTTGTCGCATCATAGATGAAAAGGTCTCACATGTCATATAATGTGTAATTTTCCTTCACTTTGACTATTTTTCCTCCCAAGGGGGGCCTTCTGGTCCATTTCCAGCAATGCCCATATGATATGATATTACCCGTGAGTCACCTGCTACTCAATTGGTTGGCATTTAATTAACCTTTTTTTTTATTGGTAAAAATTGAGGTCCTCATCTTGGCTTCTCTAGTGGTACCATGACTATGATAACAAAATTTTGATGTTCATGCCTTCTTAAGTTGGTGATTGCATATTCTTTCAATCCATCTCTCTCCTCATTTTTTTTTGTGAAGGTTAATTCAATCAAGTATATTTTTCTGGGAAGTTCTTGGTGTTGTGTTTTTTTAATTACTTTATAATTTCTTCTTGTTGGTGGTGTTGTTTTAGGTAAAAAAATAGCTTGTAAAAATGGGATGCATTGTTTCGACGCCAACAGATGGCGGTGGGAATCGGAGGATGCCTGGAAATATTGGGGAGGTGGCAGTTTTTGTTCCAGGATTGCGAATCCCAAAGAGTGTGGATTTTTCTTTTCCACTAGCTTACAGTGTCTCCAAAGGCTTAGTGGAGCGCCTTTCAGTCCTCAGGACTCGGATAGTTGTCATGGCTTCCCAAGAAGCCCCAAAAGCTACAAGGCCAAGGCGTAGGACTGCAACTCAACATGGTTAGCTGCATCTCAACTAATAATTTTATTTTAATTTTTCGGTTCTCCCTTTTGTTCTGAGAGCACCAACTGAATATCATTTTGATGTCCACAGGTGGTTCATCATTTGCTGATCTTCTTCAGGCTCTAGAAGATTATCTACCTGTTCTATTAGGATTAATAAAAGAGGGTACATAGTTTAATAAGACTTTTAGTCACGGGGAAGGGATTGATATGATTCCTTCAATTTATTGGTTCTTCGTTCACTGCATCCAGTTTAATATGATTCTCAGTAATTTAAATGTTTTACAGGAAGTCAGCTTGATAACAAGATAGAGTTTGTGTGGTTTAATCAGGAGGATGAAGCTGAGGTATGTTATAGTTAAGGATATGGTGCATATCTGATTTTCATTGCTTGAGTGGACTGATAATAGCCTGGTTCACTGATTCTGTAATTTCTATCTTTGCAGGAAACAGCAATATGGAGTGCTTGGTATGAGGTATTGTCAGTCTTACATTTGATGGCTATGCTGTGTTTATCAGAAGCCAATTTGTTGCTTCTCCCCAAAACATCTTCAGATGGCTATCAGCCAAAAGTATCAGAAGGTGGTTACTCAGCAAAGGAATACATGACATGCACATTCTCGTAGATTTTCCCTTAGTTTTATCTATTTGCTGTATTCAATCGGAGGATAGCATGTTTATCATGTCAATGATTCATTGTGAAATTGGAATTCTCTTAAAAGACATTTTTTTATAATTAGCTGAAATTGTTAACATGCAGTTTTACCTAAAATAGGTTTACTCATCTTTACACTTACATTGCATTTGATCAAATCAAACAATATTTGACAATGAATAAAGATTTTTTTGAAGGAATTTTCTCCCAGGTGTCATCTAATTATAGGTTACCATTGTTGTGGATTTCTTTCAAGTGGTCATTGTTATGACTCATGGGAAAATTGTTGCATGAAAGATGCTTGCTTTAAAAAAAACTTATCAATGAATGATAAATGAATGGTTAAATGACAAATAAGAATTCTAGACATTCGTTCAAAATACCACAATTTACATTCATAAATAAAAATATAATATATCTGACTTGCAAACTATATGTGATCAAATAGTATTGATGTGTAAATTCATTTGTCTGTATCACTTTTCTGGCATAGTGACCTAGTTATATTGAAAAATTAACTCCTATTTAGTGCTCCTTTTGTAGATCCATATGATATGGAATATTCTTTCTTGTTATGAGTTTGTCCTATGCACTTGATGGGGTTCATGGAATACTCTATTGTTTTTTTGTTTGTTGATGTACTTGATGAGATTCTACTTGTTTTTGTATTGTTTGTTTTTCTTTTGATACATTACTTTATAATTTTCATTGCAGAAAACAGAAGGAATTCAGTTGATATTTTCTTGAAAGCAGCAGGATATTTGGAATGCGCTGTCCAACAAATTCTGCCTCGTATACCCCCTGCTGTCAGGTTTATAGTCATAACCACAAAAGTTGATGTCACTGTTTATATATTTGCATTTCTGAATATCTTCTTAACATGAGTGGTGGATTATTAATTAATAAGAATAGAAAAGGCTAGATCCTAGAGGTGTATCATGGTGAAAATTTTCAAGTGGGAACTAATTTCTAATCAGCACCTTTTGCATGAAAGTCCATCATTGTCAGAATTCTCCATTATGTGAGTTTTGGAGTTCTAAGATCATGATTGATTTCAATCAAGATTTACATATGTATTTTCGTTGATGTAACTGTAGGAGCAATTTGCCAGTTGACCTAGAAGAAGGAGTGCTCAGAGCTCTTTGCTTGCAAGCATTAGGCCAGGTAATGATGTTATCTTGTGACGTTTTTTATTGTAATTAAAGTGATTAAGCCACCCCATCCCCTGTTTTACTTCTTTCCTTTTTTGTTGACATTCTCTTCCATGGTTTATGTAGGGTGTTGATATCCAACTTGGGTTGGCAATAGATAGTGCCAAGGCTACACTTGCTGTGAAACGTAGACTCGCATGTGAGATGGTGAAGTATTGGCATCAGGTATTGATATGCATCATATGCTCTGCTATTGACAGCGTTGAAATACTCCAGTTTCTTGTAATGCTTATCCTTCATTACTCCAATGACATGGTTCAATCAATTGTTCTACAACATTTTACAGGATTTAAGACTTTCTTGTCATCAATTTCTTTGGATGCCTTTGATTGAATGAATCCCATGTGTACTTGAGTCCATTATGTTGTATCCTCCACCATAAATAATCTTGTTGATTGAGGATGAACATCCAGTAGTTGTTGGTCTGTTGTGAACTCTCCTTTATGTGCTCTCTAAAATTTTGTATGCTGTTTGAGAATCACACTTGTATTATTATTGTAATTTTCATTTGCAGTTTCTCAACCATATCACTTACTTACTTGCTATAGTATATCTTAAAACATGCTTAAGGTTGACTTGCTTTACTTGAGTCCAATATATAACTGATCTATAGACCCAGTATGCTATGTTGGTTGTGTTGCTTATCTTGTCTTACTTATACAGGCTCAAGATAGCATCATGCAAGTTTCATTAAATAGTGGTTGGGGGCAAAAGCATCGCCTCTTTGTCAAGTGGAAATACAGTGAGGCAAAGGTGTGTTTAAATGTTTCAGAGTTTTTATTTTTCTTCTATCCATTGAGATATTTGGGGGTTGACCACAAGAATAAAGTAAACAACTCTGCATCTTCTTGTTCTTATGATAAAATCTCACACTCTGGAGTGCATTTAGAACATAGATCATCGGTCTAATTATTTTTAGATGTCTATGTTACTGTTGTAGTTAGTTTCAAGTTGATGTCAAGGTCAATTTTCAAACTTAAAGCAACTATGCATTATTATGATTAAAAGCTTCCAAATTCTGCTTCATCAATATACTTCTAGAAGTCCTGTAATTATGAACTACAGAAGAAATCAGTGCTTCTGCTTTAGCCTCTGCTACTTACAGGTTTGACTTTAGATTTGAACAGATGTGATCTAACACATTCCCAAATTCCTATGTTCTTCATTATGTTCAGGTCAACTCTCCCATTTTATCATTGTTACAATTCTATGGTAGTTTGGTCACAATAGTGTCTCCAATACGTTCATCCCCAATTCTTGTGGGAACATACAGGTCCTTTGACCTTATTCTTTTTAATTGGATAATATTTTGGATCCAAAATAGTATTATATAAATATAAACCCTGCCTCATTTTCCTAAATGACGGATTGCTTGACAAGTGTATACCATATATTGTGCTGTCGTATCTCGTAGATAAAATGTTATTAATGGTTAGCTAATTGTGTACAAAACTTGTCTTGTTTTGCCTTGCAACTTTGAATTGGTTGAAATTCTGGGAGTTTAGTCCTGGAGTCAACTCTAGGCTTGTGAAAAAAAAAAGGACAGGTGACTCTAGAGTGTTGAAGACTTGAAGTCTAAGATTACATGCTGTCTTGTGAATCGCTCTAAATTTGATTATCCAAGACACCTTCTTTCTATAATTAACATATATATTTTGTTTGCTGGTGATAAAAATATGAATGGTTAGGAGAATTTCCCATTAGGAATTTTGTTGTTTTAGTCTGATATGGGATTACTGTGAAAGGATTTTAATGATGGTGGTGGTGGTGGTATTTCATTTGATGAATTTGGTCATGCATATTCCTTTTATTACTATAGTCTTCTAACCACCCCTTACCTCATCTGCTGGTTTTGTACATTTACAAGGCCGCTGCATATTATTACCATGGGTTGATTCTTGACGAGGGGAACACAGAGCAATCCCATGGGTTGGCTGTTGCTGCACTACAGGCAGCAGAGGAGTTTCTGAAAGAAAGAAAGAAGGCATCAGAAGCATTCAACTCAGAGCCTCCTATATCAAGGTTATTTAATGAGACAGCTTTCTACCTCTTACCAGATTTTACATAGTTATATCTTCGTTTCATTTTGTTGTGATATACTTATATACTTAATGCTGCAATACTACTCCCACCCAAATAATGGAATTCAGGCTGTAAAAGATTTGTAATTCAGTATATGGAAATTTCCGAGTATGA
>CM060868.1:34457447-34551533 GCA_030737845.1 Acorus calamus | reverse complement strand
TCTACATAAAAATTCACCAGAGTTTCAATTGTGTACAATGGCTTGCCCAGTTATTAACAAATTTGAACCAGTTCAAGTGGCGAATCATCATATTGAATAGCTTTACCAAAAAATTAAATGAAAGATCACGTAAAACATGCTTCCATCAATGAACAGTGGAAGAAAGAAAGACGTCTGTTTCCGTGGAAATTACAGGTATTAAGGAATTTTGGAGCCTTGTGCCCTTCAACCATGAAAATTTCAATTTCCCTCAAAGGAATTGTTACTGAAGCCTGTTTGTAGTTATATTCCTGGGTACATAGGGCAACTGATCCAGCCAGTAAAAACCCTTGAAAGGAACATTGACCAAATTCATAAAATTGAAGCACCACAAAGACACCTTACCTCTCTCTCTCTCTCTCTAAACCAACCTTTGGTTGACCAAACCATGTATGATACTAGCTTTGTGATTAATCATAAAAGTTATTTATAGCATCTGGTTACCAGTTTTTTTTATATGAAATAGTTGACAGAGATCACAAATTAAAATTTGATGAATGCAGCAGCCTATATATATATATATATTTTAGATGGAATGTAGTCCTTTTTTTTTTTTTGGTAGTAGCCCAGTGGGCCGAGGACACCCTATTCAAGGGGGCGGACGGGGATCGAACCCCGGATACACCGCCCAAAGGCGGGTACACTCACCACCTCTGCGAACGAGAGGTGTGAATGTAGTCCTTTTATAAACTTAATAAGCCAAAGTAGTGTTACAAAAGCAGCCAACATTAAAAACTTTTTACTTATAACAATCACATTCATCATGTATTTTATATAATAATGTTTCATTTACTTTACTTTTTAAATCTCACATTGAATTATATACATGAATGTACCCACATAGACTAATTATGCTCCGTTTGGCAAGACGCCTGGGTACGCTGCGGTGGGCAGAACGCGGGGGGAAGACCCGCAATGGGGGAATCTATGTTTAACAGCGTCGGGGAACACGAGACAAATGGACTGAAAACAATATACGACAAGGGGTGTGTGAGTTCTCAACGCAGCGACGCAACAAGCTGTTTGTGTCTGCGTTCGCGTCCGCGGGCATTCACCACCACCAACGCGGGTGAAACGCGAATCCAAATATAGCCTAAGAAGCATCCAACAAATTGCATAAAAACTATCTAATAGGATAAAAGTATTATACAGAGTCTAGTTTGTCTCAACTCAACTGCCCAAATGGCACGACAAAAACAAATCCTCATGCTTGTCTCCAAACAAAGTCAGAATAGTAAGGCCACCTACACCATCACAATCAATATAATATAATAGATCTCAAAAACGAATCAAATCGACCGGAGACACCGTAAATTGGACCTGGGCGCCTTTCTAGATGTCCAAAAACACTGTTTTTTAGTCCAGTTGATTTAATCAATGTGTGCAAGCCATTTAGCGTGTTCAGATTACATAAAACAATGTGATATTGTGTACGCGTATTAGGTCAGAAGCAGCGATTCCCTCCCTCGCGAGGTTTAGATTTATTTATTTATTTATTGTTGGTTCTATTAGGAGGAGAAAGTGACATTTTACCGCACCCTACAATCACTTCCCTGCACGTGTCCCAAAGAAACCCCAGAAGTCAAATATGTAGACAAATGTAGGGCTCGAACTTTTGAAAAAATATAATAAGCATTTAAAAGATCTCCATCCAGGAAACATCTATATAGGCTCTTATACCAATGATCATCCAACCCTTTTTATACCCATCTCATTAAGCACTACAGGAGAGGAAGGAAGTGCTGCTTGAAACCAAAAACAGAAAAAAAAACAGCCGAGGCTCGTGAGAACTTGCATTATTTCTGTGTGTGTGTGTGCGCGCGCGTCTTTTAGATTCTTCAGCCATGACAGAACACCAAAAGGTCCACCCGGTCGATGTGGAGGCACCGGCGGTGGTGGCGGGGAGCCCAACAGCACCGTTGATGCCCCGAGACTCTTCCCGCTCCGAAAAAGGTGACCCTGCTCATCAGCCCTCTCAGGGGATCCCACCACCCTATCGCCGTACAATCCCCGTCAGCCATTCAAAGCCCCCCAAGAGGAGAGGCTTCTGCTGCAGGTGTTTCTGTTGCACCATATGCACCTTATTAGTCCTCATTATAGCTATCGCGGCCACCGTGGGCATCCTCTTCCTCATATTTCGTCCTAAGATCCCCAAGTACTCTGTTGACCGCCTCAGCATCGCAGCCTTCACCGTGGACTCAAACTGACTGTCAACGCCCAGTTCGACGTGACTGTCACCACCAGGAATCCGAACAAGAGAATTGGGATATACTACGAGGATGGGAGTCATCTGAGTGTTCTCTACGATGATACTGTCCTCGTAAAAGGAGCGTTCCCGAGCTTCTACCAGGGCCATCATAACACGACGGTTGTCGATGTTATCATGACTGGTCAGACACAGATGGGGAGCAGTCTGATCACATCTCTGCAGGCGCAGCAGCAAACGGGGACGATCCCACTGGTCTTCAAAGGGGACGTCCCGGTCAGGGTGAAGTTCGGAGCATTGAAGCTCTGGAAGATACGGTTCAGGGTGACCTGTGATCTGGTGGTGAACAGTTTGACTGCCAATAACAAGATCAGTATCAGGTCAAGTAAATGTAGATTCAGGTTGAAGAAGTTATTCTAGAGGATACATATTATTTTGGGAGTTTGATTATTTTTTCCATTACAGTAGTGGAGGTTATATCATGTAGGCTGTTACCACACTCCACCCATATGATTGTTTTGTATCATTTATTCAGTATTTATGTCATATTATTAGTAAAATAAAGATCTTGCATTGCTTGTCTGAGTTGAATTGTGATTGTACTGAGATTTTTAAGAGTACAGATATCATGTCCATTGACATACAGACAAATTGCCATACAATATACTTATATACACAATCCATGGATTTAAATTTTAAAAAGCAATTGCTTTTATAACAGAGATTTAGGTGCAACACTTCTTGCTAGGTTTATGAGAATATTGGGATCTAATCAAATCTGCAATATTATGTAAAGTAGGTAAATGATGTGCACCAATCACCCACCTTAACTATTATAAAAAGCAAATTCAGAAGAAAAGAAAGCATCCCTTGAATTAGTCATGCCCAAAATTTCACTCAATGTCGTATATGACACTAATCCCTAAACAGACAGCTGATTTGACCAAATCAAAGGAACAGGAGCAATCAACATCAGGTACCAGAAATCAATTTGGTATGCATGTATGAACGTCGCACCTGGAGTAAAGCAAACTATGATAATATATGATAGTGCAAGCAGTGAGGCTCATAGAGCCTTTAGCGCTAACATATAAAAAGTGAATGCAGTGAATTTAAACATAGAATTTTTGCTCCAACTCAGTCAGTCAAAGAAGAAAAGTGTATAGCAAAGAAATTCCAAACTCAATGTGGAAACCCACAAGACAAGCACGATGGAAGTCTAATTCTGTGACAGTGTGTGTGTGTGTGTGTGTGAGAGAGAGAGAGAGAGAGAGAGAGAGAGATTGAATTGGTGAATCTTATGATGATGAAAAAGAAACAGGCATGAATTAGTGTAAATTCATAAAGAACTCCCAATGTAGTCATATTTACATTGCAATACAAATGAAATAAATACTGTTCTCAGAAATAGCACCGGACTTTTAATCAGGCTTGTCTCAAGCAACTTGCTTACATTTTTTTTTGCCTTGAGTTGCATGACTCTGAACCAAAAATGTAGTTCTTTTTTGTTTCTTTTTGGAGACTACAGATCTTCTACTTCAGCATATGGAATTTTGATGGTGAAATTTATAATTTTAAAACACTTATGATGAACTGGGACGTACCAGAAATGAGACAATGATCAAAGCCTAATTAATCACCAGTCAGTGCACGGGGCCTATGCTCAATAGTCAATAGTGACATGCCAGTCTGAGAAATTGCTCTTACAGATCCTATATTTGCTGTCAACGTAGGAGCCCGCCTGTGATCCCCTGTCCCGAATACGATTTTGTTCTTCAGTGCAACCTTTCTAGTGTTTGGAAGACCCATCATGCGTGCCGAAGGTTGATCAGGGACTAGCCTGCCACAAAGAAATGCACCCAAAAAAACAAAAATATGAATCCCCTATCTTCCTCATGGGATGAAACTTTAAGGGAAACATGGGTTTCTTCTACATAAGTTATTAGTTTTTTTCTAAAGAATTCAATGTCTCACGCAATGAACTAAACCCAATGATGGAATAACAATTCCTCAATGATTTTTAATGACTGTACTTATATTTCTCAATCAAGTCCAAGGACCACAATATCTCAATGAAGTCCATGGTGTTGGGGGAAGGAAAAAGGGAGAGACCTAAACAGACTTAAGTGGGGGTAATCAGCAAGGGTATGAATAATCATAAACTCCATATGATTTCAATCAATAGCAAATTTCATAAAGCCAACCCAAGATTGTTAGCATTGATATCAATGGTGTTGCAGCAAACTACCAAAGGAGTGCAGTAAAAAAAAAAAGCCTACCTGAGGTGTCGTAGCAATGAACTGGCTCTCAACTTTTCACTTGGTCCTCCACACATTTTCACAAGCTCCTTGAACTCCGAATTGACAGTTTCACATATGATACCACTCTTTCCAGCTAATACATGTCTTAACTCCATCAACATCGGACGCTGAAGTTCAGACTTAACCTGCAAACATGCAAAAAGAGAGATCAGTTCCATATAAACAGAGGAGTGTGTGAAAAAAAGAAGATTACAACGATCATGACATCCATGCATCCAACCCACCAGAATTTTCAACTAGTACACACTTTTCTTTTCAATGATTAGCTTCAATGCCACTAGAACAAAGAAATCATGCAAACCACAAAAACCAATATCTCTTAAGAGCGGACAAAATTACCTGATCCATCACGAATTTGGAGTTGCTCTTGAAGCGCAATGCCAAGTCAAGCTCACTCATTTTGAGCAGACGCTCAGTCCCTCCATTACTTATTCCAGACACAAGCGCGACCAATGCTGTGGTATCGAAATTGATCATCTCACCTTCACATACATTGGCCTCGGGTATTGCAGGCCTCATCGCTAAAATCAAAGAAGAGAATGCATCACCGGGAACAGATACAACTCCATCACCAGAAATCCCCGAAACCATCCCCGAAACACCAAGATCTGATTTTGAGGCACCATCTCCGACACAGTCGATGTTTAGTTGAAAAACTTGTGTGTGAAGTCCCATAAGCGAATGCACATGAACCCAATCCCCATCAGGATCCTCAGATACATCTACGCCGAGCAGAGAAAAGTCGGTTGAAACATCCAAAGCCCCAAATTCAGCGACGAGACCCTGCGAGACTGGCTCCGTGATGCCACTATTGAAGAAGAAGAAAACAGAGTCCGGTCTCAGCGTCCCTGCGGAACGCGCGGCGGAGAGAACCTCCTCGACGCGCGCACGCAGACCCCTCTGTTTTTGGAACCCTAACCACGAGACGCATTTCGGGTTCCGATCGGACACGATGAACCAGACGGGGCTCTTGTTCAAGGTGCAGACTATATCAACGTGGAAAGATTTCGAGGCGGAGCTTCTCTGCAGCGGAACTGGTTTGCAGACACGCGAGACTCCGCTTATGAAGGGTTGTTCAAGAATCCGTACGACGGTCGGGAGAGTGAGTGAGTTGATGGCACTGCAAAACACAGAATTCAAGTGTGTGATACCAGAAAGAAAAAGAGAGTGAGTGAGTGATGGCACTGATGATGGTGATACCAGATTTGAGAAGAGATATTGGGAGAGAGGGATGGACGGGAGAGGAATCGGAGTTCGGAATCGACCAGCCTGAGTAGGGTTCGCTTGCAAGGATCGGGGATCCGCAACCGTTCGATACGATCCCTGACCTTCGTGCACCTCCTCTTCTCCGCCTCTATTTGTTCATCACTGGTGCAACTCGGCACGTCGGAGGAGAGATCGGGATCGTCCATTGTCTCTTTTTCTCAAACTCGATTTGCAGGAGGTCGAAGGGCTTTGGTTCGGATGGGCCTACGACGTCTTCGAACTTGTAAAGCCACCTTCAATCCGATATCAAATCATCCAAAAATCTCTCGTACCAAGTCAATAAGTGAATTATTAAGAAAAACGGATGTAATTTTTTTTAAAACTACTTAATGAAATTTGAATATATATTTAAATAAAAGCCTAAAATGATTTAATATGTGCAAGCCTATCAACATCATACATCTATAAGTAAAGAGCTTACACACATCATTTTTTAATCCAGTGTACCCACGTGTAATTACATAGATGAGATTTAAACATTATTAGAAATTTATAATATTTTATATAAATTAGTAGAGTATATATTTGATTTTAGAAAAAATATAAATATTCCATTATATAGGATATGTTATTTTAAAAATAATCAAACAAACGCATATATTTAAGATTAGAAAATGACTGTGCATAACATGACTAAGAAAAATGATACATTCAAGTCTATTTTAATCTATTTTTTTTTATTATTTTTTTAAATACATATTTAATTAATAAAATATTTTTTTTATAAATACAGAGAATCATACAAATTGAATGTTTATTTTTTATAATTTTCTTAATGTAATATATAATGAGATACATTGCAGATTACAAATGAATAGAGTTATTGTTCACACTATCATTTATAATTTTTCATGTTTTAATGTAAATTTTATCTAAAAATATGTAAAAAATATTTTTAAAAAAATGTACATGATATCGTTTATTTATTTTTCTTATTATAAAATAAGAATTTATTTAACTATAATCGTCAATTTCCAATGTTTGTGGACTTCAATACTCAAGCTACACTGGTGGCTGGTGCTGGACCTAATATTTGAGTTATCACTTATCCGTGACAAATAAAAATGAAAAATAAAATAAGAACTAACGGCACACATGTTGCACCTTGCTACACCTACATCTTTTAGCATGTGAGTGACGGTAATCAAGTCACAAGAGAGGGTATAAATAGGTGACGTTGCGTTCCGTTACAAAATGATTCGACTCGGCGGACTCGTTTGTCTCCCTTTCCGATTCATTGGATCGCGTCGTCCTCGGGTATTAACTTCTGTGGTTCCGGCGACCAATCATTCGCAGTCGTTCATCGCAGCAGAAACCATGAAGCCTCCCGTGGCGAAGAAGGTGAAGCACGAGATGGCGCTTTTCGACGATGTCCGCATCGACAACTATTACTGGCTCCGCGACGACTCCCGCACGAATCCCGAGGTCCTCTCTCACATCAAGCAAGAGAACTCCTACACCGATTCCATCATGTCCGGTAAGCAAAGAAGCACCGACAGAGGTTTTCGCGATGCCGCATCAGTCAATTGTTCATTTCATCAGGGTTTTATGATATTTCGCTCCGTTTGTTCGATTTCAGGAACCAAGAAATTCGAAGATGAGATGTACGCTGAAATAAGAGGGAGAATCAAAGAAGACGATGTATCCGCACCGAAACGGAAGGGTCAGTATTACTACTACAAGAGGACTCTAGAGGGGAAGGAGTACGCGCAACACTGCCGCCGCCTCGTACCCAACAATGGAGCTCCACCGTCAGTGTTTGATGTAATGCCAGATGGTCCCGATGCTCCTCCGGAGCATGTTATCCTCGACGAGAACATTAAGGCCCAAGGGCATGATTACTATAGCATTGGTGCTTTCAAGGTACTGGTACACACACACACACACAAACAGGTTTCATATGTGTGAAATTTTCTATTTTGTTTCAGGTGAGCCCAAATGGTCGGTTGGTGGCATATGCTGAAGACACCAAGGGTAATGAGATTTATACAGTGTATATAATTGATGCAGAGACTCGAGCTCCTGTCGGGACACCTTTAGTGGGTATTACCTCAAACATTGAATGGGCTGGTGATGATGTGCTAGTTTATGTTACGATGGATGACATTCTTCGACCATTCAAGGTGATTATTGGAAGATCATTTTACATTCCTACCTTTTGGATTTTTTTACCAACATAAATTATGTTGCATGTTTCTTGTAACTAGAATAACAAAAACACTATCTTGTTGGCCTTACCCGTAGGGCTTGAATGACAGAACTTCTCTCCACTGTCTATAAAGAACTGGCATGGGAATCTTCTTAACACCAATTTTATGGTGGTAGAAGTTCCACATAAAGGATTCTCAAAACATGATATGTTGGGCATGTTGGGCACGTGTAATGTCTACAAAGACCCAAGGAAATGATTTGTTAATTCATGCAATTTGCTGTTGTTTGACTTGCATACAATTTCTGAGGTGGTTCATTGCACTTGAGTTTTATTGTTTTGAGATGTAAGGTTTTGATTGTTATCATTTTTACAGGTATGGGCACATAATTTGGGATCTGATCAATCGAGTGATCAATGTCTCTATCATGAGAAGGATGATATGTTTTCTCTTGAACTTGAAGCTTCTGAAAGCAAAAAGTACTTGTTCATTGCTTCCGAAAGTAAAAATACGCGGTTCGTTTTTTTCTTGGACATTTCTAAGCAAGAAAATGGGCTTCTGATTTTGACCCCTCGTAGAGATGGCATTGACACATTTGTCAGTCATCGGGGTAACCACTTTTTTATCAAGAGGAGAAGTGATGAACTTTTTAATTCAGAGTTGCTTACTTGCCCAATAGATGACATATCTGCTACCACAGTTTTGCTTCCCCACAGAGAAAGGTAATATTCAGATTTTTGTGCTAATGGTTTTTGTGCTGAGTAATAAAGCTAGAAATTTTTTTGTCCTCATAAATTATTTTTTTCCAATGAGTGTTTGAATATAAAGTAACAAGTTTGAAATCAGTGTTGTAGAGCATTCGGTATTGGTGCTAACAAATTATTTAAGGTTTCAGTTTTTTATTATAATTTTCAATCAGTTCAGGGAATTGTCTTGATGGATTATGCTTAAAATATTCAAGTTCTTATTGCATTACAAGGCCCAGTTACAAACTAGAATGATGATTTTGATTACTCATTATATTGAGAAATGCAGAAGCCTTCCAAGCTTCTTCTAGTCCATGAGATATTCAGATTGGTCCTTTGCCGAAGTGATCATTACTCAAGTATATGTAATGTGGAGTTTAGGGGTTTGTACATCCTCTCACCATAAAATAAATTCCACACATCTATTACACGCATCTGAAATTTCTGGTGACCTTTCCTGTTTTCTTGGCTGCAGACAAACAATAAATATTGCCGCGTATATGACGTATATCGGATAATTAAGCTATAAAATAGCAACTAAGAACTTCCATTCTCTTCTACTATTGAAATTCTTGTTAACTTGGAAGTCTCAACTTATCTGGAAATCATAAAAAGTTAGGTTAGCATTCAAATATGCTTGCATGTGTTGGTTCCTTAACTAGAGCAATGAGAATGTTCTGATGAGTGAATTATTTGCTTTTAGATTTATTTTGCAGAGCAATTCATAATTCCATATGAAAAGTTAATTATTATTTCACATGCCCGATGAAACTGGAAGTTTTCCCTATAATGCTAAAACAGTCACCATGTTGATGCTGGCATTGGCTCTCTCACTGAAATATGCCTATGTTGCTCTTGTAATGTATATACATGGAATTGTATGTTGATTCTCTATATATTTCTTCCCTGTAATAATTTTATCAAGTCTGATTTCACTAAATAACAGGCCTCTTAGATGATGTTGGTTGGTTTTAGACTGTAGAGTATTTGTCTAATTGCTTAAAAATAGGCCCTCTGAAAATGCATATTTTTAAATTTTGGATGCTTACTGTCATTTTAATGTATCCAGTGTAAAGATACAGGACATGCAACTTTTTGCTGATCATCTCGTTTTGTATGAGCGTGAAAATGGTTTGCCTAAAATCACTGTCTATGGCCTTCCAGAAGTGGGGGAAGCAATTAATGGCTTGGAAGCTGGACGAAATGTTGATTTTATAGATCCCATATACTCTGTGGACCCTGAAGAATCAGAATTTTCTACAAGCATTTTGCAATTCTCTTATAGTTCAATGAAGACGCCAAACTCTGTTTATGACTATGACATGAACACTGGTGTGTCTGTTTTGAAAAAGATTGATCCAGTAAGCTACCTCTTAAATGTGTTTATTTTTTTATTCAAAGATTTAATATATTCTTCTGGAAATTATGGCTTATATATATTTGGATTCTTTAGCATGAGGCTTTGCCAACCTAGCAATTTCACTTACATAAAGTTCTTTCAATTTATATCACTCATCACTGCATTTAGAAGATCAAAAGAAGTTGGTGGATATCTTTTGGATTTTTCACGAGGGAGAGTGCACATTCACTTCTCCTATATGGATGAGTAATAGTCCTTCATGTGATATGAAACTCTTTTAACATTTTTCCAGGCCATTAAATTAATTCAATATTTTTTCTGTTTATTTTAATGTTATGCTCTGCAGTAGAATTTGTCATCAGTGCAGTTGCAGTCACAGCATCATGTCAGTTCATGGGTTTCTTTGTTTTTTTTTTTTTGTGAATAAGGTTGCATTTGTTTTTAGTTACTGAAAAGCGAAAACTAATTAAATATGTGTAAGTATAGTTCCTCATGCTCATTACTAGTGAAATAATGACTCTTTGGTGTTTTCTATTAGTTTCACAGGGCTCATCGTGTGATTTCTGCTTTTATTTAGGTACTTGGTGGTTTTGATGCCAAGAACTATGTGACGGAAAGAAAATGGGCAGTTGCATCAGATGGAACCCAGATACCTTTGTCTATCTTTTATAGGAAAGATTTGGTGAAGCTTGATGGATCAAGTCCA
This sequence comes from Acorus calamus, assembly GCA_030737845.1. Lineage (NCBI taxonomy): Eukaryota > Viridiplantae > Streptophyta > Magnoliopsida > Acorales > Acoraceae > Acorus > Acorus calamus. The sequence goes on along the minus strand of CM060868.1, from coordinate 34,540,739 downwards.
CTACTTCTCTATGGATATGGTTCATATGAGGTAATTTGTCATTTTATTGTCACTAATTAAACAAGTTAATAACCATTTCATCTGAATTTTTGTTTTTTTTTGCTTTCTGCTTTGAATATCTGGCTATCCGCTCAAATATGGCAGAATGAGTTTAAATAAATGGAATACTTATTCTATGGACTGAAAACTTGCTCAGCATTGTATGAGCTATCTTTGGATGACAAACACCGTCTTAGTACCTTGGTAACTTTGTATATTAAAAGGAATACAGTAAATAGTGAGCTAAATTGGCGAGGCCATTGAATTGAAGTCCTAAGAGGACCTTTTTGGGTGCTGTTGGATTATGATTGTTGACAAAGGGTTCAGATATCTTCAGTGATCATTATTGTTTTATAATGTTGAACAAAGCACTCAATCCTCAAGCTTTGGAAGTTTACCAAACATATAATATCCATGCTGGAGATGCTGTCCCACACTGTCTGACTTGACGTTTAACACAGATATCCCTGTCTTTGTCGAATTTTAGTAAACCAAATTTACATAAAAAGCAGAATTTGGTTTGGGATTTTTGAAACCCATTTAGAGGTTTTAGATTACAGTGTTCCTGGTGGGGTTAGAATCCTGAAAAGTGAGGCAATTTATTTTTCCAGGATTTTGGGGAAAGAGCATGCTCTCCTTCCTTAGAAAGCCCATTATTTCATGTAGAGCAGCCATCAGAAGTTCAATTAACCGTGACTTGTATTTCAGGCATGCCAGATTATGTTATGCACCAAAGATAGATCCAATAAGACAGAGAAATGCATGTCGGGTAATTGCACCTTTTTTTCTCATCATTTCATGCATGCTTAGTTGGACTTCTCAGGATCTGGTTGCGTGTATGCAGTGTATTTACATGGTTGTAAGTGACTGTAACAAGTGTTTGGTTTGACTTTTTATTGTTTTTTTTTTTGGTTCTTTGATTGCTTGGTTCAATATCATTGATTATTGATATTCTTGTGATTTGGAATGTTTTTTTTTCCTTTGGACAACAGATATGCATAGATCCTACTTTCAAGGCATCGAGGTTGTCTTTGGTTGACCGTGGATTTATATTTGCAATAGCTCACATTCGCGGCGGAGGTGAAATGGGAAGAAAATGGTATGAAAATGGAAAGCTGTTGAAGAAGAAGAACACTTTTACAGACTTCATAGCTTGTGCAGAATATTTAATAGGGAACCAATATTGTTCAAAGGAAAAGCTATGCATTGAAGGAAGGAGTGCAGGAGGGTTACTTATAGGTGCTGTGCTGAATATGCGGCCTGATCTGTTCAAGGCTGCTGTAGCTGGTGTTCCATTTGTTGATGTTCTGACTACAATGCTAGATCCAACTATCCCCTTGACAACATCTGAGTGGGAGGTTACCTTTTTTTCCTCTATATCTTTGATTTTATAAAGTACTAATATTAGAGGAGTATGAGTTCTTGAACCTTAAAAAAGATTTTCCACAGGCCCGTGCCTATGTCATTAGCTACACAATGACCATGATTGGCCCTGGACAGTAAAATAGTGGCCAGTACAACATCGGTCAACATATCTTTTTCTAAAATAGAGGTAGTGCATGCCAAAAACTTTATGAAATCTCAGACTCACTATCAACCCATACTGTCCTCATAATTAGTTTGATAACTCCGGGTTGAATCAACAATGCATGGATTGTGTGCCCAAATGGTTCAAGTTTTAATTATCACAATGGCCAGTACAGTAGTAATGTAGAACCTCGATGGGCCAGTTGCAGCTAACATGTTTTCTATTTCAAGTTGTTGGCATGTTTTTGAGCTTAACTGAATGTAGTTTTTTTAGTATTCAGTCTCGTTTTCTGCATATGTTTTAAAAATGTGGAACTCAAATTTTATTTGGTTTGACAAGTACTTGGACTGGCACAGGTCTATTACATACACTTTCTAAACTTTTGTTGGTTCTATGAGTAACATTTTTGTTGTGTCAAAGTCCTGACCACCTGTTCTATGAGGATTATCTTCTCCTTGGCTAATATACTTATGATGGCAGGAATGGGGAGATCCACGGAAGGAAGAGTTCTATTTCTATATGAAATCTTATTCTCCTGTTGATAATGTGAGTGCAGTCTTGGTTTTTTTTCTTGGTGCTGTTGTACAACATAATTAATTATTTTAGCTTGTGCATCTGGTGTGTGTGACTGCTTAATTACATTTATGGCATGACCACACAACATTTAGCCTAATTGGGTACTCTCGCAGCATGAACAAAAAGATGCTACTGCCGAGCAATTGACATTGAATAACTGTTTTGTGAGGGCACTCATGACAATTTACATGTTATATCTTCATATGTTGTATGATATTCATTGTATACCATGTTTCTTCACGGAATAACATCACAATTGGCTGTTATGCAGATAAAGCCCCAAGTGTATCCCAATATTCTTGTCACTGCTGGTTTGAATGGTAAGCAGAATTTTATATGGATACTAAACCTTTTTTTTCTCGTTTTTATATATGTTATCTAAAGAGATCTTTGATCTATCACATCAGATCCACGAGTTATGTATTCGGAACCTGCTAAGTTTGTGGCGAAGTTGAGAGAAATGAAGACAGACAAAAACATCCTGTTATTTAAATGTGAACTTGGTGCCGGGCACTTCTCAAAATCCGGAAGGTAACATTTCTCTTTAAATTGGCTTGTGGGAGAGGGTACCGTCTCACTGATATGGAATGAAATTCTTTATCATACTTGTTCCCTTTTAGATCATTCCTTTCAAAACAAGTTCTTTAAAAGAATCTTTCCCCAAATCTTTAAGATTGAAGGCTATTATATTTTAAGAATTCCAGTACTTTTGCTATTGCATTTTTCCATAGAAAAATAAGAAGCAGATTTTGATCAGTAAGATGTTGGTTCTTTCATGGTTAATCAGCTGACATGTATCCTTCTTACAACTGTTTAGGAGAATTTCACTTAAAGATGGAAAGTAGTCAAGTACATTTAATTAGGATGTGCAATTAATAGATTGATATGGAGCATGTTTTGTTTTATGCTGTTAATTCCAGGGAGAATCCAATTCCTCCTCTTAAATTGAGTTGTTAAATTTGTGCAGATTTGAGAGGCTGCGAGAGGACGCTTTGACCTATACTTTCATTCTCAAAGTATTAGACATGATTCCAGGCAATTGAATCCCAACGTGATTTGATTCATGAATTTTCCATGACTATTTAATCGTCTTATTTGTTTTGATTGTGGAAACGAAGCCCTCATCATTTATTATCTGGTAGACCATAAATGATTCGGCTATAAATAAACATACTGAGAATGATTTTGGAGTCGTTTTCATGTGATTTCTCTGGCATCATTTCATGGTGAACAGATGAGCTGACCAAGAGAGGCCAGAGATTATGCCACGGTAAAACGAGGCGATTAATGGTTTACATTTTCTAAATTTTATCACATCAATTATTGGCTGATCCAAGAGAGGCCAGAGATGACGTCACGTGGGAAGCCGTTTCTGGTCAAACACGTTTCTTCTTGCGTCACAGGAACAGCATTAGAATAAGTTGGAATACCGATGAATAAGCCCAGAATAGATGTTGATTTACGTGGAATAGAGGAATATCACTATATCAGCATAATTGAGAATAGATTGGAATGTGGGTGAATAAGCCCAAAATAGATGTTTATTTACATGGAATAGAAGAATATAATTATATCATAATAGTTAAGAATAAATTAATATTAGTATTATAACTTTCACATGTGATTGAGTTATTTTATACAATCTATTTCACTGGTATATAATGATGATTCACAAGTCGTTACATTTTATAAATCAAAGTGGTTCATATATTAAATTATTTTTTTATTTTTTATAAATTTTTATTCACATTATTGATCAATTAAACAATTAAAAACTTTATTATTATGTTTATGAATAAAAATAATATAAAATACAACCATAAGCACATGTTATATACCTAATGATTTGATTGTAATTTTTTTTTTCTTTCGCTAAACTACATATTAACTAATATAACATATATTAGGTTAGGGAAAAATGAAAGAGCTGCAAAATTAAGTCTGCATTGGTGGCATATATAATCTAAAGAAGATCAAGAAGATTTTTTTGTTGACAATAATATATGATCCTTATTTATAATCTTATATGCTATCATATTCTCTTATGCTTCATTAAAACAAAATTCTTTTTAATTTTTATAAATAAATCCATAAAGTTTATTAAGAGATTTATTTTTTATTTTCCATAAATGATCCATTTAGCGTTAAAAAAAAAAAAAAAAAAAGCCAAAGCCAGATTGCATTTGGGACCATAGGCGGCGTTGTCTCGTTTTCAGCCTAAAAACAAGGACCGGCGGGACAGAGTGAGTCGGTTATGTGAAGCGAGTGTTCGATTAATATAAAGGCCATGATAAATCTTGATTAGGGGTTTTGGGACAGAAAAAAAAAAGGAATGACGACGGAGGAGGAAGAGTCGATAGAACGAGCCGCCGCCGCTCGAAATGAGAGGCTGAAGCATCTCCGAGCCGCTCAGCAGCTCCTTAGCACCCCCGACGATGTCGATGTCATCGATCACTCCCGCTCCACCAGGTGACTGACTGTTCATTGATTTGCTTTTTCTAGGGTTTCAATATGTGTACATATTTAATAATCATCGATGATTCCAATCGCGTGATTTGAATTACTATTATTAGGGAAGTGGAAGAGGATTCGATTGCTCGGAGAGACATTTCACCCCCAAATGGTATCAAAGAAGATGCTGCGATAACTGACGAGGAGGAGAAGTGAGTAGTAATCTTGTGATTTTCTTTACATTTCAAAACCCGTTTTTTAATTTTTTATAATTCATGTAGACTCATATCATTTTTATTATTATTGCACACATTTGGGTGAATATATGGATCGATGACAATGAGCAGCATCTAAGTGGGTTAATACCCAATGTTCACTCATTGATTAGTTTATTTAGAACAAATTGGTCTTGGGTTCTGAGGCAGCTCTGTTGATCTGAAGAGGAGACAGGTAGCTTATCATTATGTGGTTGCATTAGATTCTAATCAACCAATTCTACATGAATTAGAAATGTGTCTTGGCAGCTTTTGTGGCTTCTCTTGCGCTTTGTGGAAATTTTAGTTTGTTGTATGTTGCTGGAATATAGTTAAATTGCCACTTTTTTTAGCCTCACTTCTTATAAATGGTCTGTGTTCTTTTTAATTTTAAGAAAAATCTACCAATTTGGTGATAGAATCCCCACTAAATTCACAAAAAAAAATCTACATTGTTTTTTATAGCTAACGGAATGTTGTTTTCTTGTATGATTTTTATTTGAGTTGGGTATTTATGTTTTAAAAATTAATTAACATGTAAAATGTGGTGGATCTCTTTACCCTCGAATGAGTGATGGAGGTCATGATGAAGGTTGCGGGCATAACTTATGTATAGCCTCCTTGTTAGTTTATTTATTACTGAAAAACTGTAATTTATCACTTTTTTCAAGCAGCAATGGTGGCGGTATGGTCAGGATTAGAAGAGAATTACTCTTTCCCATTCATTTGAATGGCAGGAAAAAGGGATAGGAAAACAAACTACTAAAGCAAAATTGAAACTTTTCACTTTCCAAGAGCTCAATATTGCCTTTCCCTCTATGGATCATTCCGTTCTTATCAAAACAATGCCTGCTGCAGATGAGATGCATAAAAATGTTGCTCTGTCATCTATAGGTTCAGAATCTTATTGAAACAATGCTGGCTGTGGATGGGAGGTGTAATCCTATGACATTCTGTATGATTGATTCCTCATGATTTGTTTGTCTGGATTTTTATTTTATGCAATCAGCAACGCAGTACGGATTATTTCTCTTGATTATCTGGACGACAATTCCGTGTTTTGGGTTTTGGAGATGTGTCTGATACTCTGCTGCAACCATTTTAAACATGCGGCACTCTGTACTTATTCTTATTAATCACATCTTTTTGTAATCGTTCCTTATTGTAATAGTCTACATTTTTTTTGTAATATATGTGGAATGTCTCATGAATCATCAAGGCTTTCAATATATCAGCAAAGAGCCCATATAAAAGTGGGTTAACTTTGCTATTACCTTTTACTTTCTTGCTGCTGATTATGTACATGCACATAAGTTATGTTTCGTGCTGATGCCCATGTGATGGCTATTTTTTCACAGGAAGTTGAACCTTAAGTTTAGGAATTACGTACCTCATGATAAGGAACTTCAGGAGGGCAAATTAGCTCCACCGGTACTGCCCCAGTTTGAAGACCCCGTTGATGTTGCCCTCCACTGTCCGAGGAGCCTCAGGTTAGTTTACAATCATACTAAAAACATACAAATTCATTAATGGCATATTTCTCAGTACTCAATCCTTTTTGCAATGTGTTGTGCAGGACCCGTTTCTGAATATAGCCCCTAAGAAACCCAACTGGGATCTTCGAAGGGACATTCAGAAGAAGCTTGACAAGCTTGAGAGACGTACTCAGAGAGCAATATTTCAATTGAAAGGTGAGCATCTATAGCCTGGTGGTTTTAAAAAAATTTACAGTCTGTTTCTTGTGTTTCTCATTACCTACCTCATCCACCTTGGTACAGAACAAGAAATGCAGAACCAAGCTTTAACTGAGGAAGACAATGATGAAGCTGTGGCTGAAGATTAGAATTGGAATATATCATGTATGGTTGATATGTGCCTCTGATACATGATGTCGAGTGGCCTTCTAAAAATTCTGAAGAATTTATAGAGAGCAACACATTTCTTTTTGGTTCATATGTATCAATTCAATGTCATTTCTTATATGGTTCACGTGCCAGATTGGACTCTTCTCGTTGGTGATATCAGATGAACCCGAGTAACACACATGAAAATTAAAATAAGTGTTCTCTAAACATGTGATTTTCACATCGGAATGGTTTCACCCTACTCGTAAGATAATTTCATGGTTCCATCTTATATGTGATATGTCTTTTTCACTACAAGTATTCATATATGCCATAAAGGAAACCCTCCCAAATAATCCAATTTTCAACGAGAAGTATAAAATGCATTCTCTATAAATATTTATGACAAACAGATGTATCAACAAAAATAAACTTCTTACTTTTTTCAGTACAATGGAATGTGAAATTTCTCCTAAAATACACTATGTGCACTTCTGATACACAAGCTTTCCAGCAATAACACACATCGATGACATACCGCACACTGTACACGCCAAAAGAAGATTTTGTTCTCATGCTGCGTAAGGGACTTCACAAATCCCTGTTGCCAGTTGCTGACCCTTCTGAGAGGGAAAATAATTAAGCCGCGCTAAGATCTCTCATGCTTCTTCTGGTCTTTTTGGCTCTTGGTGTTGGTGGTCTCTGCTTCCCAGGCTGGGTCTAAGGCTGGAAGCTGATATTCATCGGGTTTCAGGGCTAATGCAAAGTCTGGCAATACAGGTGCAGTTTCTATAATCCTGCACATACCCACACAGAAATAATAAAATAACCATTTCTTTTAATTCTATTTGCAAACAAGGATGAAATATTGGGAAGCTGATGCTTGTCTCGAAAATGAGATGAAAAAAAAAAATCATTTCCAGTGGAATAGAGTTTACCATCGACAATTAAGATGACTTGAGCTGAAAAGTACAGATACTATAAGATCAAACCTAAATGTAATGCAGCCCTCTAGTAAATTACTTACTTATCATGACTGTATAGATCCCGGTTGATGCGTAACTTGCTGGATGTATCCTTTGGTATCTTCTCGGAAGATACTTCATGGTTCCCCAGAGAGGTGGACTCCTGAAGAAACAGTGCTTTAGTTAGAGAGTCAAAGGATAAGTGTGAATGACTTCTTGATAATAAAGTAATTGCATCGGTTGAATGACTCATGTCATCAAAATGAACAGAAACATGGTCCGTTTGTCGTTATGATAGATGCATCCTGTGATCATCCATTCATGTCCACTTAGTGCTTGTCCTTTTCCCAATACCATCTAATCAATTGTAACAGCGGCCAGGCAATATAATCAGTTGTTCCTAAGCTTCACCTGAGAGAGTCATTTCTAGCTTGATCCTCATTGTAAACCAATTTTTCATCCTCAATTCCACCAAATCTAAACAATTAACTATCATACCTCGGAAATTTCCATATACTGAATTACAAATCTTTTACAGCCTGAATTCCATTATTTGGGTGGGAGTAGTATTGCAGCATTAAGTATATAAGTATATCACAACAAAATGAAACGAAGATATAACTATGTAAAATCTGGTAAGAGGCAGAAAGCTGTCTCATTAAATAACCTTGATATAGGAGGCTCTGAGTTGAATGCTTCTGATGCCTTCTTTCTTTCTTTCAGAAACTCCTCTGCTGCCTGTAGTGCAGCAACAGCCAACCCATGGGATTGCTCTGTGTTCCCCTCGTCAAGAATCAACCCATGGTAATAATATGCAGCAGCCTTGTAAATGTACAAAACCAGCAGATGAGGTATGGGGTGGTTAGAAAAAAGACTATAGTAATAAAAGAAATATGCATGGCCAAATTCATCAAATGAAATACCACCACCACCACCATCATTAAAATCCTTTCACAGTAATCCCATATCAGACTAAAACAACAAAATTCCTAATGGGAAATTCTCCTAACCATTCATATTTTTATCACCAGCAAACAAAATATATATGTTAATTATAGAAAGAAGGTGTGTTGGATAATCAAATTTATAGCGATTCACAAGACAGTATGTAATCTTAGACTTCAAGTCTTCAACACTCTAGAGTGACCTGTCTTTTTTTTTTCACAAGCCTAGAGTTGACTCCAGGACTAAACTCCCAGAATTTCAACCAATTCAAAGTTGCAAGGCAAAACAAGACAAATTTTGTACACAATTAGCTAACCATTAATAACATTTTTTATCTACGAGATACGACAGCACAATATATAGTATACACTTGTCAAGCAATCCGTCATTTAGGAAAATGAGGCAGGGTTTATATTTATATAATACTATTTTGGAACCAAAATATTCTCCAATTAAAAAGAATAAGGTCAAAGGACCTGTATGTTCCCACAAGAATTGGGGATGAACGTATTGGAGACACTATTGTGACCAAACTACCATAGAATTGTAACAATGATAAAATGGGAGAGTTGACCTGAACATAATGAAGAACATAGGAATTTGGGAATATGTTAGATCACATCTGTTCAAATCTAAAGTCAAACCTGTAAGTAGCAGAGGCTAAAGCAGAACCACTGATTTCTTCTGTAGTTCATAATTACAGGACTTCTAGAAGTATATCAATGAAGCAGAATTTGGAAGCTTTTAATCATAATAATGCATAGTTGCTTTAAATTTGAAAATTGACCTTGACATCAACTTGAAACTAACTATAACAGTAACATAGACATCTAAAAATAATTAGACTGGTGATATATGTTCTAAATGCACTCTAGATTGTGAGATTTTATCATAAGAACAAGAAGATGTGGAGTTGTTTACTTTATTTTTGTGATCAACCCCCAAATATCTCAATGGATAGAAGAAAAATAAAAACTCTGAAACATTTACACACACCTTTGCCTCACTGTATTTCCACTTGACAAAGAAGCGATGCTTTTGCCCCCAACCACTATTTAATGAAACTTGCATGATGCTATCTTGAGCCTGTATAAGTAAGACAAGATAAGCAACACAACCAACATAGCATACTGGGTCTATAGATCAGTTATATATTGGACTCAAGTAAAGCAAGTCAACCTTAAACATGTTTTAAGATATACTATAGCAAGTATAAGTAAGTGATATGGTTGAGAAACTGCAAATGAAAATTGCAATAATAATACAAGTGTGATTCTCAAACAGCATACAAAATTTTAGAGAGCACATAAAGGAGAGTTCACAACAGACCAACAACTACTGGATGTTCATCCTCAATCAACAAGATTATTTATGGTGGAGGATACAACATAATGGACTCAAGTACACATGGGATTCATCCAATCAAAGGCATCCAAAGAAATTGATGACAAGAAAGTCTTAAATCCTGTAAAATGTTGTAGAATAATTGATTGAACCATGTCATTGGAGTAATGAAGGATGAGCATTACAAGAAACTGGAGTATGTCAACGCTCTCAATAGCAGAGCACATGATGCATATCAATACCTGATGCCAATACTTCACCATCTCACATGCGAGTCTACGTTTCACGGCAGTGTAGCCTTGGCACTATCTATTGCCAACCCAAGTTGGATATCAACACCCTACATAAACCATGGAAGAGAATGTCAATAAAAAAGGAAAGAAGTAAAACAGGGGATGGGGTGGCTTAATCACGTTAATTACAATAAAAAAACGTCACAAGATAACATCATTACCTGGCCTAATGCTTGCAAGCAAAGAGCTCTCAGCACTCCTTCTTCTAGGTCAACTGGCAAATTGCTCCTACAGTTACATCAACGAAAATACATATGTAAATCTTGATTGAAATCAATCATGATCTTAGAACTCCAAAACTCACATAATGAAGAATTCTGACAATGGTGGACTTTCATGCAAAAGGTGCTGATTAGAAATTAGTTCCCACTTGAAAATTTTCACCATGATACACCTCTAGGATCTAGCCCTTTCTATTCTTATTAATTAATAATCCACCACTCATGTTAAGAAGATATTCAGAAATGCAAATATATAAACAGTGACATCAACTTTTGTGGTTATGACTATAAACCTGACAGCAGGGGGTATGCGAGGCAGAATTTGTTGGACAGCGCATTCCAAATATCCTGCTGCTTTCAAGAAAATATCAACTGAATTCCTTCTGTTTTCTGCAATGAAAATTATAAAGTAATGTATCAAAAGAAAAACAAACAATACAAAAACAAGTAGAATCTCATCAAGTACATCAACAAAGAAAAAAACAATAGAATATTCCATGAACCCCATCAAGTGCATAGGACAAACTCATAACAAGAAAGAATATTCCATAACTATCATATGGATCTACAAAAGGAGCACTAAATAGGAGTTAATTTTTCAATATAACTAGGTCGGTATGCCAGAAAAGTGATACAGACAAATGAATTTACACATCAATACTATTTGATCACATATAGTTTGCAAGTCAGATATATTATATTTTTATTTATGAATGTAAATTGTGGTATTTTGAACGAATGTCTAGAATTCTTATTTGTCATTTAACCATTCATTTATCATTCATTGATAAGTTTTTTTTAAAGCAAGCATCTTTCATGCAACAATTTTCCCATGAGTCGTAACAATGACCACTTGAAAAAAATCCACAACAATGGTAACCTATAATTAGATGACACCTGGGAAAAGATTTCCTTCAAAAAAATCTTTATTCATTGTCAAATATTGTTTGATTTGATCAAATGCAATGTAAGAGTAAAGATGAGTAAACCTATTTTAGGTAAAACTGCATGTTAACAATTTCAGCTAATTATAAAAAATGTCTTTTAAGAGAATTCCAATTTCACAATGAATCAATGAATCATTGGCATGATTAACATGCTATCCTCCAATTGAATACAGCATATAGATAAAACTAAGGGAAAATCTACGAGAATGTGCATGTCATGTATTCCTTTGCTGAGTAACCACCTTCTGATACTTTTGGCTGATAGCCATCTGAAGATGTTTTGGGGAGAAGCAACAAATTGGCTTCTGATAAACACAGCATAGCCATCAAATGTAAGACTGACAATACCTCATACCAAGCACTCCATATTGCTGTTTCCTGCAAAGATAGAAACTCACAGAATCAGTGAACCAGGCTATCAGTCCACTCAAGCAATGAAAATCAGATATGCACCATATCCTCAATAAACACTATAACATACCTCAGCTTCATCCTCCTGATTAAACCACACAAACTCTATCTTGTTATCAAGCTGACTTCCTGTAAAACATTTAAATTACTGAGAATCATATTAAACTGGATGCAGTGAACGAAGAACCAATAAATTGAAGGAATCATATTAATCCCTTCCCCGTGACTAAAAATCTTATTAAACTATATACCCTCTTTTATTAATCCTAATAGAACAGGTAGATAATCTTCTAGAGCCTGAAGAAGATCAGCAAATGATGAACCACCTGTGGACATCAAAATGATATTCAGTTGGTGCTCTCAGAACAAAAGGGAGAACCGAAAAATTAAAATAAAATTACTAGTTGAGATGCAGCTAACCATGTTGAGTTGCAGTCCTACGCCTTGGCCTCGTAGCTTTTGGGGCTTCTTGGGAAGCCATGACAACTATCCGAGTCCTGAGGACTGAAAGGCGCTCCACTAAGCCTTTGGAGACACTGTAAGCTAGCGGAAAAGAAAAATCCACACTCTTTGGGATTCGCAATCCTGGAACAAAAACTGCCACCTCCCCAATATTTCCAGGCATCCTCCGATTCCCACCGCCATCTGTTGGCGTCGAAACAAGGCATCCCATTTTTACAAGCTATTTTTTTTACCTAAAACAACACCACCAACAAGAAGACATTATAAAGTAATAAAAAAAAACACGACACCAAGAACTTCCCAGAAAAATATACTCGATTGAATTAACCTTCACAAAAAAAAAATGAGGAGAGAGATGGATTGAAAGAATATCCAATCACCAACTTAAGAAGGCATGAATATCAAAATTTTGTTATCATAGTCATGGTACCACTAGAGAAGCCAAGATGAGGACCTCAATTTTAATAAATAAAAAAAAGGTTAATTAAATGCCAACCAATTGAGTAGCAGGTGATTCACGGGTAATATCATATCATATGGGGCATTGCTGGAAATGAACCAGAAGGCCCCCCTTGGGAGGAAAAATAGTCAAAGTGAAGGAAAATTACACATTATATGACATGTGAGACCTTTTCATCTATGATGCGACAAGCCAAATAATAAATTGTTGGTCCTCATTTAAAACAAATTCTTGGGGATCCAAATTTATTTGCATAAATAGGAACGTAAACAAAGCACAGCCTCACTTTTTCTTTATTCCCAATTGGAATTCAATTTGAAGGTTCAGTGTTTCTGTTCATCGATTTGCATAAATACTGCCTGTAAATCACAAGAAATGATTAAAAGTAATAAATAAAATATTGTAAGTTGAGGAAAACCGATCACAGGAAAGGTATGACAGGAGGAGGCAGCTTTTTTTTTTCTCTCCCTTTTTTTTCAATCAATTTATGGTTTCTTTGAATTGTGGCGACATAGAAAAGGAAGTTGAAATGTAGGGCACGCAAAATTGAAATGAATTGTGAAGCTGAGGTTTCGAAAATCTTAAAAGAGAAGCAAGTCCAATATATGAGAGAAGGGACTAGAAATTGACAATATTATAACAATTCGATTAGAAATGCTTGAAGCAGAAAGCGAACAGGAAAGAAGCGTAACCAAATCAGCTGAAGTCGATTCATGGAACTTGAACTCCGGTAACCCGAAAATTGAAGGAAAAAAAAAAACTGAATTCCCGGAAGAGACAAAGCATCCTCAATTGATTTTGTTGAACAATTTCAAAATAAATCGAGCTTTTTTTATTCAAAGGGGGGGGGGGGGGGGATCAAAAGCAGAGTAAAACTTACATTGGCATCCGATCTCGAACGCCCACTCTCATCTGAAGGGAATTTGTATTTTATTATAGTTGCAGAAGAATCAGGAGACCAGATCGAGACACTGAAGGGGAAGTCGTAAAAGCCGTCGAGAGTCTCACCAGTTCAACGAGCATGGAGTATGTTGAGTTGGATGACACCGCGCCTAAATATGTGGCATCTTTAAAGGAGATCCCAAGAAGCGTCTCTTGCACACAATCTCCCTCGTCAAATCTCTGGAGATTTTTGGTAGCTTTTGAAAAATAGTTTTGAGCTTTGCGTAGTTTATGTACGTAGTTTTTTTTTAAGGGGTGTAATGATAATGTTCCAAAGGTGTAATAATGATGGTTATCCTATAAAATCACATATTTAGACGCATAATTTAAAAATAAAATGTAGTAATGATGGTGTATTTAAGTTGATATGTTTAATAACAATTTTTAACTTTAGCTTTTAAATGATGATAAATTTGAATGATCCTGAGAATCAAAGTTAAAAACAACTTTTAGTTTCGATTATCAAACATTCACTAGTGAGATTTATTAATTATTGTTTTTTGTCTGATTCATCAAGAATATCAAAATATTATAATGAACGGACTTCTTTATAAAATAAAAAAAAGGGACATTTTCTTTTCAATTTCAGTTCGTCCATGTCGCAATGGAAGAGCAAAAAAGTATAATCATTTTGTCCAATTTTGTCATCCAGGTTTCTATTTGGTGCTCATTTAGCTTTGAGATTCACACCCTATGAAAAAAAATTAACTTAGTAGTATTTGACAATACATTTGATCTCATTTTTGTTTTTTTTTAAATAAAAAGTACAAATGCGTTTTCAAATATATCTTTAAGAGTAAATTTTTTATATAAAATGTATGTTTTTTAAAAGACGTAAAAGTAAGCTTTCTAAAAATCTAGTTTATTTAAACTATTTTATTCAAAATCATTATTTTCTAATATAGATTCTAAATAAGTGTATATAATATCAATACTATTCATTTTAATCCTCTATTTTGATTTCAACATGTGAGATTAATTTGGTATCTAGGTTCGAGTGGGTCAATTTTTGTATTATGAAAATTATAATCTAATGTGACCTTAGTATTTTACAAAAAACAATAAGGATTGAAAAATTTACAACCGAATGCTAAGGAAATTCATCCACAAAAATAAGAGAGAACAATCAAGTTCGTTGAACACCCACCAAAATAAGCAATAGAACAGTGGTGCAAATGTACAATGCCCTTGTTAAGATGCCACAACCAATATTATTTCATAATAATTGTTCTTTGATAAATGATATGTTACGTGTTTGATGGTAAAACAAACTGTGGATAGATGTGATATACAAAAAAAATATATATAAATATGGAGAATTCATTGCACTTGAATAAATATGACTAACATCTACAAATAAATACAAGATTGTTATTATTATTATTATTATTATTATTATACATGAATGAGACCCTATGGACAAAACTCGAAACGGGTCCATTTACCTGTATTATTTTAAATCTCCAGACTTGTAATCCAGCAGATAATTAAGTAGTTAGCGTCAATGAAACTTATGTTCTCCCACATCAAATCATGCATGTCAAACTTTCAACTATATCATATAATTTTTCAAATGAAGAATGTAGACACCTAGATATGTTTTCTTGAACTTTCCAAAATGGACACATGTTAGCAAAATCCTCTCTTGCTGGGGCTGTTTTTATTGCTTAGTTTATGATTTTGTTATGCATGTAAGGTTACTAGTTGGGTTGCCCACCAGCTAGCCAGTCAAATTTCCTTTAGACTGTGACTTCTTAATGAATTTTCAGAAGTCTATAGCTGATCTCTTATTAAAAAAAATTTCTCTTTTTTGTCTGTCGAATATAGGCTAAACGTGAATTTGACATCAACGTGTTAGCTTACAATAGTTACATCACGTATCTATGAGATGAGATTAGAAAAACAACGACATAATCCAAGCATATAATTAATTAAACAAAGTAAACAAATGCAATGCACAACAATGCATATACAGTGATAGAGACAATAAAATAGACAATATTCTATTTGATTTCCGAAGTTGACAAAGTAATCTTGCTAATATGACCTATTTTCACAAAGTATATTGGAATGTCAATTTTCTGATATGGTTTGAATTATAGCTTTTAAAACTGACCATTTGACTGACTTGGACCAATTCTACTGGACCTTTCCCTTGAACAAATAAAAATAGAAAACCAATCAAAATATTTAATTTGATCGACAAAACCCAATTCAACTAGATATAATGTTCAATTGAACTAAATATTTTAATTAAAAAACAATGTTACCTTACTTCAAATATCATCCATTTTCAATAGTTCCAAGGAAAATAAGAATTTTATTTCCAGTAACCCACTTAGAGATTTTAACTCACCATAATTTAATTAATTTACTAATTAATTTATTATTTTATTTATTTATTTATTTATATCATAGGGAACCTGTGGCTGATTTTATTTATTTGCTTCATTCAATTTATTTTTCAGCACTTTGACAATATCATCTGCCAAAAGAAAACTCTTACAAAATATAAGCCTCCCATTCATTGTTTAGTTTACAGTAGAAATTGAATTTTTAAAAATTAATTTAATATTGACAGGAGGTCGACATGCTGGTATTACATGCAATGAGTACTGTCAACGTTTTACTATAAGCTTGATTTGATACTAACATGTATGTTCCCTTTTTCATTATTTATTAATTTATTTTGTTTTAGTAATTAAATATATATACATTTTTTGAACTAATTTTAAATTATACTTTTTTTAAAAAAAAAATCCAAGTGAACCAATAATTCGACCAAGTTATTGGGAACTGAACACCTCACCCGTTCAATGAGAGTTCAATTGAAATCTTAACAAGATATTGACTACGAGAAATTTAGAATAAATTTTACTAATCGTATCATCATTTTGTTAAGCCTACCCAGGGCCGGCCCTAAAAATTGTATTTCTCAAATAGGCCCTGAGCGAAATTTTAAAGTGGGATCTCATACATTATTTTTTTTAAAAATCTAGATTGTTTTAATCTTGTACATTATTATAATAGTTTAAATTAAAACATTATACAATATAACATGCACTTAATAAAATAAAAAAAACTTAAATTTTAAAAATCAAAATGTCTATTAAATTATGGCCTGAGAGATTTAAGGAAAAGAAAATTTTTAGGATAATATAAAAAGATTAAAAAAATTATTGAGAATGATTAATTAAAATAATGATGTTTTATCGTCATACAATTTATTAAAGTGATGCTTTTAGAGCCCTTCTTATCTTGATAGGGCCGACTCTGAGCCTACCAGAAGCATTCATGCAATCAGACAATGCAGTCAAAAGCAAGTATAGTCCCAATAATAATGTTTCTAATCTTACAAAGTACTTTCTTTCGGTCCTCCTTTTCCCTTTCCTAATACAGTGATTCCCTTCTAATAAATGCAGGCATAAACCAGTCCTTCCATGCATACAGTGTTTATGAAAAGCAGCGATTTACAGATTAGGCCGATCTCCAGTAACTCGGGAGTGAGACTCGCATTGCCAGGTGCACAAAATCAAATCAGAAAATAATGAAGCCTGGGCAGTGGGACCCTCTCCCCCTCCCCACCGCATTCATTAGATTATCATCAGAAAATACAACCGTCCTCCTGTATTAAAAGTCGACACGCGGACGGCATGAGATCATCTTAACGTCATCAAATGACAAATCGGGAAAATATAAAATAATTTGGCGGGTGCCACGTCTAGACTAGTTACTTGGGCGGCGGGGCTCGCGCGGGACGGTTGCCTTATTGTCTGTCGCCAAAAAGGTTTTCACATCGAGCATCGGCCGTCCGGATTCTGCCACGTCTCCAAATCGGGTGATGTGCACGTGCGATCAATGGACTCCCTCTTGGACCGCTAATAAATATTGAGCGCCCATCTGGCGATTGATGAGTGCTGGATTCCCATTTCCAAAAGGAGTAAATAGAATGTATTGATTGACGAGCTTTCACGCGATAGCGAGATTTCACGTATACATTTCATAAACAACTTTACGTGAAAAAACTCTATTTGAAAAATAGTTTTTAGCTTTTGATGTTTTATACACATCTTTTGAAAGTGTAACGATGATGACTGTTTTATGAAACACAGATATTAAGACATAGGTTGAAAATAAAATTTAGTAATGATGATGTTAGATTATATGTGTTATCTCATAATATGTGTAATGCATTACACGTGTAACCCCTAGACACTTGTATATATAAAAGAATTTAACCCTAAGTGGAATACAAGGATTCTCATTATTTCATTCTAACATGGTATCAGAGTCCACCACCTCAAAAACCCTAATTTTTTTTTTGGAATCCTTCATCACCGTCGTCGTCGTCACCGCCGTCATCCTTCGCCGTCACCGTCGCCGTCGCCCCGCCCTGCAGCGCCCCCCTGTCGCGCGCCCTGCCCGAGCGCCCCTGCCGCGCCACCCCTGCTGCGCCGCCACTGCCGCGCGCTCCTGCCCGAGCGCCCCTGCCGCGCCACCCCTGCCGTGCCCCCAACCCGAGCACTAACCCGAGCGCCCTGTCCGGATCACCCGGGATCTGCTGGGACAGCCTGTGTCAGCCTGCCCGAGCGCTCCCGAGCACCTGTCCGAGTCCGGCCTAGCAACAGATCCAGGTCCGTCTTAGCACACGCCCGGACCAGCCTAGCGCCTGCCCAGGTCAGACCCGGATCTGCGAACCCGGCCCATCAACGGACTTGGGCCCGACCCGGATCCACAAACTTGGCCCAGTATCCGACCGGATCCGTCCCTAGGTCAGCTCCGGCGGTCCTCAACCGCCACCGACCGCCCTTCGCCGCCACCTGGCACCTCCTAGTGACTCCGAATCACTAAATTGGCTCCGGAAGTCCGATTAAGGTGTTCCAGAAGTCCACTTTGCTCACTTTTTCGTGATCTACGCCCTCGTTTGCTTCTGATCCTCATTCGAGTGGTTCTGCACAATGTCGAAAATCAAAGATGACCCTACTCTGTCATCACCTGTTCCGAAGGTGGTTGATCTCCCTCAGTCTGCTATGGTATCTCATCTCTCCCAGACAAGCAACTATTCTATGGTGTATTCTCAGTCCTCTTCGTTGTTCATCTATGAGGGCATCTTGGGGGCCGCTCCTGCTATGGAGCATTATCGACCGCGACAACGAAGGCCTACTAAGAAACGTCATAGACCGAGAAGACAGGGACATCGTCTTCCTCCTATTGCTGCTGCGACTGCTACTCCACTTGACTCCGCTCAGCCACAGTTAAGTCAGCCTGATTAGATCAGCCAGTGCATAGACCACCTGATTCTGCAGCAGTCTATTTCTGGTTCTTCTACTCCATTTGCATTGTCTTTTACTACAGGTACTCTTGTTTATTAGATCTTTGATTCGGGTGTCCTCACATCACATGACACCTGATAGTTCTGTCCTCACTGCATGCTCACCTGCACCCTCCCACCTACCTTCGATTCATACTGCAAATGGCTCTCCTTTAGTCATCACGCAGTGTGGATCGATTACCACCACTTCTGACCCAACTGGCCGACTTTCATTGCCATTTGTTTTGCATGCTCCTGACCTTTGCATGAATCTTGTGTCTATTAGTCGCCTATGTGATTCTGGATTCATTGTTACTTTTACCTCTTCTGAGTGTTTTGTGCAGGATCCACGTTCAGGGTAGAGGATTGGTGTTGGTCGTAGGATTGGCGGAAACTATATTATGTGGAGTATCTTCATCTTCCTGTACCTGAATCCCTCGGCTTTATCTAGCATTGTCACCTCTGATACTGACTTGTGGCATAAAAGGTTAGGTCATGTTTCTGAGTCTCGACTTAAAGATCTTATTCAGTCTGGTGATTTAGGTCGTGTTTCCTTTTCCCTTCTTTCTGTTTGTGAGGGCTGCAAATTGGTCAAACCTGTTGCTACTCCATTCTATTCTAGTAATCATCAGTCCTCTTGTCCATTTGAGCTTGCTCATTCTGATATCTGGGGTCCTTTTCATATCACATCAAAGAGTGGTTTTTCGTATTATAACAGTTTTATTGATGATTATTCTCGTTTTACCTGGATTTATTTATTGCGTCATCGTTCTGAGGTTCCAAAAATATATGAAGTATTTACCACTATGATTCACACCCAGTTTCAGACTCATATAAAAATCTTTAGGTCTGATTGTGCTCGAGAATATGTTTCTTCCACGATGCGTTCTCTTCTTCAATCTCATGGCACTCTCTTTCAGCAATCTTGCCCTTATACTCATGATCAGAATGGTGTTGTTGAAAGAAAACATCGTCATATTCTTGAGACCGCTCGTTCCCTTACTTTCTTCTTCGGTCCCTAGCACATTCTGGGCTGAGGCTGCTCTTCTATCTGTTCATCTTATCAATATCACTCCCTCTTCTGTCCTCTCTGGTATGACCCCTCATGAGCGCATTTACTCCTCCAAACCTGAATTATAGCAAACTTCGCACTTTTGGATGTACTTGTTTCGTACTTCTCCCTCCTCATCAACGCACCCAGTTGGCCGCTCGGTCAGTCAAGTGCGTATTCTTAGGGATTAGTTTCGAACACAAGGGATATCGTTGCTACGATCCTGTTGGAGATCGTTTTTGGCTCGCTCATCATGTGTCATTTGTCGAGGACGTTCCCTATTTCTCTTCTACACCCACTACCTCCCCTCCTCCTGTGCCTTCCCCTGTTCAGGTCTCTTCTGTTGAGTCTCTACCTATTCCAGGGTCGTCTGTTGTGCTTGAGCCTGGCCCTATTTCTGCTCTCCCTGAGTCTCCCCTTGATACTCCTACTGATAATTCCTCTGGTTCTCCATCTCCTCTTGTCCCTCCTACAACACACACCCATGATCCTCCTAGTTCTCCTCCTATTGTGTCACCTCTACCTCCTCCGGTTGATAACTCCACTGATGCTCCGTCTTCCACGGTTGACGCACCTCCCTCTTATGTGGATCCTCGTCCATCGACTCGTTACCCTCACCGTGAGCGTCATCCACCTGCCCGCTTCAATTTTGACTCTGGACCACCTGACCGATTTGGCTTCGCATCTGTGAGTACTTATTCTCCACAATTTCAGGCTTATCTCACCGCTATTCATGCCCATCGTGAGCCCCGATCCTATCGAGAGGCAGTCGAGTACCCTAGGTGGCAGCAGACCATGGCTGAGTAGTTTCAGGCATTTGAGCAGACATAGACCTGGGATGTTGTTCCCCTTCCGGATGGCGTTACACCTATCAGCTGCAAATGGATCTTCAAGATCAAGCATCGTCCTGATGGATCCATTGAACGACATAAGGTCCGTCTTGTTGCTAGAGGTTTCACACAGGAGTATGGTATTAATTATGAGGAGACCTTCGCTCTCGTTGCTCAGATGACAACTGTCTGCACCCTTCTTGCAGTTGCTGCTGTTCGTCGCTGGCCTCTCATTCAGATGGACGTGAAGAATGTCTTTCTTCATGGTGATTTATCTGAGGTTGTTTATATGGAGCCACCTCCAGGTCTCAGCACTCCTCCTCAGCATGTCTGTCGTCTACGACGGGCTATATATGGTCTCAAACAGGCTCCTCGTGCCTAGTTTTAGCGTTTTCGCGGCGTTATTCTGGCAGCTGATTTTGTTGAGAGCTTTCAGGACCACTCTATGTTTGTGCGATCCTCATCGCAGGGCCGGGTTATCCTTCTTCTATATGTTGACGACATGATTATCACTGGCGATGACTCCACCGGTATTACTCTGGTCAAGAATCACCTCAGTCGACAGTTTCAGATGAAAGATCTCGGCACTCTTCGCTACTTCCTTGGTCTCGAGATTGCACAGAGTGATCGTGGGATTCTCCTCTCTCAACAGAAGTATACGGCTGACATTCTCGAGCGCGCTGCCCTCTCAGATACTCGCAGTGCAGATACTCCTCTTGAGCTTCATGTGAAGCTTCGTCCTACAGATGGTAAGCTCCTTCCAGACCCGACTCGGTACAGACAGATTGTTGGTCAGCTTGTGTATCTTTGCATCACTAGACCTGACATTGCTCATGCCATTAGTATTGTTAGTCAGTTTGTCTCAGCTCCTCGATCAGTGCATTATTGTGCTCTTATGCATATTCTCAGATACTTACGTGGTACTATCACTAGATCGATTTATCTGTCATCCTCTTCACCCCTGGTTCTCAGGGCCTACACTGATGCTGAATTGGGCTGGAGATCCGACCACTAGACGCTCCACCACTGGGTTCTGCATATTTCTTGGAGATTCCATCATTTCTTGGCGCAGCAAGAAACAAGAGGTTGTTTCACTATCCAGCATTGAGGCTGAGTATCGAGCCATGACCATCACCACTAAGGAGATTGTTCATCTTAGATGTCTCTTGGTGGACCTAGGAGTTACTATGACTGGTCCTACTCCTCTTCATTGTGATAACCGCTCTGCTATTCAAATTGCCAGCAATCCAGTTTTTCACGAGAGGACCAAACACATTGAGATTGATTGTCACTTCGTTCGTCATCACTTTCTTGTAGAGACATTATCGCTTCTACACATCTCCTCTGCCGAGCAGCTTGCTGATTTATTTACGAAGTCACATCCAGTTCCTCAATTTTAGTTTCTCCTTCGCAAACTCACTTTGTATGATCCACCGTGAGTTTGAGGGGGCTGTTAGATTATATGTGTTATCTCATAATGTGTGTAGTGCATTACACGTGTAACCCCTAGACACTTCTATATATAAAGGGATTTAACCCTAAGTGGAATAAAATGGATTCTCATTATTTCATTCTAACAGATGATATATTTAAGTTGATATATTTGATAACAGTTTTTAACTTTATCTTATAAAAAAAATTAAAAGCTGTTTTTTCTTTTTAAAGTTCATATGCATTTATAACTATCTATTTTTCAATGTGGTGATATGACAACTCCACAATGAAAGCTAAACAAAAGTATCACATTTAACCAAACAATAATTTAGGTGACGAGATTGTGACTAATTAAAGGCAACATTTGGTTCTACGATTGGAAAACTTTTACGTTTGCAGGAAGCTGGTTCTGCAATCGTACAATCAAACAGATTTACAATGACAGCTTTCTATAGACAAATGGTAACACTTTCAAAAATCTCTAAGGGTGCGTTTGGTTGCACGATTGCAAAATTGATTCTGCATGAATCTGCGATTGCAAAACTGATTCCGCAGGAAGCTCACTTTCTGAGCTTTTTGAAATCGCATCTTTTAGACACTATTTGCCTGCAATCGCAGTCGCTGGGTTTAAAACTGCGATTGCAAAACTGTTTGGTTGTACGATTGTAAATGCAGTTTTCTGTAATCATAAACGCTGCACAATCACGCTGCGCAATCACAGAAAGCTGCGTTTACAATCGTGCAACCAAACGCACCCTTAAAAAACACACGATTTAAAACTTTGAAGTGACACGTGTAGGTTACTCGTTAACAGCTGAAGATAAAAGACCGGATCTCATCCTTCGGCACGGCTGAGTTTTTGTCACCAGAAAGGTTTCGATAGCGACGAGCCGCCTTCCAAATTCTGCCACGTCATCTCTCCCATCGAACGGCTTTCATGCGTCTCGTTTTCCAAACGAAGCATTAAAAATCTTAGTGAGCTGGACCATCTAAATTTGGTGATGTGCACTGGGACAATCAATGCTTGGTCGGCCATAAATATTAAACGTCCATGTGGCGATTGGTGATTGAGTATTGGAGATTTCAATCTTCGTTTGATCAAGCATTTCAACGTGCCAGGATTGGCTCAAATACAATTGACATTTACTTATCAAACAAACCGACCAATGTGTGAATCATCAGCAGTTAATCTAATTGTATTTAAAAATGGTTAATAAATCCTACAAGGATGCTAAAACAATATTTCCTTGAAATTTGCTCTGTTTGGAAACACAGATTGAAAAGTAGATTTTGGAAGAAAAGCTGTTTTTTAAGATAATTTTAGACCTTGACTTTTTTGAGATGCTTTTTTTTTAATTCAGGAATTAATATTTGTAAGGAGTTTAATGTTTGGTAGAAAAAGTTGCTTTTCAATTCAAAAAATAGATTCTGACCAAAAAGCGTTCTTTTTTAGATTTAAAAACACAGATTTCGAGAGATAAATTAAAAAGAATCGAGCTTTTGATTCCGCCGGAATCTGACCCGTTTGGCTGCACAATTTTGAGATTTTAGCTTTTCAAAAATCGGAATCCGCCCAAACCTTGTTACCAAACGGATAGTCTCGATCCACTTTATAAAAAAATTAGTTAATTGACTTCTAATAATTAAACTCATTTAGGAACTAAATATTTAAATATTGATTTGACAAAAGCTGCATAATCAATTTTTTAATTGATTTTAAACATGATTTATAAACAGAACTCATTTTAAAGATAAACAGAGAATATATATATATATATAGACGTGATTAGGTGCGGTCGTGCGGTCGGTGCGCCCGCGATCACGGGCCGTCGATCACGGGTCTATCGCATCGGACGGTCGGATGCGATCGGACGGCCCACGATCGCGACCGCACAACCGCACCCCATCATTTCTGTATGTATATATATATATATATATATAGATCCCCGGCCCGTCTCAAGCCAAATAGTGTTCTGAAATGCGGCATGTGCGGCCGCATATGCAGTCGCACAGGCGGTTCGGTAAGTCTACCGAACCGTGCGGGCTAGTATACGGGGATATGCGGACTATTTTGAAGAAGAAAAAAAGGAAATTTTGGTGTTGAAAAAAAAAAGAAATTTTGCATTTATACCCCTCTTAAAAAGTTAATTACATCTATACCTCTTAAAAATTGCAATTATACCCCTGTGTCCGTCTAAAATTTCATTCATGCCCCTGTGTTTGAAATTTTAATGGTTTAATATGATTACATTTCTTCAAATTTACTTTGTTATCTCTTGTTTATAAATTATCACTATAAAATTATTTTTTATTAATAAAAAATTACATAACCGCATATACTCACGCATGCCGCATTTCAGAATACTGAAGCCAAATGGTTCAACTCACAATAATGGGACGTTGATCGTGTTGAGAAGCCTACAGGGCCGGCCCTGAGATTTTTTTTTTACGGGGCCCTAGACGAACTTTTAAAGTGGAGCCCCATATATATTCACAAAAAAAATGTTTGTCTTGTTTATTATTTTATTTTAAGCTATAAATGTTATGAATTAAAAATTCAATATTGCATAATCATTAAAATTGAAACCTTCTATATTATGACTCAATAAAATTTCTTATAAAAACTAAATCAGAAAACATTTAATTATTTATAAATATCCATACAAATCAGATTCTTCCTAATATCTGTCAACAATAGCTAAAAACAATTAACCCAACAAATATCACTTGAAATTTATTTTTCTCGCATTTTGAGCAGCAAAAGTACTAATTAAATTTGTATAATCAAATACTAATTATTCTTCTCGGCTTTCACAATAAAAAAAAACAATCATGCACCCAATAACGAAAATTCTTCGGTTGCTGTAAATTCTAAAAAATATAAATCTAATTAAAATTTAAAAAGCAATAAAACAAAAGATCTTAATCAAATAAGCAAAATAAAAATCTAAAAGTACCTTAAAAGAGGGTTTGATTGGGGCTTTGATGGAAGAATTTTTAGGGGTTTTAATGGAGATAGTTTTGAGGGATTTTGGTTTGAAAAATAAAATAGTAGGGAACTGGTTTTGGGGTTGGTTTTTGGGCTTTTGATTTTGGGGACTGGGAGCATTTATATGGGTGGGTTGGAGTTTTTTTTTTTTTTTTTTTTTTTTTTTTTTGTAATAGTTGGGCCTGGGCATGAAGTGTTAACTTCATATGTAAATTTTTTTTTTCAGTGGGCTTTTACTTAAGCTTTATAGGGCTTGGGGGCCTCGCTGGGTGGAGGCCCTAGACAGCTCTGCCTTGGTGGCCTCTGCCAGCCGTGGAAGCCTAAACACTTGTCCCAACAATAATTCTGATCATTTCAATTATAATGGTTTTATCATGGATTTTGGATCATACATAAATAAACTAACTCCACACACATCTTTTGCAAATAATATTATTACTCCTATCAGCGTCAAAGTGTAATGTCCTTACTGTTCATTCAAAATAATTGTAGCTGCATTTTCTAGGCTTTTAACCGTTACAGGAACAGAGCCTACTCAAAGTCAAATACATTTAATTTGTGTTTTGTTCAATTGATTCATTCATTTCCTGATCATGTGTGAAAACAACAAGATACCAACACAATCTTCAAAAGAAAACAAGTTAATAATACAATCAAAACAATGAAACATGTCAATGTATGCCTCCTTATAAGAGGCTAATCAGCAGTTTATCTTTCCCAATCAACCCTATGAACTCCAGCGCCACAGTGAGGGAATTAGCAGCAGCCAGTGAACTTAAACTAGTCGATGACCACTTAGACCCTCCACCTGCCAAATCCGACACTCCTCGAAACACAATGACTGGCACCCCGGGCGACATGGCCGTCTATATTGTTAAAATAAAATGAAATATACGTAGATGAGAATTTGTTGATTTCTACAAAACAATAAGAATGCATGACAGCGAGATGTATGGAACTGACCATTGCGACAGCAGCGCTCTCCTCGTCCACAGTCGAGACCTTGAATTCATTAAAGAGGAACTTACGGTACGCAGCATTGTCTACAAAGATATCAGCCGTTGATCCTTTTAATCCAAAGACCACTTTTGGAGTTTCAGGCAAGCAGTAAGTTTTATTGACGCACTGTTGTAGTTTGAGGTTCTGCATTCATGTAAAATTCATGTAATCTTATTTTTTGCTCAAAGTTTCATTGACGAGAAAATGGAACATATTCTTCATATGTAATGGTTTGTGGAACAGGAAGAGAAAAAATGAACATATTCTATTAGTCTCATTTTACAAACGAACTATATGCTATTTTTATAAAAAAATATTTTTATTTTTATTTTTATTTTTATTTTTTACCTCAATGTATACAATTTATTAATGTATATATTTCATTTATTTATTTGAATTCTATATTCCAGAATGGCACTTGGGTTAGTTTTCAACATGTTTTATATAATTTTTTTTTATAAAATACATGTCTTTTTAAAATATAAAAATATGTATTCAAATTATTTGAATGCACACTTTTTTAAGGGTTTTTTAGTTTTAAGTCTCTGTAAACATACCTATTTAGGGATCGATTCCTCATTTCTTCATAATTTGGATTTAGTCCCCGATTTAAAGGATATGTTCGGTTTTAATCCCTTCCAGGAACTAAAAGCAAAACCAAATAATTTAGGGATAGATCCCTCCCAGGGACGAAAACCATAATATGAAGAAGTGAAGAATCGATATCTAAATCCTATGGTTTAATGGAACTTAAAAATAAAAAAACCCTTTTTTTTAATGTGAAGATGGTTTCAATAGGAATAATTACATGAATGACCGGATGTATTAGCAAAGTGGAAAGTAGCACAACCACACATGAAAATATCCTATAAGATGGGGAGAAGATGAGAAGGGAGTTGAAATGATAGGAAATCATTTAAAAGACCTGAAGTTGTGTGGCAAGCTCAAACCATGGACCACCCATGTCTAGCCAAAACACCTCTTCCATCGGCTTCCCTACCGAGTAGAATTCCTCTGGTTTGAATTCCACTTTTGATAACAAGTTCTTCCCCTCCTCCGGAAGATTAAACTCCCCAAATTTCAATGTCGGCAACTCCTCGATCTCAGAATTGAATTTCTAAATAGCTTGGAACAAATGCAAAGAATGTTTGCTTAGGTAATTCATTTTGATTAGACCATACTGAGCTGCCAAAGAAAAAGAAAACTTTTTCAGTTTACCGTCCAGGTCCAAGAGCCGGTGAAAGCCACAAATCTAGGCACGCTTACGTCTCCAAACGACAGTGTGTCATTAGCACTCCCTGCCGTTCCATAATGAATGATTCCTTTCACATCAAAGATGTTGAGAAGTGTTTGTACTGTGATTCCTGCATTCAACTACATGTACAATTGCATAACATGCATAACATGAGAATTATAAACATATGTTGAATCTGGTCCCTCTTGACCATGAAGTCAATAAACAAATATAAACAGATGTATCTGCCAAAATAGTTGAGAAGGAGCTGCAATATGATCAAAACTATACAATGAAAACAGGCAGCCTAGATGTGAATTATCATGCACATTTAATCTAATTGATATCTGTATTTTATTTACTATCTAAGGCCAACAGACTTTTTGTGGGTGTCTCATAAATCTTCTTTTAAATTCCCAATTGAAGATCTCTCCTGAAATGGTATCCTTAATTTAATGCATATCTCCAACAATTTCATCCAAAATAAATGTGATCATCATTATGTTTAGAGTTTTTTTTTCTTCTAGTACACAGACCCACTAGAATCGGGCTGTTTAAACCATTTTTCCGTCGGCTCCCAAGTATTGAACTGGAGACACCAATGAGAGGTAATGTCCCTTTTACCACTGTGATTAATTAATTATATACACATATGCACATTTATACATTTTAATTCTATATGTTCAAATGTCAGTTTTACATTTATAGTATAGCAGTGCTGCATTTGCCAACTAGAAATAATGAATGAGAAAGAAACAGTATATTATATAGAAGGAGCAGTTATTTTTTATTGGGGTGGATAGAGTGACAAATAAAGGAGGGAGAGAAAAATAAAGAAGAGGGTTGGAAAGGAAGAGTACAGAGAAAGCCAAGGAGGAAGAGAGAGAAAAGGATAGAGAGAAGGGGGGGGGGTGTTTGGGTTGGTGAATGGAGACCCCATAAAACGGGGTGGGAATAACCACTCTCCCTGTAAAAAGAGGTGTTTGGAATTTCAGAAAGAATCCAACAAAATCACAGTATTGGTTAGTCACACAAATTAAGTTTCACGTCCTAAACTTCAATTGAATTTTTTTTAATAAAAGACCATTAAAAGTTGGGAAAACCACAAAAAACTTTTATGTAATCATGGATCGCGGAGTTACCCTTCTTTGACCTGACATTACATAAATCACATCCACTCCCCTGATGCTCCCAATGTGGAATCTCCTTCCTGACGTAGTAGTAAAAACCCAAAAAGACAATTATTTATATGATCGCAACAATCATCCTTTTTTTTACCAATTTGACCAACTGTTTCTGTATGCGTGCGTGTGCATGAAAGAGAGAGAAGAGAGAGAGAGAGAGAGTACCGTACAAGTCGAGCCAGGGAACATCCGATCGGGGGATGAACTCGCCGGAGGAAACTATGGCATCGGCTTCCGCCTGATAAGCCATGACGATCCCGATGAACGGTCCAAATTCGTTGACCATGTCAACAACCCCATGGGATGGATGTTTTGTGGGCAGCTGTGATGAGCAGTCCACATGGAGGAAGACGAGGAGGATCACAACCAACATGGCCATGCGTGCTCTCAAGATCCTAGATCCGATTAAACACTCGCTGTTTCTTGAAGCAAAGAAGAGTAGATGAGATTTGGTTCCAGCTACTGTTTTTTAGTGGGTGAGAATATAGTTTTTGTTATATTATAAGATGGAGATTGGGTCTATTGCTGCATAATTGAATGGTTGCTGTTTTTAGGCCTTTTCTAATGTTATCAATTCATGACGTACGCGGTTGCCGATTGACCACCGGTTGGGTCCACATGGGATTCATGTATGTATATATTATATTGTACTTTTGAGACAGTGAATGTGATGTAAATAAAAAAGTTAGGTGTACTGGCTCGATAAGAAGGTAATTTCTCTGTCCATGTTGGTTAATCAGATGCTGCTACTCTTATTAAGCAAATCAAAGTAGAAATCACAAAACAATTGGATGATGAGATTTCGTATTTGTTTCGGTCGCCTTGTATCCATTGACGTAACCTCTCGTTAGATAAAATGTTTGGACCATTCACTTTTTCAGTCCTCACACTTTTAAATTTTTAAATCATATATTAAATAATGAAATAACATTAAACATACCAATGAATTATTAAATGCAAATTTTTATACATTTTTTCTTTTATCGAGTATCCACTCAACATAGTATATATTTGACTAGAGAAATCATGTACTCCATTAAAATTGCAAGAATAACTACAAGTTAATGAATGTATAAGAATCTTATTTGTAATTTAATTATTGGGTGTTTTCGTACTTGGTACAAATTTATTTTGCAACTTGCATGCACTAGTCATGTCACCATGCAATAGATATTCATCTAACACAATATATATGATATTAACTTTGTATATATTATATTATAAAAAATATAACAATATATGAATTCAATTTATACGTGTAAATTTTTTTTGTTATTAAAGAACATTTTTTTTAGCCAACTATATTCACAAATGAGGTTGAACATGTCATATCGCTTCGGAATCCTTCGAAATACATACTTGCGGTCTCGAGTCGTATCAGGCCCAATTACCGACTGAAAAACATGGGCTGGAGGGTCAGTAGCCCATTTGGAAAGCAGCGGGTATGGTTTTACAACGGTCAAATTTTGGGGCATTTAAGATTCCGAGACACAGTCAGGGGCATTCTTGTCCAACGGGAGCAAGATAACTGAGCTTTTCACGCTTTCTTTTCTTATTAATCAGACACCAGTCTCGTCTCCTCTCCCAAAACTTCTTCTCCGCTATTCATCTTGGATTCTTCCGAAACGAAACGTACTACGCCTTTTTCTTCCCTTTCATTACAATTGTTACCCAAGGGTTTTCGAGGACATAAATTTCTTTCAATCTTCAACTTTGATAGACGATACTCTAACCCTAACCCTCTCCAGGTCTGTAAAATCTTTCCTTTGCAGGTTAATATATTCTGATATCTTGATTTTTGTTTTACTTTGTTTTGTTATCTTGCAATCACACAATGCATTGCATGTCTAGCATGTCATTACAGGCGCGCAACAGGAATTTGTGTTTCTTTTATCGAAAATAAAATTATTCTTTTTTTAATCAAGGGTCGTTAATCAAGAGGAAGAAAAGTTGTATCTCACAATGCTCATCTAGTAGTACTCGATATGTTTAATTTATTATCCCGACATTGTTTTTCTGACTGGGTTTCTTCATCCCTTTTTTGTTGATGAAAGTTGGGCAAAATAAGTTAAACATTCCTGCAACTGATGCACATTTTTCTTGCTATTCTGAACAAATTTCTAGATCACTGATTTTTTTTAATTATAAATTTATACTCAAATTTGGCTAACTACATATAGTTGAATGCTTATTTACGCAACTTTGGCTTGTATTTCTTGTTTGCAATGGTTTTGTTCTTCCAATTACAACACTTCAATTCAAGCCCCTTTTATTGTTACTGCAGCTCGAATCATGGATCACGAAAGATGCGAGGAAAGCAGACAAACTTCTCTTGACTTTAGGTGCAAGAAGATAATCCAGAGCTCAGGGAAATTACATGTTGAACCTTGTTCTGATGCCATGAGTGGCCTTAAAGACAATGAGGTTAAGCTTGATTCCCCTACACCAGAGAAGTTAGATTTACCACCAAGGACTCATCAGATGAGAAAAATTATATTCACTGAAACTAGTAGTGACAAGCATGTTCCGCAAGTTGAGCTTCCAGAGAAGTGAGCATGCTCAAGAATAGTTTCTCTTTTATTTTATTTTTGTCTACATTTCTTTAATGTTTTCATCAATTGAATGCTTCCTTCCTTTGATACAGATATAAGAAACTAACAGATTTCTTCAATCGTATGGAAACTTCTGTGAGGTTGCTTCGTCTGCGTAAGAAACTAACGAATTTTGAAAATATCAGCAGACAAGTTGAAGTACTGACTAAAAGGTACCACTTTGTTGCTTGACATCTTGTTGATGCCCTCTTTTTTATTGAAGGGCTGTTTTTTCTTGCAGGAAGTTCTTATACAGCCATCTTGCACAGATCAAATACATATTTCCGGATGCCCTGAAGATTGAACCAGTCCTTGTCCACGATGAGAGAAGCCTGTGCATGAAGCCAGACATGAAGATTACTTTGTTGTTGAATGTGGCTGATGACCGTAGTAATGGATTGTTGTCTCTGGCTTATTGTAAGGCATTTCATGAAAAGATCTTGGAGTTCTACAATGCCCATCCTGAGGTACATTTTTTTCTCATAATTCTTGTGATTATTTTTTTCCAGTTGATTAAGCTGGTGTGTAAGGTTTGGAGGAAATGTTACTTATTTATCATTTGGGTGTGCGATGATAAACATGAATATTTTACTAATGTGAACTATTAAATGAGCCCTACATTTAGATGTAGTCATTCTTTATCATGCTTTCTATTCTACTGGTAGTGAGTTAAATAATGATTTGGAAAATAGCATCTATTAACATGAAAAATAGAAGCATCATTAAAAAGAAAGTCTCCTTTTATAAAGATAATGAGTGTTTGAATCATCATCATCATCTCATTTGGTGTAGCTAACGGGTAAGTTGGCTCAAACCCAAGACCTCTCATTTACAAACATCATTATTAGTTACCGAATTATTTGAAATATTTGGTGTAGAATAACTCACCTGCAGATCTTATTGTTAGCCATTAACTCCCCTTGAACATTTCTCTTGAACGCTCTACATACGATGGTAAGACAACGAGCCATGTTGCTTTTGTTTTCTTCGGGATGATTTCTTTACATTGCTTTGAAGATTAATGGAGGAATACATGTCTTTTTTATGCAATTTTCTTAGTAAATTTGCACATTTCTGTAATTCATTGATGCAAGTTGTATCTTTGCACTTCTTATTATGTTATTTTTCCAAGGTGAAATTAGCTTATGTTGTTTTTCTCCTTCTTTTTCCTGGTTTAACAGTGTGATAATGTCCCTGAAGCTGAGTTGCCTGAGTCATTCAACTTAGGAAATTTTATGACACAGCAAGAATCATCCGCTCTGGTGTCATCCATGAAACTGTCTCGGCCTGCCCCTACTAATCCCGAACCTTCCGTCAGCTCTTCCCATTTGTCTCATTCCTTTTGTAGGCAATTTTCTCAGAAGATACTTGTCCCTGAATCAGAAATGACCCATTTTCAAACTTCCCGGGTATGCTTGAGCACATCTGGAACAAACAGCAATGACCCCCAGAGCCCCGAAAACAAGGGCATTCCGTGCAATGCTACCGTTAAAAGTTGCTCCCCTACCCAACTAATTTCCATCAGTCCCAGTCACATTCTGAGCCTCAGTTCTTCTGAAGTTAGATCTGTGAAACCCATTTTGACTCAAGATAAGTCATTTATAGTGACACCAGCACAGTCAATTCCCAAAAGAGCATTGCTTAGCCCTGATGATGGAAATTTGTCTTTTGAGACCGAATCATGCAAAGCTAAGAGGTCCTTGAGTTTCCAGGATCAAGACAGGTCCAAAATTTCTGTCTGTGTGACTGAAGCGAATAGGGAAGTAGATGATTGTGGCCATCAAAAGATAGAGACACAGAAAATTTTGGTGGGAGAAGAAACTCCAAGATATATGTATACACATCTGCAAGAAGTAAGTGTCCAATTTCATCTGACTGTTCTATTCCCATAAATTTTGTGTTTTTAATTGGATACCATTATCTTTCTTTTCTAAATGTAATAGCAATAACTCAAAATGATGTTACTTAGCACAAAAAAAAATCAGGATGTTTAACTTGTTTCCACACCAAATTCTTTTATACGGTCATTGGGAAGAATCAATCCGGTATAATATAATGAATTTTGATCACAAGTGCCCTCCAGGAGGGCCAAAGCATGTTACATTCGACAAAAACATGATACTTCATTATAAGTCTACAATTCTAAAATGTCTCATCACTTTCTCTTTTGATAATTAGTGCGTCATCACTTGTTCTTTAGGATTCCTCGTTTTGGATATAGTAGTTGTTTCTCATGGAAAAAACCAAAGTAGTTAATCACAAGTGGTACGAGCTGGTGGAATTTTACTGATGGTTAATCAGAATTGGTACGAGCTGGTGGAATTTTACTGATAATTATCCGTTTAGTGAGTACAATCATTATGTAGAAGGCTATTACTCAAGCCTTGATAGATGTTGAGCTAGAATAGCAGTATGTAAAAGTGCTGTACAGTAATATCTAAGACATTTTTAAATTAATTACAGTTGCTATTGTTTCCTTCAGAGAATATCGTAAATAAGGAGCATGACATTGTATCAGTACTAGCTTCTAAATCACAGCTTTTGAGTAACTTTCCGGAAGTCTAGATGCTGTGCCTGAGGAGATCTGTGATGAAATGGTAGCCAAGAGTAAAACATTTTAATGTGCTTATGAATATTTATTATATTTGTGACCCAGATAGTATCAAATCATGTTTCTTGTCCTTTATTTGGAAGTTTATGATTTTGGAAGACCTAAAGTGTTTGGTCATGCTAGCACTCTTATATTGACGTTGGCAATAGACCTAAATATTATTCTTACACACTGATTAGAGTGCAATGGGAAACCATAATTTTGCCTATCTCCCCCTTTGAAATCAACATATAGGAATCTATCAGACTATCAGTGCCTATTATTGCAGTCAAATGAGTCAGATGCTCAATATGAATTTTTCAGTTATTTGTTTATGTTCCTCCACCTATGTTGATCATCAATCCTTTTGTCTTATATATGTTTTAGTTTCTTCTCAGTTGAATTCCTGGACACTATAGCTATTTACAGTTGGCCATGTTATTTGACAGGGTTGCCTTGGTTTACATGCTAAAGAGATTGAGAATGGCCTCAAGAACAACAAAGGGTTTCAGGAAACGGGTCTAGTGAAACGTCAACAGATGCTTGCTTATTTACCAGAACTTTTCTATACAGTTCGTCATGTATTTCAGTCCACCAAATGCTCCGTGATCACAAAAGAGGAGCTCATTCATAAGATATTGTTCCACAATTGTAACATCGAGGAGACAAGTATTGCTAGCACTTGGTCCATCCTTGGTTGAGTTGCTTGTTTGAAAGTTATTTCATGTATTTTCTGAACCTCTTCGATTCTGTGTTGCAGGGGAAGCAGAGGAGCTGCTGGGATTGTTGGAAGAATTGGTCCCCGACTGGATTTGTGGACGAACTGTGTCTAGTGGAGATTTTCTTTATCGGTAAGTTCTGCAATCAGTGTATATTTGCGGAATGAGCTGGCCAAAATTGTTGCAAGGTGGTACTACTGTGCGTTTTAGAAACCATGGATCCATCCATGGAGGCTATTTGACCAATCTTGAAATATCTGTCCATGTTGATCACTTGCTCCAGCCTCCATGTAGTGGATGTTTAGGAAGGCTTGGAGTCTCTCAAATTTTTTACAACTAGCCTCTTTAGCAGTTTCTCTCTTTACACTTCTCAGAGTTATCCAAAATTACATTCAGATACTCCCTTTTCATTTTCAATTGGATAATGTTACACAATCAAGTAGTATTTTTTACATACATTTTATTGTTTGTGAAACTAAAACTCTACGAGTATATATTTCAAAAAAAAAAAAGTGTACATACCTAAAAAAAAGTCTTTGCATTGGCTAACTAACTGTATTTCTTGTTCTTGCAGGATACAAAAGACGTGTGATCCCGAGTCGATTCGTGTGAGGCTTGTGGATGCTATTATTTGAAGATTGATTTGACTTACCATACGTGTCTTTTGTTTCCATGCAGAGAGATTTTTTTTTTCCTCCCCATTTGTCTAGTTGTTCTCAACTTGTGCTCTGTTAAAAGCTGCATCCTTTATATATATACATGGTGCCCAATATGAAAAACGTTACTTAGGTCCATTCTTATTACGAATTGACAAGGCAACAAACTCACTCCAAAAAAGTCGCTTTGTCCACATCATCGTCTTTATCTGAATAAAATTCAATAACAATAACAAGAAAACAAATCAGTCCTACTGTTTCACGTCTCTCACTCTATATGTTTGCCTCATCATCGTCCCATTCTTTCAGAACAATAACAAATCACGAAAGCAGATATGCCTTCCTATACGTCCCCATCGTCTTCGAACGCATGCCATCCGCAGCATATGCAGCAGTTCCACGACCTGATCGATTCGGCCCGTCCGTTCCTCCGCGGTGAGCTTGAAACGGTGGACCCCGCCCTCCCGTCCCTGATCTCGGTCCTCCGATCGGTGGGAGCCGGGGAGTGCTGGCACAAGCACGGCAGCTTCCTGGACCACCTGATCGACGTCTACAAGATCCTGAAGCTTTGGTCCGCCCCCGACGAGGTCGCCCGCTGCGGCCTCTTCCACTCCGCCTACTCCAACTCCTACGTCAACCTCGCCATCTTCGACGCCGCCACCTCCCGCGACCACGTTCGCCGCCTCATCGGTGATCCCGCCGAGAACCTCGTCCATCTCTTCTGCGTCGTCCCCCGTCAGTCGCTCATCCATGACGACCTCCTGTTCCAATACCCCTCCGAATCCGAGCTCGTCGAACACCTGAAGTCATCCGAGGAGTCCCTCCTGAAAGCGAGGGAGGAAGGGATCTTCGATCCGGATGAGCCATGGCGGAGGAAGATCCAATCGGTCCTTCCCCCTGACGGGGTGGTCGTGAAGCACATCAAAACAGGGGAGGATCTGCCGGTGTCGAGGAGGGTCGTCGCGACGTTCTTGATGATGACCATGGCGGACTTCAGCGATCAGATTTTCGGGTTCCAGGACTCGCTCTTCGAGAACATCGACGGACGGCTGGGATTCGCCGGGAACAATCACAAGGCGATCTGGCCGGGAAACGGGAAGCCGGGGCTGTGGATGAACTCGATATCCAGGATGGGCGCGATCTACAGCCTAATCGTCCGAGACGAAGAGATCATGATCGAGGAGAGGAAGAGATCCAACGGTGATGGTGTGGACGAAAGCAGGGACGAGCAGATCGAGCTGGTGATACCGCCGGTGTTCGAAGGGTGTACGAGGATCCTGGACGCGGAGGAGCAGATGAAAGCGAGGGATCTGTATTGGAAGGCGGTCGCCTGTGGAGACGATGAAGAGAAGGGTGAAGAGGAAATGGAGGGGCTGCTGTTGGAGTGCGTGGAGAGGAACCCATTCGTGGGGGAGCCGCACCTGGTGTTGGGACAGGTGTATATGGGGATGGGGAGGTACGAGGAGGCCGAGAGGGAGGCGGAGAGGGGGCTGAGGCTGGTGGTGGAGTGGGGGAGTCCATGGGACAAGAGGATGAGTTGGGAGGGATGGGTGGCTTGGGGAAGGGTGATTTTGATGAAGGCTAAGGAGAGATCATGGCCTCAGAATCCGTGGGGCGTCCTCAATCTTGGGCTTGTCAGGTGAGTCTCACTCTCTCTCTCTCTAGTGCACGTATAATTGGGAATAGTGGGGATCAATTACGTCAAAAAGGCTCGTATGTCTGCCTTTACAATGTAATAAAATCTAAGCTAGCATGGCTTATCTAAGCTAGCATGGCTTATAATAACTTCGAACGCTACCAACATATTCCTGTCTTAATGCATATAAAAATACTAAAGAATGGTGAGTACTACATAAGCCATATCCGTATTCGTATCCGAATTGAATATCCGAAAAAATATTCGTATCCGATCCGAAAATCCGGATACGGATTCGGATAATATCCGAAATATCCAAACCAGAAATTTTTTTAAAGAATTTATAAATCTTAAGTTCTAATATGGTTAAATAGGTACCCACCAAATATATAAAAACACAAATCCTAATATAGTTAAACAAGTATCCATCATGGTTAAATAGATTTGTGTTTTGCTCTATATCATGAGCCATTTGATTTTCATATAAGGGTTGAAACTAATTCTAACATATATAAATAAAATAACAGTTCGGATACGGATATTTTTCGGATCGGATATAGGCAATATCCGATCCGATCCGAAAATTTTCGGATACGGATACTTTCTGCATTTTCGGATACAGATTCGGATCGGATACGGTTATTTTTTTGAATAATTGACAGGCTTAGTACTACATAAGACAACCACATGGAAAGTATCCCAACTATTGATTTGAGAGTACAAAATCTATGCTATTTTGGCACCCCAAAGAGTGGTAAAACCGTTTGTGAACAGTCCAGTGTTGATACACTCGGTCCTACTGATGCAACCCCTTGATTTTCCAGGGGATGACCATGCCCTTTATTAATAGAATATATATTGATCTCATGTAATATATACTTCACTAGTGCAATTTATCTTAGATTTTTTTTTTTTGTTTTTTTAGAAAAAATTAAAAAAAATGCACTAGTTTATGTAGGTGTATATTTTAGATTTCATAATAATGTGCAAGTCATTAAACAAATGTATATACTTCTAAAAAAATCATAATGGCTGGGAGTTGGGACTATAAAGATATGACAGGTAAATGAGATTTCTGTATCATTTTCCTTTAACCCCGTATGGATATAGAATATGATTTATTTTTTGGTATATATTTATCTGAGCATAAGTGAGTATAAATAAGGATAAAATGATTTTGTGTTTGGTTGTGTTTTAAATTATTTTCGTTGTGAATCGTAAGAATAAATGTTTTGTTATTTAGTAGAATGTGAATAAAGTATGGATAAGGATTTATAAAAGGTAGAAAAGTAATGATAGTTGATTTGACAGGTGATTTATAAGAGATGATGACAGTTGATTTGACAGTGGACTCACATATTCTTTGGATGGAATAATCTATGATAACTTTTTTCTAGGGGTTGATTGGAATAATCTCGATGAAGACCGTTGTCAACATGGGGAAAAAAGTTGAACAATATTGCTGAGAGAGCATAGTAGGCCCCCTCACTTTCTTGTAGGGCCGTCTATCCCCACCAAACAATTTTCCTATCCCACCGATCAAAAAAAAAAAAAAAATCGGTGTTTTGCTGTTCCCACCGATTCAATTCGACCGAATTCGGTCGTCATTTCAGGTTTTGGACGACCGGACTTGGTCGCCATTTCAGGTTTTGGGCGACCGTAATTAGTCGTCATTTCGGGTTTTGGGCGACCATAATTGGTCGAACAGGGTTCAAAACTATATCTACTTATTTTTTGTAAACAAATAAATTTTTGGGTTTATCCATCATATTCTACATTTATTCTTTCATCCAAACAACAACTAAGGGATTAAAAAAAATGTAATTAGATATACTTTCAATTAATTCAAATTTTTATTAAAAAATATCTTATTAGACAAATATATATCATTTTTAAGATTCGTTTGAATTCGTAGTTAAGATGAATTTTTGTTTGAAAACAAAAAAACGTACCAGTTGATCCAAACACATTTTATATTTGGCTTTTGAAATTTGTCTGTAACTTATGTAAAAAAAATTGTTCTTATATTCTACATTTAAGAATAATGATTTATTCTCCCTACATTACAACTCAGACTTGGAGTGATATGAAAGATTCAAGGAGGATACATGTCGTGAGATTATGTTTTCAAGAAAAAAAATTATAAACTTTATTACAAATCCTGTTCGACCAGATTTGGTCGCGCGAAACCTGAAATGGCAACCAAATCCGATCGCGCGAAACCTGAAATGGTGAACAAATCCGATCGAACTGGTCGGATCGCTACCTAGATTGACTATCTAATGAGAGATCCAATGTGTCCCATTACAATGCTCCTAGCGTGGAGGGTGTAAATGTTTGTGAAGAGGATCTAGCCCATTCATTGGCAAATAGTGCTTTTAAAATTAGTTATATTGAGTCTGAGTGTAGTCAAAATTGGTTTGGATTAGCCATATCAGTATCGAACAACTTATTAATCGAACCACACAACCTATTAATCGAATTATAGTCAATTGTTCAGTATATATGTTAAGCCCGAAAGTGGTCAGCTTTAGAGAGCAACATAATTAATATAAAAAATCCACAAGACTTAGAAGAAAAGATATTGAAGCAAATAGATATAGTAAAAGAGGAACACAACAGAAGCATACAACTTAGCTCCAAGGCCAATAAGGGCCGGACAAAAAGAAATATACGTAGAACCCAAATTGACAACCCAAATTAAGTCCTGTCAGAGCACTAGAATAGTTGCCAACCACATCGTCAACCACATCCCCGATGTCAGTGCACGGGGCTCACTGTTATCCTTATCACCATTGGACAATCAATTCTACCACAATGTCAAAAATTGAACATGGACGAGAGATTACATACTGGTCATCACATGTAGATTCAATGCATTGTCAAATCAAACATAATACAAGACCTTAAACACCCACCAAACAATATCATCTCATGAGTAGATCCATAACAGCAAGTAACCCATCAACCTCCACCACTCATAGCATCCTATCATACATTGTATATTAGAGAAATATGTGGTCAACTATTTTAATAAGCAAGTATATTATGCAAAGTAAATCATACTTGTAATTATTTAAATCATGCTGATATATAACCCTTAAACTTAGGTTCTCCTAAATCATACTAAAATTTAAAATATAACATGGACATAAGCCTAACACTTAATATTACACATTCTATCACTCTAAAAGGTCTACCACATTAAGAAATAAATATCACATTTATATATATACCCAACACTAAGCTTCTAACCATTCAACAATTAATACTAAAATTCAAATCACACATGCATATACATACACATGAAAGCACATTACAAACACAAACATATACTCCTATTAATCATTCTAACACAGTGAAAGTTATAAAATAAACATATCATCACATAATATTAAGTATAATTATTAACTAAGCATAATCAAATTCAAGTAATAATGATTACTAGGCATGAAAATGCTTACATTAGAACAAAGACGGAAAGAAACAACTAAAACTACTCAAAAGCCCTATTGGAGAAAGTACTTAACTTAGCTAGGTATAAAATCACACAAAAACCCCCAAAAGTCTTTTAATACTTGAAAATAGTTCATCACTTTCCTCCATCAAACATCCATGCATTTTGTTTTGAAGCTTGCAAAATGAAAATCGAAAGTCAAAATGACTAATGATAACATGAGATTCACTAACATTAGCTTGGGTAAACATAGCTTAACCCCTTCCCAAATTTCTAACTATATGACATTTCCACAAATATAAACTATGCACATTCATATTAAGTCCCATCCAATGAAACAAATAATGCATAATGAAAGCAATAGTTAGGGAAATTCACCCTTATCCTTTACTGTTTCATGGCTCACCAAAACCCATTAATTAGAGAGAGGGAGAGAGATCACTCATATTTTTATATAGAGAACACATTACACACAAATAAATTTTAAAGGAGAATGAGTGAGAGAAGTGACTTATGTACTTACAAAAAAAAACAAGAATGCTTGAAGAGAAGCAAGTGAGGAAGGGGAAATGTTCTTGGACCGCCGCCACAACAAGTCGGCCCTAAATCAGTCACCTCGGCTCGCGGCCCGACCTCAACCAACCTCCGATCTAGACGAAAATGGGTATGAATGGAAGAGGGAATGATGGTGAGCAAGATGTGACAAACGGATCAAAAATCCAATTAACGATTAGATTTTTATAGATCTAAGTTTGAATATTGGGTGTAAAAAGGGTTTTGAAAAGAAAAGTAAAAAAAGACTCAAAAGAAGAAAAGATGCTTGAGAAAAATGTGTCAATTGGACAGAGAGAGAACTTTTTCTTACATGTGTGGGATGTGTTGGGTAAAATGTCTCAATTACCCCCAACTAAAACTTAAGAGACTCAAATACTTTAAATGGATTGGTTTGGACATGCATAACCTCACTAATTGTCAACATAACACATAAACTAATTATCCATTAAATAATCATAGTTTGAACCATAAAACTAATAATTGCATCTCAACCTTAAAACACAAGTATAAACTCATAAATAAAAATTATATATACTAATTAAATGACACAGTCTCAATAATATATTCTATTATTTTATTGAATTCAGTCTACTATTGGATAAACAATAGATTTCAAAATACTATTTGAATTTAATAGAAAAATGAGCATATATCCAACAATTGAATGTGGAATTCAATTCATAAGCTATGTAAGTCGATTAATAGATTACTGATCAATTCGATACTAACCAAACTAATCAAAGTCAATACTCACTGTTCAATTACATGTTCACCATGAAACTATTCTCACAGTATCCGAATATCGCGACAAACTTTTCCACAGATGATTATGTATATGAGTAGAGAGAGAGAGAGAGAGAGAGAGAGAGCCAAATGAGCGTGTTCGACGGG
This sequence comes from Acorus calamus, assembly GCA_030737845.1. Taxonomy (NCBI): domain Eukaryota; kingdom Viridiplantae; phylum Streptophyta; class Magnoliopsida; order Acorales; family Acoraceae; genus Acorus; species Acorus calamus. Next base: position 34,498,930 of record CM060868.1, on the reverse strand, counting down.
AGGAAGAATTTGGGTATTGATTCGGATATAAATCGAATGAATAAAAAGGATAGTGATGGGTGCGTTTGTGATTGCGATGTGTCGTTCACTTTATATAATTTCGAATGAATACCAATTGCCGCTTCCATTGATTAATGCACACGCCCCAATGTCCGACATGTTTTTAATTGACCTACTTCATCTTCTCTTGGCACAATAACCACTCACATCAGCCCGACCTCCAACGCCTTTCGCATTGTGTCAGACCACACTTAGTGCTGGAATTCCATCTTCGCCGGGCCACGATTCCCTCGGTCATCAAAAGATTTGTTCAGATTACGATGATAAAATATATTTTCAATATTTTATAATATTAAATTTTTATTTAGAAATTCAAAATGATAATGAGTGATAAATAGAAAATAAAAAGTTTATTAATAAATAATTCTTTAACTTTGCGTTTGTTCGTTAAAATTTATAATTGAAATTAATAATTTCATGCTCACCAACTTACAGTGATTATACTTGTTATTTGAATATAAAATTATATCAAACCACAGTATTTGTGGTTTTCATTTATCATGGTATTCATATAATCAGATATTCATTTTAATATCTTATATAAATATTTTATTAACAAGACTTAACTATTTTTACGTAAAAATGATGATGGAATATTTTAAATAAGACTGTCACAACTCAAAATTAATATTTTTTATGTGGGTTTTTAAATCAAAGATTACAACACTGTGAAGTCATGATTTTGATCTGAAAAAGCTCTGCATTAATTGTATTGATTAACATCGTACAGCACCAGTGTTATTTAGACTTTACTCATCAGCAGTATCTAATTGTCTATTAGTCTAAAGAATTTCATGTGTCAAGACACACGATTTAACTTTGACCGGTTCAAAGTATTTCATAAAAAAAAAAAAAAAAAAAAGAGACAGCGACCATAGTTTTCCACTTACCCCCTACATGTTGTCATGATTCATTCAATCAAACAGTAGCAGGTTACTTGTCAGCCAAGTTGCTAGAAACCCAGAGTGAAAAGAAAAACTTGTTCAGTTGAATTTTTTGTGGAATTGTAGATTTGTAGACTTGTAGTAGTCACATATTATTATATAATATATATAATATATATAACAATATACATTATTATTATTATATATATATTATTATTAATATATATATAATATAACAGTAGTAGTCACATATTATTATTATTATTATTATTATTATTATTATATAATTTTCAATGCGGATCTGATTATAAGGGTTTGGAACGGAGCTAAAGATGTTTTATTATCCATGACTCATTGGACGGAGGTCACGGAGCTATTGTATATTCTCTTCTTGTATTCTACTTGGGATGTGTTTGTTCAAATGAAAGTGATTATGAGAAATGAAATTTTATTTCCGTAATATCTAAACTCCCGTTTGGGGTGGAGAATAAACGCTGGATAGGGGAGAATACAGTAGAATAGTTCCTAAACAGCTGTTTGTTTAACAAGAATAAATCTTGATAATTATGTCTGAATAAGCTATGATAAGTCCTGATAACTATTATAAAAAAAAGTTATAATTGATTATCAGAGCTTATATATACCAATGTATAAAAATACTCTTATCTATCATTTAAAAAAAATTATCTTACCTAACACTTTCTGCACACATTCAAAAAACTATCACATCTATCATATAACATATACATCTCTCATACTTATTCCCAAACACAAATAATTTATGCAGGGATATAATTCTCATTTAAAAAATCACACACCCCAAGCGGGCCCTAAAAGTCTAGTGTATGTGATAAATAATAGAAAAAAATATATTTATTTTGTTTATTTTATCATATTAGAAAATTTTAAAAAAAATCCTCCAAATACATAAACATCATAAAAACTGAAAAAAAAAAAATTCAACGCTTTTCTTTTGATTTAAATTTTTTTATTTTCTTTCATTTTCATTTATATTTATGTACGAACACACTTTTAGTGATTAAATAGATTTTATTGTCTTATGTCATCGTCTATCCTCTCTTTAATTAACTATTGTATCTCGTGATCACGCCGGCCTCTTGATTATAGCTAGAATCGGACAAGCTAGCCATTATAAAAATAATTTTTATTAAAAATAAGCCTATGGACTCCACCCAGACACTGATCAATTTTTAAAGTAATTAATTCAGGTAGGTACGAGTTAAGTAGTGATGTCCTTGCATGTTGGTCTGTGGCACGAAACCGTGCAGCATCTCATCTATCTTTCATCTTTCATGTCATGATTATCTTTCCTCGTTATTGATTATTTAATTTTAACAAACCTCATAAAAAGCGAGTTTCTTCTATATCAACGGGTGAGAGACTGAAGACGTTTGCATAAACATCGCATTTAATTTTACCCTTCATAAAAATTCCTCACCCTCGTAGAGTGGTCCGATCAATGTGGCTACATTTAAAGATAAATAATAACAATAATGAAAGGCAAAGGAACGCTGCATAGAGTACCCGTTATATTTTTGCTGACAAAACCAGGTCGCAACTTGCAAAGAGTAAATAGTTTACTTTTTCGAAAACGACAAACAACACCAATACTTCGTCGCATTTCAAAAAACAAAACACTACGTCCCTTTATGCTTTTTATTATTTTATTTGTAACATAAAATGTTGGGAAATTTTCAAAAATAACCCTAAAAAAAAAAAGAATTTCAATTTTGACCCCGAGATCAAACTATTAGCAAAACTGACCCTGAATCGGTTTGACACCGGTCAGCGCGCCAACGTGGAGCGCTGACTGAGCACCACGATGAAGACGTGATCCGGTATCACGTCTCCGTGAGCCCGCGCGCGCGTCGACGCACGCGCGCGGGGGTTCCGCGTGCATGCATGGTCTCCCCTTGGGGGAGACGTGATCCACAATCACGTCTCCCCCATGGGAGGCCCGTGCATGCCGTGGCCTCCGCACGTGCGCGTTGCGCGGGCGCGTGGGGGGGTTTAATTAATTTTTTTTAAAAAAAATTAAATTAAATTTCTATAAAATTAACCAAATCATATAGTAAAAATTAAAATTGATTTAATAAGATTTAACTTTGATTTAAAATTAAAATTAAGTTTAAAATTTTAAATTCAAATTAAATTTTAAATTTAATATTTAGATAATATTTAAATTTTGATTCGATAAAACAACCATTTATAAAAAAATAATTCATATCATATTTAACATTTAAAATTCAGATAATATTTTAAATCAAATAAGGAAAGTAATAATAATCAATTATTTATAAAATTAAAGAAATATTTGATTAAGGATCGTTTAATAAAAAGATAAGGTATAAATTTGATTTAAAATTAAAATCAAGTTTAAATTTTAAAATTTCTATAAAATTTATGATTTAATTTTATAAAATTTAATTTTATAACACAACCATTTATATAGAAACAAAAAATAAGAGAAAACAATAATATTTAAATTTTAATTTTGTAAAACAACTATTTATATATATTTGCATGCAAACTGAAAATTAAATTTTAATTAATGGTTGTTTTACAAACTTAAAAATCACATGCAAATATATATAAATGGGATTTGCATGTGATTACAATTTTATAGGAATTCTAAATATTATCTAATTAATTTAAAGATTTAAAATTTAATTTTATAAAACTATCATTTATAAAAAAAAATATTATATATAAATATATATAAGGGTAATTTGCAAAATTAAATTTAATGGATAAGCTGACTGAGAGGTATACATGTACTATACAAAAGGGACCCTACATAGACAAAATTCACATCATTTGGAGTAATAACTTAATGGTAGGGTCAACCAAAAACACATTATAAAATACTGATAAATTTTAAAATTCCTATAAAATTGTAATCACATGCAAATATTATTGTTTTCTCTTATTTTTTGTTTCTATATAAATGATTGTGTTATGAAATTAAATTTTATAAAATTAAATCATAAATTTTATAGGAATTTTAAAATTTAAACTTGATTTTAATTTTAAATCAAATTTATACCTTATCTTTTTATTAAACGATCCTTAATCAAATATTACTTTAATTTTATAAATAATTGATTATTATTACTTCCCTTATTTGATTTAAAATATTATCTGAATTTATAAATGTTAAATATGATATGAATTATTTTTTTATAAATGGTTGTTATATCGAATCAAATTTTAAATATTATTTGAATATTAAATTTAAAATTTAATTTGAATTTAAAATTTTAAACTTAATTTTAATTTTAAATCAAAGTTAAATCTTATTAAATCAATTTTAATTTTTACTATATGATTTGGTTAATTTTATAGAAATTTAATTAAACCCCCGCACGCACGCGCGCAACGCGCACGTGCGGAGGCCTGTGCATGCCACGGCATGCACGGGCCTCCCATGGGGGAGACCATGCATGCACGCGGAACCCCCGCGCGCGCGCGCCGATGCGGGCGCGGGTTCCGCGTGACGGAGACGTGATACCGGATCACGTCTCCATCGTGGCGCCCAGTCAACGCTCCACGTTGACGCGCTGACCGGGGTCAAACCGACTTAGGGTCAGTTTTGCTAATAGTTTGATCTCGGGGTCAAAATTGAAAATCTTTTTTTTTGAAGGGTTATTTTTGAAAATTTCCCTAAAATGTTCTATTGTTTTAACATAAAGGTCATGCATTGTTAATGAAACAATAAACAAGGACACAATTCAATGAAACAAATAGATCTCTGTTAAATCTACTTCTCCCATCAAGTCTCTTAACAAATGTAATCAAAGGTCCAATGCGCCTCTTGAGTCCTGACAGTGCTCCAACATCAAATACTAGGAACAGATTGAGCACAGGCCTGGCGTCGAGGGTGTAAATGAAAGATGCATTGACAATTGCAAAAGTAAATAGTTATATTAAATGTTTATACAAAGAACTATACCTATAATAATAACACCACAAACTTTTCACAGAGCTCCATTGATGATCACTTTGAAAAGTACAGGTAATGCAAAAAAAAAAAGTAGGAATCTTATAGTAAAAAATAAATGAAAAAAAAAGAAGTTCAGTTGCTTTTCGGTGTATGTCACTCACACCCACAGCCCCAAAAAATATCAACACATGAAGAGAGTCGAAGGAGCGTGTTCGAAGGGGAAAGGGCTCTGGTTTGATTCGGCAATATGGAATGAAAAACAGGGTGGCTTGTGTTGTGGATAGCGACGTGTCGTTCATTTGCCAAGTCGAATGGACGCAACCCAAGGTCCGACATTTTTCACTGTATTTAACAACCACCACTCACATCAGCTCTCTCGCTCCTTTTATACATTTGTCAGACTACATCGAATTCTATCCACGATGGGTCACTACTCACAATTCTTTCTCAATAAAGGAATACTTTTTTTTTTTTTTTGTTATAATTTTTTTTAAATTGTTTAAATACATCAAATGCGTATGTATATTTAAGAGTCTGGTTCTTTCAGTGTCATATCGGATCTTTTATTTTGAAAAGCTCTGGATTTTGTTGTATTAATTAATATCGTACTATATCGATGTTGTATGCAGAAAGATCTGATGTGCAATTAGTATCTGCCAGTCAAAAGAATCTCCTGTTTCAAGACCCGCATGATTATATATATAGCTTTGACCGGTTCCAAAATATCAAATATAAAATAAAACAAACACCACGATCACTGTAAACCACATGACAAGTTGCTCGCTAGATCGGTTCGTTATGATCCCCTCAATCAGACGGTGGACAGTTTACTTGCTAGACAAGTTGCTAGTTAAACAGAACGGAAACTAAAAACATTTGCAGTTTGAATTTTTTATAATTATTATTATATTATATATATAGCAACATATTATATTCATATCATTAGACATTCAAAACACAGTACAATCAAGACCAAACGACAGTGATTGTACTCCATCCATCCCCATATGTGACCCACATTACCCTTCTTGTAAATCGCCGTCTGGAGAGAGGCACACACATAAAACATACATTTTTAGAGATACATTGTCAGATATAGAGAGAGAGAGAGAGTGCAGCAGTAGCAGCTGCAAGCCTGCAAGAGCCAAAGCTCCTCCTATTCTGTCTTGTCCTCCCAACACCACCACCCTTTCTATAAAACACTTCTACAAGACACGTGAACACTCCATTCTGCATTGCATTTTCACACACATTTATCTCTGTAGACTTCCTTCCACAGTCTCTGTTTTGTCTATCTTCGTCTTATCGTTGGCTCTGAAAAGATGGATTGTCTGATGGAGGTAGTGGTGGTGATTGGGTTCTGCTTGGAAAATGTGATGTTGGTGGAGAAAGGGAAGAGGAGGCTGAGGAGCTTGTTCTGGAGGGTTCGCGCGGAGCTGAAGAGGCAACAGAAGGCCCGGGCTCGGTCGAAGAAGAGGTTCAGTTTCAACTACGACCCACTTAGCTACGCCTTGAACTTTGACGATGGCGACTGTGGCTTCCTCTGCTGATGCTTTTCTCTGGACATTTTTTTTCTCTCTTCGGTGCGTTTGTTCGACTGACGATGTTGTTATGTAAATCTAGTATGTTTTTTTGTTTGGTTTGTGTTCTTTTTTTGAAGCTTTGATTAGATAAATTTTGGGTACTCTCTTATCAGCCTTCACTGCCGATCTAATTATAAGGGATTTATAGAAGAAAAAAAAAGGAATAGTAGTAGAACACACCGTGGGACTTCCTCTTTAAAACCTTTTGTATTTTCTTTTTGCTGGATCCTGTTTGGTGTTACAATGGATTTTATTCTGTCTCATGCTGTGATCTCTCTCCCATATTGTCTTATTAGCTGCCTCTGTATCTTTGTGGTCACCCTTGTTTGGTTTTGAGCAGTGATGAAATTAATAAGTTATTAGAAATTTAGAAATCAATAGAGCAACCCAACCATTCAACAAATAACGACCTTGTGTATTTATAAGGTACGTGATGTGCTTGTTTCGCTTATGGCATTAAATTAATAATGCAGCATTTATCATTTAGTGATGACTATGTCCTGGTCTCGTTGTTTGTTAATTAATTTTAGGGAAAATGTCAAATAACCCCCTGTAAATTATGTGAAATCTATATAACCTCTTGATTTTTTTTAAAGTCCATGTAACCCCTTGAAAATACTCTATAAATTCAAATAACCCCATCAAAGGGGAATATTATATAAATATATGTTAGATTAACCTCATTAGGAGCATAGTATATTAAAACCCCTCAAAATGTATTAACAATGAAAAAAAAATCATCCGTAAATAACAATTTTACTTCTCTGTATGTATTATAAAATAAAACCTATCTAAAAGAGTAAAATAATTATTTTTATATGATTTTTTACTTTTTTAACCTATTACGAGTGGTTTTTGATATACAATGTTTTTTATAAGGGTTAAGCAGATGGAATATTTGTATAATAATACAAATTTGTTAACAAAAATTTAATTGAGAGAGCTATTTGGATTTACATAGATGTTTTCAAGTGGTTATATGAATTTTAGATAGTTTGAAGGGGGCTATATGGGTTTTTTACTTCATTTTAACAAACCCTGACGAGCTGCTTCAATGTAGTGAAAAAAAAAAAACCAATGCCCGAGTATTTGAAAAGATGAAACTAAAGTTCTCACGTCTGAGTGACAATGCGATATTTATCATTTTGGTACGCGCTGTCGTTGTTGAGCCATTGAGCCTCCTCGCCAATTTTATAATTAATACGTAATCTTACATGTGTATGTTTATTGATTGGGAAATGTTAGACATTTTTTGAACATGTGGGCACTGACGTAGTTGCTCATTCAAGATTGGGTGCGTGAGTGAGTTAGTGGGTTTGTATGAGTCAATCGAGGTAATCCCTTAGGCGAAGGGCGGAGGGGGAAGGAGGGGATCGGAGTTAGACAACCGGTGGGTAGATGTCGCGTCTACTCCCAGTTTCGTCTCGGAGTTAGGCATCAGGTAGGTAGATGTCGCCCCTACTCCCAGTTTCGTCTCCAACGTTTTGTGGCGTCCTTTGTTTCTTACCATTTTATATTGTGATTTTGTTTTCTATAATCTCTCATTCTCCATTCAGATTTTATATTAATCTATTTTCGTAATAAAACCAGTTGATGATGTGTATCTATCTTTCTTTTTAAAAATGTCTCGTGTAATTTCCAATCCCAATTGTAACCTTTTTCCTTTTTTAACGATTTACCTTATCTAATATATGTATATACACACACACACTGTTCTGAAATGCGGCCTGTGCGGCCGCATATGCGGTTCGGTAAGTCTACCGAACCGTTCGGGCTATTATGCGGGGATATGCGGTCAAGGCCCGCATATGCGGGAATATGCGGACTATGTGCCCGCTTAGGCGGGCGCATGGGTTTGGAAAAAAAAGAAAATTTTGCATATATACCCCTCTTAAAAAAATTAATTGCATCTATACCCCTTAAAAAGTGCATTTAAACCCCTGTGTCCGTCTGAAATTTCATTCATGCCCTTGTGTTTGAAATTTTAATGAATTAATATGATTACATTTCTTCAAATTTACCTTGTTATCTCTTTTTTATAGATTATCACTATATAATTATTTTTTATTAATAAAAATTTACATAACCGCATATACTCCCGCATGTCGCATATACTCTGTGCGATACCCTACCCGCACGCAAACCGCATACCGCATTTCAGAACACTGCACACACACATATATTCTAATGAAATGTAAGTACTCATTTATACAATGCTAAAAAATTAAACAAGATATTTGAAAATGCAAATGAAGCTATAAAATGTGTAACTAGACTCTTTGAGGTTAGTAGGCCTCTCTTTTATCAACCATATGTGCTTGTATTTTAAATTGATCATTGTTGTTAAATTTATAAAATTTAGGTACATGTTTATCATTTTCACAAAAGAAAAGAAAAATAAAAACACCTTGGATCATTTCTACACACCCGGGTCCAATATGAAAGCCCAACCATCAGTCAGGAAGAATTGATATAAGATCAATCAGGTTGAAAACTCCCGGATGCAACTAGGTGGATCAACCTTCCACCAAAAAAAAAAAAAAACGTTGAATCAACCGGCCCAGATGAAAACAGTTGATTAATTGGTCAGATCGGCTTTTTGACTAAGCAGGGAAAAACTAAAATAAAAATCTAATAAGTTTTGAGATCCTTCAACAAACTGTAATTCTAAAAAAGAATAATAAAACTCAGACATATATTAATAAAATAATATAAGTTGAAAACCCTAAATTACAAGTCTCTCTTTCATAATAGAGAAAAAACTTACTAAAAATAGTAAAAACGAAAACTTATTATAACTAACTCTAGGGGAGCCTAGAAGATCTATGGATTTGATTTCGGTTAAATCCGATTTATTACGAAAGAGATATGCTAAATCTAAAAAGTTATTAAAAATAACAAAAATGTCATTTTGAGAGTCAAAAATGGGAAAAATAGAAAAATAAGCGCGTGTTGTGGCGTAGCGACAACTCTTGAAGATCTCTTTGATATCTAACTCCAGTAAAAATTTCAAGCGATTATGAGTTCAAAACGCAATTGATTTCTACTGGCCATTTTTCTTTAAATATTTAAAAATCTTATAATAAACCCGAAATCGCCCTCGAAATGGGTCAACCACCCATTCTGCACCATTGACTTTTGGTTAATATTATCAAATTTCCCATTCAATGGATCATCCAGTGGATAAAATGGAATGGCTGATTTTATCATCATCTATCCAACTCGGCTAATTTTATTAATGATAATTTTTCGATTAGACAATTTTATTGATTAAAATCTTCAAGATAACTCATATGTACGTAATTATGATTATCTTCCACACCGAAAATTGTTCTAACTGGGATATCAATCCAAGTTAGTGTGTTTATAGGTAGTATGTTTAACATTAATTTGTCATTTTCTTTCTATTAATATATACATCTAGTAGTTGATGTGCAATTATTTAAAGATTGATAATATTTTTACATTCTAGTATTTCGTTTTATAGTAGTAAAAGTAACGCAGCGAAAAATTAAAACAAAGATCCAACAAGCGTTGAGATCTTCTCAAAGAGAATACTAAAACTCAGAAAATATATTAATAAAAGTTTCAAAACCGTAGATTACAAGCCTCCCTTTTATAATAGGAAAAAACATACTACAAATAGCAAAAACGAAAGTTTGTTATAACTAATTCTACGGGATCTTTGAAGATCGTGGGAGATTTCAGTCAAATCCGAATTATTATGAAAGAGATACGCTAAATCTAAAAAGTTACTAAAACTAGCAAAAATGTCATTTTGAGGGCCGAAACATGGGAAAAATAAGGACGTGTTGTGGCGTAGCGACAACTCTTGAAGATCTCCTCGACATCTACCTCATGTAAAAAATTCAGTCAATTCCGAGTTCGGGACGCCATTTATTTCTACTAGCCAGTTTTTCTGTAAATAGTTGAAAATCTTCAAATGAACCCTTTCGTGTTCATCGCCCCCGAAACGCGTCCGCCACCCGTTCTGCATCAAAAAGTTTACCGTCAAAATAAAGCAAGTTTTTCATTGATGTCCACATTCTTTTTCAGACAATGGATTTTTTCCACTAACAACGTGATTGTTAGTATGCAAATGAACTTGTTATTGGGCCTTTTTAAATGAACTTCACATGGGCCTCCTCAAATGAACATATTATTGGGTCTTGTCAAATGAACTTTACGGGGGCCTCTCTCTCTCATATTCTAGTATTTTCAATAATATTTTTTTAAGCCATGATACTCTTAGCCGTTTAAAATTTCATAAATATATATAGTCGTGCGGACGGTGCGGTCGTGCGGATCCAACGTACGCCGTCCGATCGCGGGTCCATCACATCCAACGGTCGATGTGAATCGCCCCCGACCGTCTGATGCGATGGACCCGCGATCGAACGACGCACGTCGGATCCGTACGACCGCACCGACCGCACCATATCACAAGTCTATATATATATATATATATATATAGCTATGGATAGTATAAAAAATATTCATTTCTTTAAAGAGAAAAAATATGTTATTATATTTTATTATATAATTCAGTGCATATAACTTACATATTTGAATAGAAGGGCTACATAGTATGGTTGGCATAGTTTAAAATCGCGATCGATATATCGATATATCGGTCGATATTGATCGCGGCGACCAAATCGCAATTAATCGAGTGAATATCGAAATCCCGCTGACGTCATGCTGACGTCAGCGATATATATCGTCGATATATCGAAAACCGCCGATATATCGACGATATATCGTCCTTTTTTTTTAGTCAGTCGGGGTGAGAAACGATATATCAAATGTAAACTACAAAATGAAACAATATGAGGATGTAGCATAGATGGTAGTGTACTTGTTGAGCATGGGTGAGGTTGGGGGATCGAAACCCTTCATCTCCACTTTTTATTTTTTCATTATAATTTATATATTTTTTTAAAAAAAAAACACATTTTTTCATTAGAATTTATATATATTTTTAAAAAAACACATAACTTATTAAATAAATTCAAAAATATGAATGAATCAATTTAAATTTTTAATAAAAAAATAAAATAACACATTGAGTATATATTTACATCTTTTACACATATCATTAAATGAAACCCTGGAAGAGGATTTTGTAACCAATGCAATGGATGATCTATTTAAATAAAATTCTCACTTTTATATTTTTATGTTATACTTAATTAGTTATGCAATTTTATTTCAAACCAAAACCATTGTAAAAATATTAATATCTTCATATCATATTATTCTTATTCATTTTCATTATTTTTCTCGATTTCCTACCTTTTTTTTGTTGTTTTTTAGTTATTTTCTATTTTTTTTCCATTAGAATATATATGTGTGTGTGTTTTGAAAAAAACACATAACTTATGAGATAAATTCATAAATATGAATGGGTCCATTTATTTGAGTATTTGTTTTAATATATATATATATATATATATATATATATTTACATATTTTACAAATGACATACCATTAGGTGGAACCCAAGAAGGAGATTTTGTAACCAATGCAATGGATTATTTATTTAAATAAAATTTCCTTAGTTTTATAGTTTTATGTTGTAGTTAATTAGTTATGCATTTTTATTTCAAATCAAAACCATTGTAAAATTATTAATATCTTCATATCAAATTATTCTTATTCATTTTCACTATTTTCTACAATTTTCTTTTTTTTTTTTGCTGTTTTTTTAAATTTTTTCCATTTTTTCCCAAAAAAAAATAAATAAAAATCGACCAATCGATATATCGATCGATATATCGATATATCGATCGATATATCGATTTGAGCCCTGATCGATATATCGATTATATCGATATTTATAACATTGATGGTTGGACGTATCATTGCCCAGGATTCAACCAGACAACAAATGTAAATTGTTTTAAAAAATATTATTTTAAGAAGTCTTTTAATGAAATTTGAACTCTGGGTTGTTTTTCTTTTCTTTTTTAAGCTTGAGAGGTTCGGTCATTAATTAGCGTGACGTGAACAGTGGCCTGAACTTGCATGGCCATGGCATCCTCTGGTCAGGTCAGTAGCTATCACGAGCTTTGTAGTACTCCCGTCCACGTCCGCATGACGTGATCAGAAACGATCACACTGTCATAAAGACTCGAACTAAAACGTTAACAGACACAACTCCATAGAACACACAGAAGAGATCTCCCCTGAAAATGGAAACCAATCCAATCAGAAAATCTTTGTCCTTACATCCCTCCCTCCGTAAAGTAAAGGTTTCACTCCACATGCATGAAACTGCATCTGGTCAGTCTCACTCTCTCTCTCTCACACAAACACGGTATCACTCTCGTAAACACACCTCATACCAACACCACAAACAAACCCCAATATTGGTATATTCAAAACAAAAACAACATGGAGCCAATTTGAAATTAAGTTTCATATGGACCTTTGTTCAAGTAGACCCATATTAGTGATCCGCTGCCGCTTGGCCCCACCGGAGCTGCCGGGCTCATCCCCAGCCGTCCGTTCCATCACAGCCCGGAGAGCCTCTTGGACTGACATAATGGTGTGCTGCAACATGTCGTTATCCTCCTCGGGACAGACCACCAACACACTCCTCACTCTCCCACCCAGCGTCGTCAGATCTGCTTTGATCGCCTTCAGCCTCAGCGACTTCAGGGCTTTTATAAGATCCGACATCAGATCCGATCGATCTTCGCAGCATAATGAGGCCTTGATCACGAACCGTCCGTCGTCCTCTTGGGCGGCATCCACGGTGAGCTCGTCTGACTCGGTGGGGATTGGGCTCTCCTCCGCAATCTGCAAAGTCTGGCGCTTCAGTTCCTTCACGTGTTGGATCACCTCGGCTAACAGTGAAGCCTTGTCCGTCTACAGAAACAAAAACAATGAATACATCAATACGTACTATAACTGGGCGGCACAGATCATCAAATATGTTATATGACAGAATAAGGTCACAGGAAAGAGTGCATGCATGAAGTTTTTTTTTTTGGTGTGGGGTGGGTTGGGGGGTGTGTTGTTTAGATCTGACAATGATGCTGGTTTGTCTCTCGTTCTTCTTTTTTGTTTCTTTTGTTCTTTAATTTCTTTCACCTGCACATACTTGTTAGAAAACATAACTTTTTTTAATACAATTCTGTTGTTCGTTTTTTGCCAACATACTTACGATTTTCTCAGCGACATAAGCCACTTTAATTCTGCATTTCTATTTATGTTGACTTTTCAACTTTCAAAATGTACTGAAAAAGATGAACAGCCAAAGAAGCGGAGAAGAGAAAAATAGGTCAGTCCAAGTCCACATAATAAATCAAATAAAATTAAAGAAGCTTTTTCATTCTTCATATCAGAATCTCCAAGCTATTGTGTGATCATCAATGACAAAATAAACTCCAAATATGGGCGATATGAATCAATATAAAGTCTGAATCTTTTTCAGTATTGATGGGCAAATTTTATAGCAGTTAAGACCGAAAATAGAGGTGTTGCCGTGTTGGGCGTGAGAATATTTATATGAGGAGACCCTATACACACGTGCATATGGTTGTGGGACAAGCTTACTTTGGTGGTGCTAGGGAGGAGGCTACGCAGCCTAGCAAGGTGGGTGTTGATCCTCTCCCTCCGTCTACGCTCCGCCTCGCTGTGGCTCTTCGAAGCGGCGAGTGCTTTGGCGTCCATGATCTCCTGCGCCGTCATCTTCTGGAGCTCCGCCTGCAATCCAAACCCACTCGTCGAGCCAACCATCCCATAAAGCCCCGCAGACGACGAGAACGGACCCCCACCACCATCGTACGCGAACTGGACGGCTCGTCGATCGTAGAGTCCGACGAGTCCATATCTGGACGTCATGAAAGATTGGTTGATATAATGGGGATCCCCTGCCACCGGAGAGAACTGCCATGGCATCACTGAAGGTGAAGGTGATCCCTGGAACGCCATGGCTTCCATTCCAACCGCGAATGCTTCATTAGGTTGCTGTTGCTGTTGTTCTTCTTCTTGTTCATCGTCGTCTTCTTCTAGGCTGATATGAAATTGATCTGGGGTCATCCCGAATGTCTCCCCTCTTTGATTTTTCACCCTTCCCACCAACATAAATCTTCTTTTAAAAGCTGAAGCTCGATTGGATGTGTGTTACGTGTTTCTTCCCCTCCTCCTCTAATAGGCTTCTCTTTTTTTTCTCCTTTTTTTGATCTGCTTCTCTTTCTTGGCTTTGTCTTCACTTTTTGTTTCTTTTTAGAAAAAAAATGTAAGTTACTTTGCTTCTCTTGCTTGCTGCGCTTTTTCTTGAGAGCAGGTGCTGATGTATACTGGATCTTCCTTTCCTCCTACGCGACTCTCAGTCTTTCTCTCTCTTCCTCTTTTTCATTACATATATAGTTTATGTTCTTTCCTTCTTTTTAATGTGTTTCTCTAAAGCAGCACAGACAGACACAAAGAAAGAAGGGGGGACAAACCTTGAAGAGAAGAGAAAAAGGTCCTACAAGCACGTATCCACGCCTAATGATTGTGTCTTAAAACACACTCCTCTCTTTCTCTCTCCGACCCACCTAAGTTTCAGCTATATATATATTGTATATGTTGCTCATGATATCCCACGTTTTGTCTCCTCCACACCACCTCCCCTCCTCACTTCCACCAACAACCACTCACCCCTGCTCGACATCCCATGCTCAACAATTCTTTTTGACATTGTTGTGATGCAGCATTTATTAACGGAATTTGGTATCCACGACTCTACGATCCGCGCAATGATCCGATATATCCATGCAATATTAAAAAATAAATTTTGACTACACGCGTCATTATATTCTGCATGCATGGAATATAGTCCATTCATTCATGGACATTAAACCCCCCCCCCCCCCCCTCGTTTGGGGGTGAAGAATAAATTAAGAATTGGGGAGAATACAGTAGAATAAACCCCAAACAGCTGTTTGTTTGACAAGAATAAACCTTGATAGCTATATCTGGATAAGCTAGGATAAGGTCTGATAACTATTCTAAGAAAATGGTGGAATTGTTTATCAGGGATTATCTATGCCAATGGATAAAAATACACTTCTCTGCCATATTAAAATATTTATCTCACCTAACACTCTCTGCACACATTTCAAAAACTGTCACATCTATCATATCACACTCATATCTCTTATATTTATTCCAAAACACAAATAATTTATGCAGGGGTATAATTGTCATTTAAAAATCATAAACTCTTATCCATCTCTTATCTACCACTTATCCTTACTTTATTTAAGGTGAACCAAACAACAAAAATATCAATTTTACGTTTTCCAATGAGAATAACAGAAAAGTCAATCAAACAAAAATTTACCTATTCAACATGAATTGTTATCTATCCTAATATAACTATCAATGTCGAATAACCTTATGCGCACCCCAAACGGGCCATAAAAATTTGAGGCAATGTGAAACGTAAGCTATAAATTACAGGAGTCCTTCAAGCTGGCTGTGACATACTATAGCCTAGCCTTGGGTAGCATTTGAAAGAATCCATGTGGGTGAGATATTAATTTTCGTCAATATTATTTTCATCTTGAGTTTAGTTTTATATATAATTAATTTTTAATTCATTTTATTTTATTATTAAATAGTATATTTAGTGATATTACTTTTTTTATAATTTTTCCATAATGTGGATATAGATAAAAAAAAAATTTTAGACACATGAACAGAGATAGAATGATATCCTTGGTATTTAAAATAATTTTATTATCATTTTTGGGATTAAAACCAAACATTTTAAAAAGAATCTAAATAAAAGATTATTAGTGAACTACACAGTTTTGTTAAATGTGTATATATGTTAGGGTTAATGATATATTAATCTTTTCCTCTTTTTCTTTTTTTATACAATAAATATTAAGTACAAATGCTAATTATCTGGTTCATTCTCTTTAATTCCTTATTATAACAAGTTTAATAGAATTTGAATTATTTATAAACTAATTTATGATAAAATGAATCATGGTATTTTTTTTTTGGTAAAGTAATGACGCATCAAACTCAACTAAAATGAAATGATATAATAACTAAATAGTGGTGTGACTAATTCGGTGACTTAAAATTATCTGTGCTATTGACAAAAGTGATATATAACACTCCTTTTGTTATAGATCTTAAATTTAGGTTTGAGAATCAATTTTTTGTTAAAATTCACCCAAAGGAGCGTTCATCAAAAGATTTGATTTTCAGTACATTGCTTGCCATCCAATCGCTCTCCTTTTATTTATGAAGAAAAAAGGGAAAAAAAAGAAGCATGTACACCAGCCCTCTAGGTACGTATGATACATCCGTATCATGTAATTCACTCTCTTCTCCGCGACCACCGCTCGCCCCAACCCATGCATGTGACTGACTGCTCCTTTCGTACGGTAGCAAATTGGAAGGAGTGACAAGAGGGATGAGAAAATTAATGAGAGAGTCAGTCATGTACAGATAGTTATTATCACATTTAATATTGGAAATACATTGCGAGAAAAAGAGAAAGAAAGCGGTGCTGCAGCTTGTTCTAATTAATCCCCATCCCCTATATTTTCTGATCTGATTCTATTAAAAGGCTATCTAGGCTTCTGATCTTGTACAATTAACGTCGCCACACCATCATGCATGCATTGGTTCTGGTCCAGGGGCGGACCCACAGTCCCTGGTGGCCTGGTGGGGGGCTTAAGCCCCCCCCCCCCCCCCCCCCAATTTATTTTATTATAATATTAACCCAATGTCTACCCCCATTTTATGTTATAGTATTAATATTAGCCTAAAGTATAGTATTAGCTTCTCAATTTAAGTAAAGAATTAAACCTTGCAGGACATTTATCATAGTCTTTAAGCTTAATAGAATATTGTTACTTCTATAAAATATAAAATATGAAATTACATGTGCACAGTTACAAATTTCATGCATGTGAAATCATATAAGAGAATATTTTGTATAATATTTTAAAATGGTAAAGATTGTAACCTCATCCACGTACAAAAGCATACTCATGATAAACATTCCCCACTATATTGAAATTTGAATAGAAAAAAACACATTAACCATTAAAAGATAATAAAACAAAGGAAAAAATAAGAAAAATCTTCTTATCATAACAAAAGTTTTTCAAATACATATGATTTGCTTCTCTCTCACCCATTTTAAAGTCAAACTATATTACAAATTATTCTTTTAATTTTTTTATGAATGATATAATGATTTTGTTGAAAATAATTTTATGTCAATAATATATATAATGTATATTTACAAAAAATTTATTTTGTATTTGAATAATTCACTTCGAGCCTCTAACCCCTTCAATTAAATCCGGGAGAGAGGTGGAGGGTGGAGATCGAAAGGGGGGGGGGGGGGGGGGGGGGGGGAGGATGGGGAGACCATGGCTTGCTGAATGGAGAGATTGTGCGTTTATACAAACGTTAATTTTGTCTGTTACCGAATGGGTGCATGACGTGGATTAATGTTTCTAACTCTAGAGCTATATATTCCTCAAAAAAAAAAAAAACTCTAGAGCCTATATATTTGGATAAAATATAGATTAATAAGGAGTCCACGTGTAAAATAATTTTTTTATAAATTAATATTCACATTTTATTCATCTTTTATTTATAATTCATACACAGTCAATCAACACAAAATTTCATTAATAAAAAAAATCATAATTAATTGACATATACTAAACGAGCATCATTACACAATCCATTTTTAGTCTCATTTGTAACCCCAAGATGTCATATCAATAAATAAAAATGATCTAATATCATATGTACAGAGACTCATCTATATGGACGCTATTGTTTTATAAAAACTTATCGATTTTTTCATTATTATTTTGTTTTACAAACCCTTGATATATAGGGATTATACTTAATGCATTTTTATACACTTATAATATACTTATATACATGAATTTACAATTATTTGACACAACAATACAATGAACTATAGAAGGTCGTAATACTAATTATGGGCTATGGCATATGTTTTTATAAAAAAATAAATGGATTAATTTATAGAAATAAATAATTTTAAAAAAATAAAGTATATTCATTTTATTGTGAATGTGGTGGTTGAAGAGAATGACGCTGTAAATAGATGATAAAAATAACATTAAATGGTACATTGAAAAATATGATGTGTGAGGATGGGCCTAAAATTTATGGGCCTTTGAGTCTCAACTTTCATAGGCCCTAAAGACCGGCTCAAGTCACGCTAGGATCGTGCACACGGGTGGTTGCGGGAGCTAAAAGATTGCGTCCCAGTAGATCTTTCTCCGTCTTAGGGTGCGTTTGGTTGCGCGATTGCAAAATTGATTCTGCAGAATCTGCGATTCTAAACCTGATTCTGCAGGAAGCTCACTTTCTCAGCTTTTTGAAATCGCAGCTTTTGGACACTATTTCTGCAATCGTTGGGTTTAAAATTGCGATTACAAAACTGTTTGGTTGCGCGATTGTAAACGCAGCTTCCTATAATCGCAATCGCAGCGCAATCACGCAACCAAACACACCCTTAATACTGGGCTGGAATTTGATACTTATTTCGGCTCTTTGATGCATGTTCCCATCATCTCTGTCACCAAACAAAACAAGTCAGCAAAACCGGCCATGTAGGTATGAAAAAATAGTTGAACCGGCCAGTCCGGTTTTGTTCCGTCGAATTGAAGTAAAGGCGCCAAGTATTGTGTGCTTTTTCCCGCCTGTGAGAAGCTAGAAGCGCGAAGGAATCGCAAGAGCAGATCTCGATCGTCCAATCCATCTTCAATCAACGGTCAAGAAGAGCCTAGGCCCTCGAAATTTCAAATGTTCCGCAGGAGGTTTTTTTCAGTCCGAGAACGCGCGATAATAAAAATTTACCCATCCCGCCTTCATTTAATAAATCATTCAAGTCCGTTTCAGTTCAGATCTCTCTCTCTCTCTCTCTCTCAACGCCTTCATCAGATCTAAACGATGTCTACATCTTCGTCGAAGTCGAAGCCTACGAGGGTGCGCAAGAGAGTGGAAGCTGAGACGACTTCGCTCAAACGCGCCAGGGATGGAAGTGCATTTCACACGCTGGTCTCTCTTCATCTCTTGTTCTTTCTTTCTCTTTTAATCTGTCATGGTAGATTTTTAGGTCACAAGGCGTTTTTCTTGGGGATTTGAATTTCTGTTTTCAGTTTTGCATTAATAAATGGAGATCTGAAGCATCTGATTGTCTTGATTGCAGTGAAACATGTAACAAGGATGTATCTGTTGCTCTGATCGATATGCACGACTGCAGTCTTGATTTGAAGGTCCGGAGGAATCTAGGTGCGCTTTCCCCTTCTCTAGATTTGGGTTAATGTAGTTGTTGTTTTTCTGATTCTGCCTTATTTTTTTGGCTTCTGATGAAGTAGTTGATCCTAATTTTTCTCGTCAAATTTGAATATGCGAATACAGAGTCTGATGTGGTGGAGAGAATTAGTGAGGTCAAGAAGCCAGTGAGGTGTTCTTCATCTTTGATCTCTGGATATTTTTGTTTTTGGATCTTTTGTGTTTGATCGTTGTGAAATTTAGATTGTCAGATTAGATTCTTGAGGTTTTACCCCATTCATTACTTGTTTTCTTTGTTTTTTGACCTATAAATGGCTACAGGAAGAAATCTGTTCCTTCTGAGAAGACAAAGAAGGTTCAGAAGGAGAAGAAAGTTAAGGATCCGAATATGCCGAAGCGTCCTGCTACCGCATTCTTCCTCTTCATGTAGACTCTCTCTTTGTGGTTGATTTTTTTTTTTAAAAAAATAATTGATACACCTAATATTTTCCATAATCATTGCATGTGATAAATAATATTTGAAAGAATACATGGTCATGGATATGCCTAAATGAATGCCCTGTTGTCAGTAAATCTGAATGAGTGTGATTTATGTTGGATATAGCTCTCTCTCTGTATTTCTGGTGCTGTGTGCTTGTGTGTGACCTATATATTTAGCTAAATACGGAGGTAGTTTATACTTGTTTAACTGGGTGTTAAGAGCACATCTTGTTCATGAGGGCATTTGAATGGGAGTGTGACGAAGTGTGCATTAAATATACAAGTCTGATTTGATATATACACATTAAATGAAATTGACAGGTGTGAACTTATTTAATGTATGATTTTTGCTGTATTTGGATCTCTCTCAATGTGTTTGTCTGAAGAACAATATATTTAACTGAATTTAGGTTTGGTGTATAGTTGTCTAAATGCATGGTTAATTGCATATTTGATTGTGACTACATTTGAATGGGAGTGTGACCAAGTTTACATGTAGGATACTACAATGTCAGTTGATATAAATTAATGAATCTTTGACAAGTGTTACTCATTGCAATATTGAACGAATGATTGTTTATTTATCAAGTGCATCTTTGATTGGCACTTGGCAGGGATGATTTCAGGAAGGAATACAAAGCAGCACACCCAAATTCAAAAGGTGTTGCTATGGTATGATTCCCTAAACTAAGATCTGCTCTGCTTTTGCCTGAATATTCCAGCCAATTGTTGTACAGTTTTCTAATTAAATTAGTATCCTGATTGCACTTAAAATCTATAAGGTTGCCAAAGAAGGTGGTGAAAAATGGAAGTCGATGACCGATGAAGTGAGTCATTCTTGCTCTCTTTATTTTGAGTATAATTGTTCAAAACTTAAATATCTTTGGTTTGTAATCTAGATACTTATTTTTGGGTTGTTCCAATGACAGGAGAAAAAGCCTTACATTGATAAGGTGGCAGAACTCAAGGCTGAGTATGAGAAGGCTGTGGATAAATACACTGCTAAAAATGATGAAGTATGCTGAAGCTTTCTCAGTTTCTCTTCTTTGACATTGTGAATCAATTATTGCACTTGAATAGGTATTGATCGACTTACTTTGATTTTCTTTGATTTTCAGGAAGTTGCAGGGTCTGGAAATGATGATGCTGCAGGATCTGACAATGATTGTGCTGTGAGATCAGAGAAGGATGATGCTGCAGGAGCTGAGAAGGATGAATAACTGAATAAGTATCTGTGTTGGTGAAGTGAATTTAAAAGGTTTCTCTTTGATCTGTTCTCCTGTAAATTCCTGAAGGTTCTGCTTTGATAATTTTGAGCTGACAGACGGGCATTACGCATTCCAACTTTTGATTAACAGTTTCCCTTTAGTCCATCTAGAGTGCTGTTATAGCATTTAATAGCTATTCCTAAAGTGTGGATATTGATGGCAGTGAAGCCTACCTGCTAATTTGTTGTTGTGGATGGGTTTTTACCATTTTGCTTATTGAGTTTAGAGGAGTCAATGTACCAGGCTCAGTGTTACTAATCAATTGCCATGTTAGTTTGGATCCATTTTTGTGATAGAATTGCTTTTATGGTCTGATTACATTTTTTTTTAAGTTAGGCTGCAGTATAAATTACAAGAAAATAGACTGGTCTAGAATTATTGTTCAATAAGTAGAAGCATGGGTCTAAGCTCCCATTAGTTTTTATGTCAAACATCACCTGTGAAAATTTTTGGTGTCTCGTGATGCTCATTATGTGATAAAATTGATTACTAGTGTATGGTAAGCAGTAAATTGGAGATTTTTTAAAAGTTGGTTTTTTGTTAGAGAAAGCATGGAATGCAGTGTCTGGTGTGCTAGGTTAAGTGAAGATGGAAGAAGACCAATTAGATGAATGTTTAATGAGATTGATAGTCGATAGAAGTATTTTTAGCTGGCAAGAATGAGTTCATTGGGAGAAGTACGGTAGGGAGATGGGTAGAAGATATGTATTTTAGAGGTCAACTGCTAAATCGTAATGTCCACCATCAGCTCACACTTTTTATCATGGGAGTACCATCATGGATACGAGTCACACACACACACACACACACAAGTAAGTAATGCTTGATCAAGCACCCCTCTAAAATAGTCTAGGGACATGGATATAGAATCTGGTACTTTTAAAAAACGTTGGGATTTATTTGATATGAATGGTTGTCATGAAGCTAGATTTTTCTTGCTTATGATGTGGGAATTCATGACAAAATGGATTGATACATACATTATTACATGGTTGTTTCTCTTCACTGGATTTGTACAGCCCGCTATATATGGATTGATATTATCCTTATCATTAGTTAATGAGCCACTTGAACATTTCATAGAGACTTTTGCTTATGTATTCAAAACCACCAATCTCTACCTCTGATATTCTAGAAGTTCCCAGTTTCACTCAAAATCTCATTTGAAGTTTTAATGACTTTGTTAGGGATGCCAGTGTGTGCATGGAAGATTAATTGAGCCCTTTTGGGAGAGTAACATGCCAGAATGTACATGACAAAAAATTATAACATGTAGGTGTTCACCATTCCGTTTAACCGACAATGATGTTTTCTTAGAACAAAAGTTATGTTGATATCATTGAAAACATCTACGAGGGAGTTAAGATTAGAGTGAGGATTGCATGTGGAGAGATTGATGAGTTTTAAGTTAGGGGCCTCCATAAATGGTTTTCTAACTGTATCCACATGCCCAGCTGAATTTACTAGCCATGTATAGGATGATGCACCTGGTGCATTGCATTGGTATATGGTTAATTGATAAGGCAAGGCAGTAGTTTTCTTTTTTTATGAAAATAATGAAAGCAGAAGGATATGCTCAAGAAAGTGTATGACTTAATAGAGTTTAAAGTAAGATGTAAGATTGCATATTTCCATCATGTTTCTATAATTCTATCTAAATGGAAGCTAGTCTTTCAGTTGGATTTCTGTCTTCGGTTCTATTTTTCCTAATTTGTTCTTTACATTTTCTACTCTTGTTCAAGTTCCAATGTTCTATATTATTTGTCTAATTGGGAAATTAATAAACTGAGACTTTTGGCAATCAGCCTGTCAGTCATGATCCACCAACAACTTTGGTTTGCATCCTTCATATGTTGCCTCATCCAAAGTTAGCAAGATCCTTGAATGGATATATATCTTCTGATGATTTGTCACACATTCAGATCTTCCATTGCTTGTTTCTTATGCTATGAAGTCCAGTATAACTAATGATGTCTCATTAGATATGAGTCTGAACATTTACCCACCAAAAAGAAAATGATGTGCCATTGCAGTAGTATGTGGACTCTGGAATTATTGTGCATATGATGTAGTTTCTTTTTCTGGGGAAAGGTATTATTTGTGAATTTTTTCCATATTTAAGTTAGGTTGTTAGCAATTTTTTTTGTCTGACAACTCTGCTTTCTAGACACTGATACATGTCCTGTTGTAGGGATAATTGCTTCATTTTTAGCCTAAACGCCAAATTACTCATGGATATATTACCTAAAAATCATATAAGACATTGTATTAGAATTTAATTTATCACTGGCAGCATAAGTTGTCATTTCTTTGGTTTGATAGCATGGCTCTAATAGAAGAAAATGATTATTGGGAAGGATCTAGAACAATGTCATTTAGCATTTCTACTATGATTTTTGACTTTGGAACATGCCTGGAAAGCCAGAACATAAAGGAGGATCTGATGCTTTACAGTTTTTCTCTACATTAAGTATATGCTAAGATAATTTTGATGTTCTGTTCTTGATCAAGAAAAAGCATAGGTCTGTGCTCCCAGTAATTTCATGTTAACCACTATTTCTAAAATGTGGCATCTTGTGAAATAGTGGTTAACATGAAATTACTGGGAGCACAGAGCCACAGACCTATGGTAAGAAGTAAATGGAGATTTTCTTTAATGTTGGTTTTTTGTTAGAGCAAGCATGCAATGCAGTGTTCGAATATGTTATTCTATTTTCCATGTTTGATTTTTTTTTTGCACCATTGGAATCTCTGGCATTGCTTGTTAATTCATGTTAGGTTTTAATTTGACTCATGTTTGATGTTTTTGGTTGACAAATAGAGTTCAAAGTTGAATGGGATTTTACATCAGCATATATATCTGCTTTGAGATTTACTCTGCTCCAGGGGAACTGGGCTGGAGCAACACAACTGCTACAACAAAACCTCAATTTATAGTCAGATGGTCTTTCTATTTCAAATCAGCTCTGCCACATTACATATATCTTTTGAAATGGGAAAGGAAATTAAGTTCACCAACACTGGAAGTAAAATGGGTGTTGTTGTTCTTTAACATCTGTAACAGTACAACCAAGACAATAAAAAAAAAGTATAACTAAGGCATACTTATAAAAGATACAATTTTATAGGGGAGAACTATTGTAGTATTCAAGTCAGCATCACACTGACTTTATTCATCCTTTTTTTTGTACTATCCATCGTTTGTTGCTACTTTTACATGGGGGCATTGGCTTGCCACACAAACATAGATTATGTGCATAAGCAGACACAGGGAAGACGTTGAAGGGCCTTCCCTGTGGTATTTGCCCACACAGCCTGTTCCCTTTAAAGTTTGCATGCCTGAGATGCCCTCCAATCAAAATCAGGCTTTCTGGTATCTTCCCTTCAAGCCTATTATTTGACACATCAAGCCATTCCAATCTCCCCATCTCACCCACACTATCTGGAACGGTCCCCTCAATCTGATTCCTTGACAGGTCTAGCATTACAAGGTTAGACATCTCTGATATTAAGCTTGGGATCTCCCCTGTGATTTGGTTCCTTGACATGTCTAATGACTCCAAAAACTTGAAGGGTTGACCCTTCAAGAATCCTGAGAGGGACCCATATATCTGGTTTGAGTGGAGGTCAAGATGGAACAACTGATGAGGGAGCATGATTCTAGAGATGTCAAACCTCAATTGGTTGTTGGAAAGCTTGATCTTCTCTATGTATGGCATCCTTGCAAAAGTTGTGTTGATGTCCCCGGAGAGGAAATTGTCAGAGAGGTCTATAGAGTTGAACTGGCTTGGCCTTAGAAAGTGTGGGAGGCTCCCTGTGATGCCACAACCTGCTAAATGGATGTTTGTCATTGCGCTCTCCCTTATCCAATAGGGAATTTCTTTGAAATGGAACCCATTGTATGACAGGTCTATTGATAACATAGAAGGTGAAATGGCACTCCCTGGAAATGGATCTGAGAGTATGTTATGGGACAGGTTGAGGGACCAGAGCTTTGGGAGGCTGGTTATGGCCATGGGGACCATCCCTGTCAGCAGATTCTCGCTCAGGGAGAGCGTCATGAGCGACTTCAGCCCTCCAATCTGACTTGGGATCCCACCGGTGAGCCGATTATGGCTCAAAGATACATCTTGAAGCATTGTTGAATCACCCAATGAAACTGGTATCTTTCCTGTGAAATTGTTGTGGGAGAGGTCCAAATAGGTGAGGCCTTTTAACAAGCCTAAAGAGGCAGGGATCACCCCTGAGAGTGAATTATGGCTCAAATCAAGGATTTGAAGATGGGAGAGGTGTCCAAATGAATCTGGGATTGGACCCATGAAGAGATTCCTCGACAAGCTCAGTTGTACGAGATTGGAAACAGAGGATAGGCTAGAGGGAATCTGCCCCATTAAGTGGTTTCCGGAGAGTGACAAGGCTTTGAGAGACTGAAGTCTGGTGAAGCTTGAAGGAATTGTTCCTTGAAGCATAAGATCTTCCAAGTACAACTGGGTGAGGTTGGTGACCTTAGAGAGATTCTCAGGGATTGAGCCTTCGATTCGTTGCAGCCCAGTTATCACTAGCACCTCTAGTGAATGGAGGGAGGCCAGAGAAGGGGAGAGGGTACCTTTCATGATGGATGGTCCTTCACCTTTCCTGCTCACAAGCTGAAGGCCAGTGATCCTCCCTCCTGCTGTTGGGTTGCATTCGATGCCCTCCCAAGCTTCACAGCAGTCCTGATCAGGATCCCAGGTGGAGAGGATACCGGTGGTGTCAACGGTGATGCCAGTTTTGAAGCTGAGGAGGGCTGCTTTGTCTGCCGCATTGCAGGAAGCGTGGCTTGAATAGGTGTGCAAGGAGAAGATGAGAAGGGTTGAGAAGATGGAAACGCATAAGGGATTTGACATTTTGTGTGGTTGGTTACAGTCTGCTTGGATGGTTATAGAGAGAGAGAGAGAGAGAGAGAGAGAGAGAGAGAGAGGGAGAGGGGAAACTGAGGAAGAAGAGTGGGTCTTATTCTTCTCGTAAGGTTGAAGCTCTGAAGGACAAAAAGCAGGGGAAGCTGATATGTCGGGTAGTTTGAATCTAGAAACTCATATTTCTTATTTATAAAGGGAAGAAAACAAAGAACAGGGGGGTTTTGTTTGCTTGCTTTGGTTTATTGAATGACTTCAATGAAAAAGCAAATTCACATGTAAAACTTACATGAGCGTATTTACGGTCACGAGGGCTATAATGCTTCAGAACGTTGGAGCGCTTGAGATTCAAATTCTGCCATCTTCACTCATAGGAAATATGCACGGACCCTTGTGCAGATTAATTTCTTAGGCCACATTTTTTAAATTTTTTATGTTCTATTGATCTATTGAAGTATGTATTTTTATAAATAATGTACCTTTTTTTCTTTTAAAAAATTTCTTTTATTCTATACAATATGATAAATCTCATATTTTATAATAATATAATATACATTGTGTTATTATATTATATAGAGTTATAGAATTGACTGTAAAATAAATTGAATGTATCTTTCTCACTCACTCAACAAAGAAAAAAAAAAAAATATAAAGGACTGTAATGGAAGCTAAACTAACAAGATATGAATGCATATTATCGGAATTCAAGTTTATTTTATGAATGAGTGTTGATATACTTTGTTAATTTATAGGTTTGTTTGTGTTTTAAAAATAATTTATAGACTGTGATAGTATGGTATTTTATTATACCATCGTAATGAATAAAAATTTATTTATTTTTTATTTTAGAAGAAAAAAAATATATTAGTGTACACTCAATGTATATTTTATTTTTTATAACAATGTACTTTTAATAAGTTGAGTACATTTAAAAAAAAAACTGGGTTGCGGGTGAATGAACAGGGCTTCGATGTATCATTTTCCCTTGTTATATTTATCAGAGGGTCAACTAATCCAACTTGCCTATGGCACAATGGTTAGGACACCCCCCAATTCATTGGGGGAGTGGGCTTTGAATCCTGTCGGTGGTGACAGGAGGAAAAAAATAGTAAACCAGCCAGTAAGCTATGGGTTTGTGGCTCTGTCCACTGATTCTCTAGATCTTTGTTAGCCCAGGTTTATGGAGTTGTTTTCCTGTCGAAGGCCTTGTGTATATAAAAAAAAAAAAATCCTATGAATCCCTAATGTCAACCCATATAATTCTGATCAGTGGCTTTTGAAACGGATGGACCTCACGATTCAAAGACTGATAGATGATGGAAAAAGAAAAAGTTCATAACGCGTAAAATATCATCACCATGGTCCACTGAAAGTCTAAAAACAATGGAAGCCGGGCTTGTTATTTATTGTATGCTCTCATCATCCTCTCAAACATAGGTCAGCTTTTCCTGTTACTTTACTAAGCCTTGCAAGGAAGGCAGCTGCAATCTATAAAGATCCCATTATAACAAATACAAAAACGCATGTTCAACTTTTTCTCTCACCAATCTTGCAATATAAACTTCCAAAGCATTCTTCATCAACGCATTTGACAACTGAGGTATACCAAGTTGTCATTTTTTGCCCAAAAATAACTCGAGAGCAAAACAAGTGTCCGTGAAGGAATATTGACGACATGAACTGATACACTGTATTGTAAACTAGTGCAGGCCCCTAATGAGAATTTGGTGGGTGGATTGTTCACTTCCTAGGTAGGTGCCTAGGTTGTGGGTATGTGTCATCAGGTCCTTTCATGTGATGTTATTCTTGTATTAATCTGATTTTCATGCATGTATTACGGCATAAAAAAATAAAATAAAAGAGAAACTTATACCCTGACATAGGCAGATGAAAAGCAAGAACGGTTGGGGCATATAATATAGTGATCCATTTTTGTCCCTTCCTCGATTTGTGTCTTCACAAAATGTCGAGATGAATCCGAGGCCTTGAGTTACATAAGAGAGACTGAATCCAAAAAGGGTCATTTTGTCACATGCAATGTCGGTTTAAATTGTGGTACTATTTTTTTATAAAGAAATGTATATATTTGTTATCCGATTTCATAACTAAACTCGAATTACAAAATCTGAAATGTGAGAGAATAGAAATAAAGACATAACATCAAAACAAGTAAATGGGAATGGGTGGGGGAAACTCAAGGCCCTGGGTAGAAGAGAGTTCTAACCGACCAAGTCTCACGCCTGCCCGTTCAGCTTGTAATTCTCATGTATCCATCTCGAAATTGGATCTTCCTCGCTCTCGTTACGTGTCGTCCCCAATCTGTGATGAGCCCACAGAACATGTTCCACATATTCTATTGATACACCCTAAACCCGTTGAAGATGCCATCATTACCCGTTGAACATGTTTAAGTTGTGGCACTATTTAGAATGACTATGTATATTAACCCGAAATTGCAAGCGTGACTCTATCTAGAATTTTTTATTTCTTTTTATTGATGCATGCATTGCAATCTATGTTTCTACACAGCCATTTTGGTGATTGATGGAATGTTGACCGTGCTATATATACATTAAACCCTTGATTCCATGAAACTTATCCCACATACCGTTTCTTTGAGTTTAACGGTAAATCAATTTCGATATTCCAACTGGATGCTTTTTTCGGAATTCATAGCAAAAAAATGTTAGTTAGATTCTTTTAAAACCTTTTTTATATCTTTATTTTTATAAAAAATATATAAATTAAATGATAAATTATTTTTTCTTTTAAAATGAAATATATAATCTCATGTAATTAAATGAATATATTTTAATATTTTTTGTAATAAAGTATATAATGACACAGTAGAATATATATATGGCATGAGTGTTAATAGTCTCATATACTATGATAGTGTAGTACATAATGTGTTAATATAGTGTATAAGATTCTATCATGTGATATAGAGTAATTTTTTTCTTCTTCTATAAAGCAAAGAAATATACTAGTGTATTTTAGTATATACATCATTTTATATAATAACATTTATTTTAATATGAGATAATATGATTTTTTAAAAATATAATGAAGCTGTGCAATAAGTGATTTTATATTGGATTTTGTGGCCACATAATACACTCACCAGACCATTAAGTCCTCTATGAAACAATGGGCTGGAGATGGTTTTCCGTGTGGGCTCTCAAGCTATGTGGCCCAATCCATGGATCGGAATACCTTGCCTTTTGGGTTGTCAGTGGCAACTCAGGCCCAGCCCAGGCCTATACAGCTATATATATTTAACCCTGAACACTGAAACGTGGCGCAGAATCCAGTTAGAAAATCTACGCAAAAAACACGTACGCGTTCCCCAGTCTAACCGCGCACGTGAGATACATGTTAACTGGAAGGGTATGATGCGTCGCGGTCATGGGGGAACGAACATTCATCCGAGTCCTCTCTTCCCTCCGCCGGCTCCCGAGGTCCTCTCTCCAACTCCGTGAATTAGGGTTATGAGTCCTACTTCGAAAACGGCATTGAAGAACAAAAAACTCGGATTCTTCGTCTACAGCCGGTTCTTGCCATGTCTCTCGATTTCTTCACAAGTTCTTTCCACACCCACCGATTTTTATTGCCCTTTAGAGGTAAGGTTTGTAGATTTGGCTTGTGCTATTTAAATTTCTAAATTTGTCTCTCTTTTTTTTCCGTTGAGAAATTCAGGGCAAGTTCTTTTTATTTTTGGTAAAAATTCCTCTTTTGGGACTTATTTACAAAAGATGCAATGAAATTGGGGGGACTGGCATCCAACGTATTGATCCTCCGGGGTTGACTGTATCACATTGTTGAATAACATTTATTTTTATGTAGATCATATAAAAATCTGATCTTGGAAGGATGGATGTTTGAACGTCGCGTCAGGCTTACTCTGATTATCTTCTCTCCGGAGTTGTTTTTTTTTCTTACTTTTCTTTTTCAGTCATATGGCAATAGTAGGTGATGGTTGCTATTAAGAAAATTGAATTTTGGTTTGCAATTGTTATGTTTTCTCTAGCTTTCGTCCTTTAATCCTATGTTGTGGAAGTTGACCTTAGAAAACATTGTCTCAATAAATTTAAAAAATGAAACACAAAACACTTGGATGCTGTAAACACTGAAATTAATTCTAATCTCAACAACTTTTGTTTTCTATTTCTGATTTGATCCATCCTTTATTTTGTTGTTTTATTGTTGTGATTTTGGGTTGAAATGAATAGGAGGAGTTGGATAAAATAAATTATTATATGATTTACAGTCATGGTAATATACAAGCAAGCTTTTTGATTCCTCCCTCACTTTTAGTTTATGCATATTCCACATAACATTCTGTTGATTAATTGGAGTTGAACTGAAATTTTATACATTTGAATTCACTTTGTCAATTTTTTTTTAGGGGGGAAAATATAAACTTTAGAGTCTAGGCATGCTTTATGTTTCTTTTCTTTGTGTTAATGAAATGGCTGATATTTGTATCTTATATTTCATTGTTTTAAAATTAACACTAATTTCTGGTGGCTCTCCTTTGATCATCTCATGCAGCACCTGGAGAAGTTGCATATGGTTTTGCACAGTGACACTATATGCCAGAGTTCCCTGATCCTCAAGAAGAGTACTCTTATTCTTCTCCAAAAGACGACTCTTCTTTCTGGAGGTGGATATGCAACCCAATCTTGAGCATACTTCAGTCAGTTGTACCTGCTAGTTAAATTGCTCCTTTTGTATGTTTCTTGTGAAATCATGGGCATTCAAGGATTTAAAATCAGCCTTTATCAATGTGAAATTCTTTCTATTTTCAGGTGGGGGCATCAGTCAAGCTTAAATTGAGGCATCCCATGGATCCCATCAATATAATCTCTATAGATAGTGATGATGAAACTGAAGTTGGAAGTCTTGAAGATATGCCGCCTGTGGTCAACGGTGGTTCTTATAACAGTGGAGGAGAAATAGAATTTAGAAACTCTGGAATTGACACACCATTTGCTGTCACCAGTATTTCTTCTGACAGCGATGATGAAATGGAAATGGCACGCAACATGGGTGCAGCATCCTCTTCAGGACAGTTTCCTTCTGCAAATACCAGAAAGCTTCCTTCATGGGGCTCTACCTCTTTGAATGCTGGAGGTGAAGTCCACTCTAGGAAGTTTTGTTTGCTCCAAGAATTTTGAATGTCATCCTGCTCTCAAAGTCGTTTTTCCAAACCTGCAGGTTTTGGTGGTTCTTTTCCAGATCCAACAAAGGGATCACCAACCAATCGCTTGCGTGATGTTACAACAGATAATTGGATGGGTCCTTCAGAACAAGGTATGGGTTATAGAGATCACCAATTGCAGGCCAAATTTCGGAAACTTCCTGCTTCGATGGATGATCAAACTCTGGCCAAGAAGTCATACCCAAATGTCTTATCTCGGAAACATATAACTAGTGCAAATTCTAGGAATAATGCTCAAACTGTGCAAGCAAGAAATGCTTCCCCATGTCAGCCTAATAATAACTGGGAAGCCAGTTCAAAACTTCCATATCAGAACACTAAAAAAAGGACCCTTCCAGGTTCTACTCAGCAATCATTGGACAAGATAGCATCAAAAACTTCTCCCGTGAAGTCTCACTTTTCTATTGGAGAAACATCAGGCACTCAAAAGGATTATATGAATGGTGATTTAGGGATGGAAAATAATGGAGCTTTTATTCATGAAAATGATGGTACCCGTAGGCAACTACCTTCATCTTTTATGCGTGGAAAATCAATTCCTACCCAGCCTGGTGGTACATATGAGAATGGGAATCATACAGGAGCAGGAGATGGACATCCTTTAGACACTGATGAAAGGCATATTCTTCAAGCTGCACTGCAGGTACATAAGCTGATAAGCTTACTTATCTTTTAATATAATTGTCCATGATTTTGGCCAGATTATTGCAATCTGCAATTGTTCTCGCACATTTAGCACACAAAATATTTCCACTAGCCCACCAAAAAAAGAACTTTTCTTTCCTTTCTGTAGAAACTCTGTTATAGAATGTACTATGTACTTTGATTTTTACTTGGTTAGCAGATGTGCCAAAAAATTTACTTTTACGGATGTGATATCTTATTTTGTTTCCCATGGTTATCCAGTAATCTCTAGCCAGTTGAAGTTTTTTAAGCTTCGAATATGTTGGGCATTTTATTCATTGAATATTCAACGTCTAGCCTTTGACATCATCTTCCTCTCAAAGTAGTTATATGCGCATCTTAATAACCTTAAGTTCTCACTAAAGAGTTCATCTCAGAGCTGAGTAGATTGTATGCTGTGAATTTTCCATATGTAGTTCACGGAAAGATGTTGTCTTGGGCGTTCATTACTATATGTTAATTATTTAACCTTGTCTTGTATGGCATGTAATGTGCTTAACTTGAGCTCTGAGATTCAAAAGGAACTTTTCTCATCGTATCTCAAGACATTTTATGAAATTGTAATTTTGTTATGTCATATACAAAGTGAAGTGATGTTCTCTGGTGATTGAAATTGGATAAGAGGGTAAATGAAAAAAAGGGATTCATCTGAAACTTTTAATAAATTTCACCTTTGTTATGTCATATATAAAGTGAAGTGATGTCTTTGTTGAACACACGCAGGATATATCTCAGCCACGTGCAGAAGTCGATCTACCTGATGGCCTTCTGGCAGTTCCCCTTTTGAGGCATCAGGTCTGTTAACAAGGTGCATCTTTGGTAAAATATATGCCTTTTGTATGTTACCGAAGTCCATGTTTATGTTTTTCTCTTATCTTGCAGAAAATAGCTTTGGCCTGGATGCTTCAGAAGGAGACAACTAGTTTGCACTGCTTGGGAGGAATTCTTGGAGATGATCAGGTTCTTGTCTGTGTTTTAAATTATCCTTTAGCATTTAGTTGATGTGGATATTTTTCCTTGGTGATTTTATATTATATTTTAGTATGTCACATGTTACATTTAATATTGCAGGGTCTTGGAAAAACTATATCAACAATTGCCCTTGTACAGATGCAAATGCCTCTGCAAACCAGATTTAAATCTGATAACTTGCGCCAAAATAAAATACCTGAAACCTTAAACCTGGATGAAGAGGAGAATG
Source organism: Acorus calamus (assembly GCA_030737845.1). Lineage (NCBI taxonomy): Eukaryota > Viridiplantae > Streptophyta > Magnoliopsida > Acorales > Acoraceae > Acorus > Acorus calamus. Next base: position 34,465,379 of record CM060868.1, on the reverse strand, counting down.
ATAGTGTTGATCTGGACAAGACAAATCAGATTGCAAAAGATGAGGTTTCGGAGAGGACACCTTCAACCAGTTCATCAACTTCAACTCATATGGGGAGGCCAGCTGCAGGTACACTGATTGTGTGTCCTGCAAGCATTCTTCGACAATGGGCTCGGGAGATAGATGAAAAAGTTCCACATGGAGCAAGGTTAGATGTATTGTTTTATCACGGAGGTTCAAGGACAAAAAATCCTGTTGAACTAGCAAAATATGATGTGGTGCTAACTACATATGCTATCGTAACCAATGAAGTACCAAAACAGTCTCTAGTTGATGATGATGATGGGGAACAAAGGAACAACAGAAAGTATGGACTTTCTTCAGATTTTTCCACAGATAAAAAGCGGAAAAACACTTCAAATGCAGGTAAGAAGGGGAAGAAAAAGGAAAAGAAATAAACGGTTCTAATCTTGATTTTGGTAGCGGTCCACTGGCAAAGGTGCGCTGGTTTAGAGTGGTCTTAGATGAAGCTCAAACCATAAAAAATCACCGAACCCAAGTGGCTAGAGCTTGCAGTGCTCTTCGAGCAAAACGAAGGTGGTGTTTATCTGGAACTCCAATACAGAATGCAATTGATGACCTGTACAGCTATTTCAGATATCTGAAATATGATCCATATTCTGGGTACAAGTCCTTCTGTTGCACCATAAAGCACCCGATATCCAGAAATGCAAGCACTGGCTACAAGAAACTTCAAGCAGTCTTGAAGACTGTAATGCTGCGCCGTACAAAAGGTGACTTTCAGAATCTTTATTATTTGGATTGTACTTCTTGTTATTTGACCTGTCATTATGCCAGCTGTTAGACAAACACAAGTTTAACTTTTTGCTCACTAGTGGTGAGCCGGGAACTGGAGTAAATGTGGATATGTAATGGTGCTTATTATTTATATACCTAGTCTACCCGGAGTAAATGTAGACATGTAATGGTGCTTATTATCTATATACCTAGTCTACCCCTAATTATGTGAGCCAGCTAATGCATAGTGGATTAAAAGGAAGGATAGTTCTGAAAATTCTAATTGTTGATGTTTGCTATCTATTATTAGTATTATTAGTGTGTGTGTTTGCACGTGGTTAGCTAGACTTCAAAAAATGAATAAATATTTCAATTTGATGGAAATGAAATTACTACAAGTTAATGTTTTCAATTTATTCATGCTTGCAGATTAGGATTCATAGGCTCTTATTTGGACTCATGATTGTTTATGCGATGTCTTTATTTTTGTGCGTCAAAATCAATTGTGATATAGCCATTGTGTGCCTCCTGCAGATTATGGTAATATCAGCTGTATTAAGACTTGTGTTGGAAATGCCTTGTTCTCTTTGACGCCATGATTGATATTCTTGTGTTTTTCTAGTGCTGATTCCTTGTTTATCATTTGGTGTAGGCACACTTATTGATGGCAAGCCGATCGTTGATCTACCACCAAAATCAATATGTTTGAAGAAAGTGGATTTCTCTCAAGAGGAGAGAGACTTCTATTCCAGGCTAGAAGCTGATTCACGAAAACAGTTCAAGGTACCTTAGATACCTTTCATTTTGTATGTAGCATGTATTATGAATGACAGCAGAGATCAGCCATAACTTGAGAAATTGCCAAGGATTTGAAAGTCATGCAAGCCATTTAAAGCAATTTGAAGAAAAAAAAGGATATTTAATCAAATGAGCAAATGGAATCACCAAACTCAAGTTGGTGGAGCGAGGCAATAAAAATCTATTATATTACAAGTTATGGATTGTGTTTCTATCTGATGTTTATTAATATGAACGAGTTATTTATATTTTTCATAAAAGGAACTTTGAACTTGGGAAGACTATATAGAATGCAGTTCATGTCCTCTTTTTGGTACATCAACCTTCTTCCTTTGTATATTCTCCAAAAAAAAAAAACCTTCTTCCTTTGTAGAACATCTCACCGAGTGTTCTAAGCTTTCCATTCCTCCTTTCTCCTTTTCTACTAGGCTTGAGGAATGTGATATATTTTTCTTCTCTCATGTCTGAAATGTTAAGTCTTTGTGTATTTGCTTCAGGCATATGCTGCTGCAGGGACTGTCAAGCAAAACTATGCAAATATTTTGTTGTTGCTTTTACGTCTCCGGCAGGCTTGTGATCACCCTCTCCTTGTCAAAGGATATCACTCTGACTCAGTTAGACAAACTTCCTTAGATGCGGCAAGGAAAATCCCAAGGGAAGCACTGATTCATTTATTGAATCTCTTGGAAGCTTCTCTGGCAATTTGTGGTGTATGCAGTGTAATATTCCTCACTTCATAATTTAATTTAGTCTCAATCACAAAACATCATATGCTTTTATAGATTATGGTACTCTGAAACATTTGCATGTGCGGCCATATGTTGTCAATACCTCGATGATGTGTGCATAGGCCATTTAACCTGTCATTTGCATGTGGAGTCTCTTTCTTCTGCTAGTCTCTTAGATTGAGAAAAAGAATTGTTCTTAATTCAGAGAAATACTTTCAAACAAGTCAACTTTTATTTTTATAAGGATTTTTTGGGACTGAAATGTGTGAGTAAAAAATAACAAAACCTAGGAAGCTTTCGCTGTGGACCTGTGGTTTTTCCATGTTAGAAGATAAAATTAGTCCACCTTTTCGTGAGCTACTTCTGTGTGCAGACAGGTTGCTGGTCATTTGATTCTGGATCTGCTTTGGTGATCCACAACAGTAACCATGTTTAAGTTTAGTGGCTTCAAACTATGGATTACTGCTATCTTGTTGTTTTGTCTTTTCAAAATACTTCTAATTTCAAGAAATTGGGTAGCATTTGGTATATCAACCACTCTATGTTGATATATATATATTGTATAGCTTCGCCAGAAAGAGCCTAGAGAATAACTTTGCACAACGGAATGAAAACATGAAAGCCACTAAATTTTAATCTCCTTTCTCTTCTGCATTGGAGGCAAATCTCAGTTGTGAAAAAATGGTAATGCCTTACATTCCTATCATATCCAGATAAAATAATAATATTTGGAAGGATTTAATTGTAAAATGTTCTGGCTAGCATGCTAAGCCCTGGGTTTGAGTTCAGAGAGCGGTAATGTTGTACGAGACTGCTCTGGGTGTTGGCCTTTTTTATTTGGGAGAATTTTATGGTTTTGAAATCGGTCTATTGTTAAGAGGAAGACAGTTTTTGCTATAACATATGCTATTAGATTGGGCATGCCATGCATAATGCTTATAGCTTGTATGCTGTGAAAGGGGCATGAATATTCCTAGATGTTATCACGTGAAAAATTCCTCTCCAGATACTACTTGGTTTCCAAATATATGATAAACATAATTGCCATCCATTTTTAGTATATCTAGCTGGTGGAAATATTGGATTAATGTTACAATTTTTTTTTTGAAAAATACACCGCTGCTATGTCAAATGTTGGAATATTTGTTTCTTTTTCCAAAATGAATTATCAATAAGATGTTTTGTTCCTCCTGCTTATTCTCTATGTATTTGCTCTCAGGACCCTCCTGAGGATGCTGTTGTTACAATGTGTGGTCATGTTTTCTGCTATCAATGTGTGTCTGAACATATAACTGGTGATGATAATATATGCCCTGCACCTCGTTGCAAACACCAACTCCGTCCGGACTCTGTTTTTTCAAGATCTGCTCTGAAAAGTTGTATATCAGATCACCATGGCTATGATGCTGGTAGTTCTCGTGGAATTGAGGAGGAAATTGCAATCCAACAGAGTGCTTGTACTTCTTCTAAAGTTAGGGCCACTCTCGAGATACTGAATTCCCTCTATAAATACAAAGATTTAACCTCTGAACCTGGTTCAGATGGTTACAGGGAAATGGATTATTTTAAAGAAAGAACTTATGATGGCAGTTCATTGGGGTCCTTTTCTAATGTGAGTGATAGGAAGCAGACAGATGCATCAATGAATATGGAGCCTGAGCCACCAGTCAAGGTTATCATATTTTCCCAGTGGACTAGCATGCTGGATCTCCTTGAGACCTCGTTGAATTACAATCTTATACAGTACCGGAGGTTGGATGGAACCATGTCACTGGCTTCCAGGGATAGAGCAGTTAAAGATTTTACCAATGATCCAGAGGTCTGGTACTCACTGCTTCATAGAAATAAGATGCATTGTATATGGATTATATTTCCCATTATGAGACCCTTTTGATTTTGGATTCTGTTTTCATTTGGTATAAACTTAGATACAGACATGTGTCTTGGCATCCAGCATGGATTTGTGGACAGATGCTGAGTTCAAATTAAGCAAATCATTTGACTCCTATATTTATAATACAAGTATACATGTGTCTGCAAAATCTAACTCATGAACATCTGTTTAGCTGTTTGTGAGAAGAACAGTATGAAATTTTGATGCATTGAGAATGGTTGTTTGAGTTTAATTTACAGAAATCATTGGCTCTTAATTGTTATTCAAGTGTCCAAACCTTTTGGATGAGGGATGTTACAACTGTTTTTTTCATGGTGTATGAAGCTTCCTAATTTAAAATAGTTCATTTCAGGTGGTGGTTATGATCATGTCACTGAAAGCTGGAAATTTGGGTCTGAACTTGGTTGCTGCATCTTATGTTATTCTTCTGGATCTTTGGTGGAATCCGACAACCGAGGATCAAGCCATTGATCGAGCACATCGTATAGGGCAGACTCGTCCTGTGACTGTTTTCCGGATGACAATAAAGGATACAGTGGAAGATCGCATATTAGCTCTCCAGGTAATATTTTCTTGCATACTTTTCTCTCTGATCTCATTCTGCAATCTATTCAAATGTCTATCAAATGGAAAAGCCAAACAAACTAAATCTTGCCTATTTGTTATTATTGAGGCTTCCTTGTATATGTTAAGGACTAGTGGAGCCAGAGAATTTTGCCTATTTGTTATCATCCAAGCTTGTTATCCACAGGAGGAAAAGAGGATGATGGTTTCGTCCGCTTTTGGAGAAGATAAGGCAGGGAACATTGCAACTCGGCTTACAATGGAAGATCTGAGGTACCTATTTATGGTATGAAAGCAGCTGTGTTCGTTCTGTATATTTTAGGCTAGTATAATTAGAAGCAAATATTTTGTTTATGGCAATTTTGGATCAAACCTGATGCCTCATTTCCAAGACAAGGGCTATCCCTATTCTTCAGTAGTCGGGATGCTCGACTACTTGTAACTTAGATACATCCTTATAGATTTTGAGGGGCTTAAACTGTCTGGATGTAGATGATGAGAGGCATACTGGTTGTAAATATGTGATTTTAGTAGGCCACACTCAACAAGTGCAGTGAGCAAGTTCAATGCCCGCATCATTCCTCTGTGAATCGTCATTTATTCTATTTTCATTTTCTTTCTGGGGGGAATGAGAGGCCCCATGTTGGGGCTAACTTATATATATTTCAAAAATTAGATTATACACCCATATCAGTTGTAACCTGAAAGAAACCTCCGCTATACAACCCGTTTATTCTATTTCATTGCTTTCACAATTTGGAAATAACTTGCGTGGAATATTATGATAAATCATTTTGTGTGTAGGCCTTTCATTGAGGCAAGTTTACATCACTGGTGATGGTGTTGTCTCTGTTAAACTTGAGAATCATTTAGTTGTTCTTTAATTTTGCACAACAAAGGAAAAGATCAGGCAGGGAACATGGCTACTAAAGTCTTATCCATTCATCAATTTATCCCCTGTTGGGTTGAAGTTTATGTAGGATGGTAATATGGATGTTGGGTGTGGTTTAACAAATGATGCTTTTACACACAATCTTTATTTGTGTATAATAAAACAGTATCCCAGTTGAAACTGTTGATTTTCTGTTGGTATATATTCTAGTTATATTTGCTGACTTTATTGGATGAATCTAGTAGATGTGAGACTTTCAATGTAATGTTAGGTACTTAGGTTACCATTTTTTGTTAAAGGTATAGAATCTATAGATATATGCACACGCAAGTTCACTCACACGCGTGCGCCAACAGTTGGATACTAAATCCTTATGTGAGTAATAATGCCTCAATTATTTGGAAAGGCATTACTCCAACATAAACTTCTTTAAGGCACCAGTGACTTCTCCACTCTCAACCTGTTTGTATCATATTTGCTCTGCTTTTCTGGATGTTGTCTTTACCCACATATGTTTATATAAAGCCTACCTAGATGATGAACAATATCTCAATATTTTTAATGCCCAACACATCTCTCTCCTCTTGTGTTTTCTTTTATATGCTGACTATATGCAGATGACAATTTCTCATTTTCTCAATAAATACTGTCATTCCATTATTCCATAACAGCAATTTTAGGTGTTCTATTACAGTCTCACAAAGATAAATACATTATCTCAACCTTTCTCCATGCTCATCAATGTGTATAAATTAATAGATGATTGATTATAAACTAGCAATCACAAAACATCATTCCCTAATAACCATAGATTAAAAAATCTCACCTTTTAACTTACTCTTCCACTCAATGAGGGAAAGTAGTATTATTATGTGCTTGTACAGTAAACAAAAGAAGAGTGCCTTTCTAAGATATAAAGCAATCAAGAACTTGCTCATAAAACAACGATTATCTGAATTATTAAAACATCTGTGTGGTTCTTGTACCTAAACAAAATATTAAAGTATTTTCAGATAAAGATCAGTCAAGTTTGTAGACCAATATGTTGCGATACTTATGTTATTGTTGTCTTCCATTAACGCTTTGGCTATAGTGCGTCGTACAAAATAGCAGGAGAGACAAACACTAGCTACCATAGCACCATCAGCACCAACAATTAATACAATACTTTTGCAGCAAATGCCTCTGCTAGACAACAGGATTCATGGTCTTAGAGTCACTATTTTGAAAGGATTTTATTTAGCCCTCCAAATCTAAAATTTTGTTTCAGTTAATATGCTGGTCTGAGTTCGCAGTTTTCTTTAAATGTGGTCCTAGGCCACGAACCATATCAAATTGAGGAATGTCCATGCAAGATACTATGTCTTGATGGATACATAGAACTTCAAGAAAAAAAGGGTCAATTTCAATAAAGATAAAAAGAAGGTTAGGCATACCATGATTTCAATGGTGGTCTTTTTTACTTTTAAAGCATAGCTTTTTTATAGCATTAACGAAAAAGGCAAAGCCTAATCCATAATAAAATATTTGTTACAACTTACAAGTATACGTTCTTATTGAAATTAGAACGTTCAATACTCAATCAGAGAGAGAGAGAGAGAGAGAGAGTGAGAGCACTCTATTTGTCTTCTATCAGGGAAGCCAAACCACAATTAAAAATAAAATAATCCAAAATTATGCATAAGTGATTGACATAGTAGTTAAATAGAACACTTGCAAATACCAAACTCTCACACACACAGAATATACACCAAAACATCTCCTATCACTCTCTTTCCCACCCACCAAAACCCAACACAAAATAAATACTCCTCCAACAAACCCAACTCAGAAGAGTCTGAAAAAGAGAAAATATCAACCTCAAGAGCTCAAGCTATGGCGGTGGTGATGGTGGTGGTACAAATCCTAGTAAGCTTAACCTCCGTGTCCGTGTCCGCCGCCGTAGACTTCGAGCACTTCCACTTGCACTCCACGCGCGCCCCACCCACAAAAGCCGTCGCAGAAAACAAACACGCTCTCACTCTCTTCCACCGCGACACGGTGACGGGCCGCACCCGCAACCACACCACCCACCGCGACCACCTCAACGAGCGTTTGAACCGAGACGCGCGACGTGTCGCCACCCTGACTCGGCGACTCTCCACGACTCGCGCGAGCAACAACTACCAAGTGGAGGACTTCGCCTCGGAAGTCGTGTCGGGCTTGGAGGAGGGGAGCGGGGAGTACTTCGTGAGGCTCGGCGTGGGCAGCCCCGCAACAAACCAATACATGGTCATCGA
>CM060868.1:34390447-34447447 GCA_030737845.1 Acorus calamus | reverse complement strand
TTCCCGAGCCCGGTTTACGAGGCTCTTCGAGATGCTTTTGTTTCGAGCACCATGGGCCTGCCACGGGCCCATGGGCCGTCCATTTTTGACACGTGCTACGATTTGTCCGGCTTCGGGAGCGTCCGTGTGCCGACGGTGTCGTTCTACTTTGACGATGGGCCGATACTGACGTTGCCGGCAAAGAATTTTATGATACCGGTGGACGGGATGGGGACTTACTGCTTCGCGTTCGCGGCGAGCGAGTCGGAGCTGTCCATTATTGGGAACATACAGCAGGAGGGGATCCATATTTCATTTGATGTTGCAAACAATTTGGTGGGCTTTGGGCCGTACACTTGTTAGGGCTAATGTATTGTGAACCGTGGGGGTTGAGTGGCTACAGTGTGTGGGGTTGAGTGGCTACAGTGTGTGTGTGGGAGACAAAGTGTTGTTTGGTAGGGCCTTTTGTGTTGCTCTATATGTTGAGTTTGTAATGAAGTGAATTGCAAAGCAGTGCCAGACACAGCGGTCAAAAGTCTAACAGGAAAAAGGGGGCTTGGGGGAGATCTTCAACTTGTGAGTGGGGAAGTTCCGAGTGACTTCTAAGTTAATGGAATTCATTTTTTTAAAAAGTGCTTTGTATTCACAGTTTCATTTACAGCTTCATACGTAGTCTTACATTTCTCAATTCCAATTCATTGGGGTATATCTTTATTTTTTATATAAAAATGCATGCAAATTAAAATGGATGTAAACTGCAAAATTGTTGTAAACAACGTAGTGACTAATATTTAGTTAGCTTAGAGCATCTCCAATGGACATGTTAGTTAATAAGATGTTAGAGTGACATGTCAACACTTTATCACTCAACTAGACACTCATTTACTACATCTTTATTTAGTTGGTTGTTGTTACTCCAATGGACTAGCTAAATAACTAGTCAAAATAATAGTGGGCTCACCTCTCCACCCACTCAAACCTCTCCACCCACACAAAATAATATTTTTTTGAATATTTTAAATGGTAGGGCCCACATTTGAATGGCTAAAGCACTAGTCAAATTTAACATTTCCCTTAACATATGATAGGTGGGGCCCACATTTAACATGCCCTTAACACTTCCACTGGAGCACCATTTTTACATGTTTTCTAAAAATCTACACTAACTAATGAGTTAACATGTCCATTGGAGATGCTCTTAGTTAGCAACCAAGACAGGAGGGGGCCAGGGGCATGTGATGAGCTCACCTGGGAAATGATGTTATTTGACCAGGCTTGGGGAATCGGTCTGTCCCTCTTCTTTTAAATCACTTTGAAGCGGTATGGAGGGTCCCTTGATTAGAGTCCTAAATGAGCCACCCAATAGTTTGTCTGGGCGGGCAATTTTGTAGGGCACCTTTTATTTGAAGGTCGTCCCCACAAGAACTAAAGACAATGGCAAGGATCAGGAATCCCGAAAAAAGCATGGAAAGCTGACACTTTCCTTTGTATGAGGCAATTGACATGGTATTTATGATCAGTGATGATATACATTTACATCCACCACCCTTTCCTCTCTCTTGAAAAAGAAAGCCAGGGCCAACAAAAGAGATTGTGTGGGATTTACTCACCAGTCATCACTTTCACTCACCACTGAGCATATTCAGGTAATGATGCGAAGTGTTTTGGGAGACCTTTTTCAACGAGCACTACAATGCTACATGGGGTTTTCATCAGTATATCCAATACACCATCAGTTGTCTCAAGCGCATCTGTGCATGATTTAAACAGCTTTTTATACCAGAGCAAGAACACCCCTACCTAAACAATCAATGGTTCGTCAAATGAATAATGTCCAATCCAAAAAACATGTGATTGGAAATTTTTCCAATGCTTGTAGTACATACAAATGGAAGAATTAATTGAACCAATGTCCTTCCTACATAGGACCATAGACCCTGTTCCAATTAATATTACAAGCCTCAGTCCAAAGAATAAAATTTCCTTTGGTGCGTGAATCCTAGGTTCCTCATCCACAAATCATGACAGGAGCATGTAATAATTTACCTCCTTCAAGCTATCTTCAGTGGGATTCTGCAGGAGGTCAGATATTGTATTATGCATGATAATCTCTCTAAACATGCAGGCCCGCCTCGTCAGACTGTAATCAAAGTTGTAGGGAGAATCCACACTCCCAATTGCATGCTCAGAGTAACTCATGGAGCGCATAAGAACTAAATCACCGCATGACAGACTCTTTTACAAAACATCGGCCTCCCACGCTGCTTAAACAGATTCAGATTGATTAAAAAAAACCATCCAGAACCAATAAACAGAAGAGACTTGACAAATTGAGCATGGAATAGAAATTTGAATACTCACCAATATTCTAGGTGTATATTTAAAAACCTAGCATTCTCCTTGCTCTGCGTCAAAGTTACTCTACCAGCTATAACCTCATCCTGCTCCACATCTATTGGGTCAAAAAAGTAGAGCACGGTCTGCAAGAGTTGCATTATTAGTTTCCAATGAGAATATATAGGCAGCCAAAATGACAAGGTTGAGGATTAAAAAAAAAAATTACCTGTTGCCAATGTGTTGGTGCATCCTCTGGGGCAGTTGACAAAGTAACCAATTCATCAGATTTTGTTTTTTTTCTACTCTGGTTGGAATTAGTTTGAAAATTTGAATATGAACTATTATATTGCATACGATCATTGCCAGGAAAAGTCATGGGCCCATTGAATTCGACGTCGAACCAAAATGCAAATCCATGAAGGGGAGCTGCCAGCACATCAGTTACAAATTGTTTTATTCTTTTAGTTCAATTCTCTAAGATGCAAGCATGAGAACATATTTTGGTATATATAACCAGTAATTAACATATCATTAAGGGGGAGAACAAATCATAGAAAATCTTTTTGAAATAATGCAAAAAGTCAACGTAAATAATTTTATATGATTCTTCACACAGTTCTTTAGATCCAGAAAATCTTCGCACTTGGTAATTCTCTGTGAGACACTTTATTACATTCTTTTGGTGTAAATTTCCAACTCTGCATTAGTGTCGGTTGCATCTAAAGAGACTTTCTAATTATCACATAGTATGCCAAGTGCTAGGTATGAATCACATGATGGAATTCATATATCCAAAAGATAATTAGTTGCTTCTGGCAAATGAAGTTATTGGAATTTCCGAAACACAATCGGTTCAAAATTTTTTTACCTCGCATCATTGACGTAAATTTATATTGTGCAGTAACAGATTCAAGCTCCTCAACCGTAACAGTATAGCAATCCACATATTTAACCTGTTCATGAAGTGCCCAGAATGATGCAGTTCAGAAGGCAGTAAAAACCATAGTTGAGAAAAATAGCTACAGAAAAGAAGACTATCATCCAGCATTCAATGACTGGCCCTTCCAATCCATAAATAAGTCTAATGACCATAGTAAATTTACCACCTAAAACATGTCTTGATATTTAGTACTATGAAACATGTGGTAAAACCATTTCAGTACATTTAGGAATGTTTCTTTCTGGATCAACTGATTCATATAACCACAAAAAAAATGGAACAATAATTGTGGTAAATGGCATCATGTACAGGTGTGATGGCCTCTAATTAAAATGATATAAATTTTCACTCACTGTTTTTTTAAGGGGAAGAGGCATTTCTTCCCATTAAGCACAAACCATGGGTATATATAAGAGATGGAACAATGAAGAACCTAATTTTCATGAGTTGTTATCCAATTTCCTTTGTGAATTCTCACAACACACCTTATATGCATTTCACGCTAGCAACCTCTCGGCCTCTAGCCAAAGAACTACCACATGCAGGTATTCATCTATTTTCAATAATTAGAATGATATTTTTTGCTCATAAGCTTATCCGGATTTGCTAGAATCACCAACCACCAGAAATTAGACAACAGATGACACAATTTGAATTAGAAAAATCATGAGAACACTCACCACACATGGCCATGTCAAGACATTTTCCCCTATTATTGTCTCAACAGATGGCTCCTCGAATGCACACTGTTTTGCCAGTGGTAACATAGCGGACACTGTAGCCATTAAAGATAAATTTTGTCAGTATCCACTTTTTTTTTAGTCTACTGTCCTTGAATACACTGTGCTGAAAAGGAAATTGAATAAACAGAAAATATCTCCTTAACCAGGGATCTGTTTGGTGATTGATCCACCATGCTTAATTATCAAATATAAATCAGAATTATCATTTCAGTGTACTCACTATCGATTCCATAAACATTGCGCCAGAAATCAATACTTTCATGGTACCTATCAGAATGAGTTATTGGCGCCATGTACAACTGCAAGAGGAGAAAAAATGAAACCACAATGTATATCAGATAAAAAAGTTAATAGAGGATGTACCAAATCCGCCACCCCATGTACTAAAGATCACTGCTTCTATGAGATTTAATATATGCAATTTACTGAGTCCATTATGTCAAATCAATAACTATGGCAATATATTTCTCTGACATATTGATAAATATGTGTTTACTCATTAAATTCTTAAGATCAGTGTTCGAATATCAGGGGATGCGTCCTATATCAATACATGTAATTCATTCTCTACTCTTTCCTTTTCTCGGCTTTATGCTCCTATTACTCATACGTATGAAGATGTACAATATAAGATCATGACCAACTTTTAACTATCCATGAAAACAGACCCCGACATAGAGAGATGAATACACGTATTTCCATTGTCTACTATAACACTCAATATATAATGTGCATATGCCCTCTGGATATATTACCGAGGCATGCGAAGGCAGAATAAGCCCTCCAGGTTTTAGCCAACGATCTCTTGCAAAGATCACACTGGACAGCATACTCTACAGCCAAAAGAAAAGGATGCAAAGATTAGCTTATTGCAGCAATTAGGCAGAGCACTTTAAAAACACAGTCAAATGATTTAGAAACTCAAGAATTCACCTCATACAGAAGCATGTAACCCATCCATTCCGATATTATAACATCAACTTTCTCCTCAATAACGGCATCCTGCAATTAGTTTTAAAATAGTTGCAGTACATAAAGGTGAAAAAGCAATCACAAGAATGTAAATGTACACATCTCATTGCTTGTTTGGAAGTGAAACAGCCTAGTAATCAGATATGTCAAATAATAATTTATATATATGTAATGTCAAATTTACTTATAATGAAAAATCCATCACATTACAGGAGTGACAAAATCCATCAGGACTGGCTACTGAGAGAAATCTTACTTCAACTCGTCCATGCAAAACAATGATCTGATCGGAGAGATTATTTGCCCTCACAACTTCACTAGCCTGGTAAGGAATTTTACAAAAAGTTAAGAAACTACATATAATAAGCACCCACTATATTCCCCCCCCCCCCCCCCCCAAAAAAAAAAAAGCACACTATACCATTACAAAAAATGGATATTTAAAAGCCAATGATGAAAAATGAAAGCCGCTGGAGGTTTCTAAAGAAGAAGTTATTCCTTTTTTAAAGAATCGACACTATCAAACAGTGTTCTATATCATATTGAAGAATTAGGCAAGTAATACATGTGATTAATTCATCCATTATATCCGCAGCACAACTAGTTTCTAAAATGCTGGGGTTAATTATATAAATCCTACTATGCATAAATTCTATTCAATACCATGCTTCATGTGCCATTGAGAAAAAATAATTTTCACATCCATTCTATTTCCATCTTCAATAGGTTATGAGATGAAGGGAAGTTGTTTGAGATAATTTGGACATGTGTCATGGAGACCAATGGGTGCACCGGTTAGGGGAAGAAATATGGTTTCCATGGAAGGGTTCCTGAGATAGGCCACAACAAACTTGAATGATGACAATAAGGAAAGACAAATACCGTACATGTTTCAATGATATGACCCTTAACAGAGTTATATGGTAAAAATTGATACATGTAGACAACCCCAAATTTTGGGATAAATGTTCTATTGTTGTCATTATATAGCTTTCCATCACAGACTTGTTATGCCTACTCCCCTCTTCTCCATATCATGGGTTCTGATCTGTTGCTAACATTTCTTAGTGGACATTAGACTTCGTAGTTAGTGTACACAACCAAACCCCTCCAAACTATAACAACCATACACACATAAATTTCCATTCTTGTAGTTAAAGAACTTGTTCCTATTCTAGTTATCTAAAGGGATAAAAATCTCCAAGATATTTCTTTCAAAATAAAAAAACCATCTGCTTCTCCTTTCCTAGTCAGTGGCTTCTTAAATTGACATTAGCCAGCAATCTGTATCACAAGATTGAAAGCGAGGACTACCTGTGCCGCAATGTCGCTTGCTTCTATTGCATAAACCTGAAAATGGAAAAAAAAGGTGTTTCTTTATAAATGAAAAATATAACATGTCACAGTTAAATGCATGGCATGATACCTAGAACTTGAATTCCATATAAAAAAAAATTATTCGAAGTTATCAATACAATAAATATCACCTTCCTTGCACCAACTCTAGCACAGAATATTGAAAGAATGCCTGTGCCACAACCAACATCCATCACAACCTACAAATACAAATCCTATTAATATACAGAAAAGATAATTTGTGTACTTCAAATCAGGAAAGAAGTATTAAAAAATTAAGATCACGAAAGATTAAAAAAAAACAGAGTATATATCAAAACAGAACACAAATATAAGAATCTTAAAATCTTACTTTGCCAGAAATATATTTTTGATGCTGAATGATAGCATTTCTATAAGTTTCAGTCCGCACTTGATCCTGCAAGAAGTGAATAATGCTCTATCATTCTAAATGAAAAATGAAAAAGCAGGAGTATTTTCACTGCAGGTTGTATAAGTGAACTGAAAAGAATGCCACCAAAACAAGAGAAAACATCTATAACTTCTATATGCTCCCAAATACGATAGAAAAGATCGCTTGCTTAATATTTTTTTTAAGGAGCCGACGAATGAAATTTATCAACAATATTAGTGTTTTTCTCTAGTCTAAACCCTAAACCCCTTGCCTATTCAAACATAAATTCATTATGGGATTTCGTTTCCTCCAATTGATGCAATAATTTCCTCAAGTAGGTGTTATACACATGAATATCTGTCGAACTCAGCCTTTTTGACCAACTATTATGTCAAGAATCTAAATCATGTTGACCAGAGTTTTCAACCTCCCTTCACAAGGGATTCGGATATTACAAGTTCATCTGAACTTGACCCTAAATGAAAATTTTGCATCGGCCGAAGAATGAAAACCGCACCTCAAAAGCCACAGTAAAACTGGTTTTTTGAGATATTGATGATGCCAAAATACAAGAATAACCTGCATCTCGATGTAAATATAAGCATATTAAAGGAAACAAAGATACATTACAGATGTAGGACCTTGAGCATCTCTTCATGGATGCCGAGATGGGAGTAGGACTGGAAGTAGGCCGTGTCGTATTCCGTGCACTTAGGAGGAGTTGCGGAGGCGGCCTGTGAAGAAAACGAGGTGGTGGGGGAGGAAGATGGAGGAGCCCTAAAACCCCCACCTCTGCCGCCGCGGATTCCCTTCCGTGACCTCTCTTTGTGTCCGAAAACCATTCGATGGGAGTCACCCCCAGCTCCTCCATTGCCGTAACTTGGCAACATCTCAGCCTCCACCACCGCCTGCTCCGTCACAGTACACGGAAAAGAAGAGACGCAGAGAGAGGGTTTTTGTTTGTCAAATAAATATAGATTTGTCCTCTATTAAAGACACTGTAGTCCTTCACATTTTCCCTAAAAATGGATTTGTATGACCTTATGCGCTCGTGGTAACGACATAAGTTATTTTACATATAACTTTTTTTTTTATTGTTGTGTTTTTTAATTTTTCTTATTAAAAATATAATAATAAATATTTTATTATTTAATTGTTAGTGAATAAGTTATAGTTAAAAAAATTGTGAATAAAAATTTATAAAAGAGAGTATCTTGATTGATAAGATGTGAGGAATCTCTTTTATGTTAGTGGAATAAATTGAGTGAAATAACATAATTCTATAAGGACTTCAAATATTAATATTAGTTTATTCTTATAGTTATATCCATCATTCTTTTAAAAACAAAACAACAATTTGATCTTATTTTCAACTATTCCTATTCTTCCCAACTTCTATCCAAACGGGGCAATGGTTATGGGCCACAAGATGCGCCAACATTATTTTATGTAACTAGATTGATATTTTTTCAAACACTGATACACTCAGTCTATTGTACAGTTCAGTTTTCAACTCCATGTGTTATGATAGAGTAATATATATTACATTATTATAGTTTATAAAATATAATAAAATTTCAAAATAATAAATACATTACAAGAAAATTGTACAGTAATTTTAAATACATATTTGGATATAGCAATTTTTCATAAATTTGAGTTTTTATGTATGTAATAATTGTAGGAAAAGAGATCATAGATCGGAATCCCAATATTTATGTATTACAAAAAAGGATTTCAATAACTATTACAAAGTCACTAACATACAATCTATTATATCACTGCTGGGATTAAAAAATAAAAACCATATATTTGTTTGGAAGCTATTATAAAAAAAACCAATTTTGCTTCTTTTATATTTGTTTGTTTTTAAAAAATTGGTTCCTAGGAGGCTGGGGCTAAAAGAAGCAAAGAGGCGGATGCCACAGACTCATATACTTTAGGACCTCCAAATATAAAAAAATATAAAAAACAATGAGAGATGACAAAAATTTAAATTATATCGGGTATGTATGCAAAATTATTTAAAAAAAGCAAAAAATATTTTGTAAAGGAGTATGTGGTGACCAAACAAAAGGCGCGCCCTTTCTTTCTTTTTCCATATTTATTTTCATGTATTCCCTTTTTTTTTTATCATTCGAACATTGTCTATTTTGATATCTATTGGATTATATACATGCCCACAAGTTAGCTCAAAAAACAGGCGAGCCATTCTTTAAATTATACAACTAGTAAGTGACTTGTTTAGTTTCTCGATTAATTGGATCATTATTTTAACAAAAAAATTAATTGGATCCATACGAGGGATTAATTAGATTACCATGCAGATTTATTATAGATAAATTATAAAAGTTTAAACTGTAAATTACACATGGACTTTAGATCCGAGATCTGCACTTCATTTGGATTAGTAAATACATTTAGACTAGATTTATGATAATAATCTTCATAAAGGAAGCTTATATGTGTATAAATTTTTTTTGGTAGAAGCTTTTGTTAGAACTAATCTAAAAAATCATATAAAATGGATTATATATAAAATGTATATTAAAGGATAATAAATCCATATATAATATCCAGAGGAGAATTCCAATAGCCTCATATAACAAGATTCCAATAGTCTCATATAACATATATTATTATATTGTTGAATGAATCATGAAAAAATTCTCCAACTTTGTTTGCGGATGACAAGGAACCATGTATACTGAGGCAGGGAAAAGCGAGAGAAATATATGATCAGCAACAATTATTGAAATTCCATAAGCAATACCATTTTCTTTGACCTCCGATTGATTCTGTATAATGTTAGTATCTCATCCGACTTTTATTAATTCATGGTATCATCTGCCAGGAAGCCAAGGGCACAAAAAAAATTAAAAATTAATAGATACGTATAAATTAAATCCAATGCATCAAGAAACATCTCTACTATCAAAACCCATCATGGGGATGCTCATAAATCACCCAAGCATTTAAATCATTATTTCCTCGTCCCACTAATTATAATTGTTCAAACTCTTTGGAGATTATTTTGATCATTTTCCATATAACTTATAAAACAGAAAAATACACCTCACAGAAATAGTAAGTCATTAATCAAGTTAATTATCATATTCATATTAAAATAATGACTCAAAATTGAAAACAATAAAAAATAATAATGGTCATTTGAAAATCACATAATGCACTCATTATTATTTAACAGTCAAAATTAATGACTCATTATTATATTTAAATAAAATAATTTCAAATATATGTGATGTCAAATATGGACTAATTAATAAGCTACAATTGTAATATTTGATTTTCAGCCAAGATTAAATAAGTTTTAATCAACTATAAGAAGGAAATAACGCTAGCAAAGGATATAGACAACTTCATAAGGGTTGTACCCAAATCTTAATTGAAATTTAATTAAGGCCTAAATCAAATAATTTACTTGATTTTTTCAACGGCCAAAAAAGGAAACTTCAATATTAGTTTGATTTAAATCTCTCGTATTTAAATCCTGTAACAGCTAGAATGAAAATGACAATTTATTAATTGTCAAATAAATCCTGTAACATTGGATATGCAATTATAAAAATAAACTCATTTATATTAATTATATAATATTATTTAACAACTAAAATACTCAAATCAATATGGAATATTTTGGAACAAAACTCCAAATCATATCAGCATATGTGCAAATCACATATCACAATATCTTCCATATTGCATTCTTTGGTATAACAATTATACCATATAACAGGGTATATATATATTACACAATTAATTTCCTAAAATAACAACATGCCATATAAGCTTTGTCCCATGAAAATGCCCACTACAAAGAATACGAAATTGCTTCAATTACTTTAAAATGAATTTAATGTAAATGAGCGGTATCAAATCATATAATGTTGGTCATAAATATTTGTCTCATAACAAATAAATTGAATATCCACAATAATAAGTATTAAAATTTAAGGAAACATTGTACATTTGAAAACCATAACAGATTGAAATAAACCCCTAACACATTCTAAATTCTAAAAAAAAACTATAAATACTCGAGATGAGCACATCAGTCTCGCATCCTTGTGGCTTTAGCTTCCTATAGTATTTGCTGCTTTGTGTTTCTTCCCATCCAAACATGAAGTCGTCATTCGCTCTCCCCCTGATGGTTCTGCTGCTCCTCAGCATTATTTCCCTTGGTGTGTCTTTTATTTATTATAGTTTTTCGGTAGTACTTATACAATGTCATGTCATTTGTTTTAATTTTTTGCTAATTCTAAACTACCCATTGATATAGTTTGAATTGAACCATGTAGAATTTTTACTGTCCATAAGTTTTTTTAATTGTTTTCTATCTAGTTATTATTTTTATGTTCATATTTTGCATGCATGCAGATGGTGTTGAAGTCTGTGTGTGGAATGTTGAAGTGCAGGGATTTGTGCTGATGAACGTGGGATCTGAAACGAGTGGCGTGTAATCGAGAATTGTTTCCAGAACTGTCTGTTCATAGGTATCAAATAATATGTGCTATCCAACGCTGGCTTGTTCCATCCAAATATCAATCAATGCACTTGCAGCAATCCCATTGCTGATGTTTCCTCCATCTCCCCATCTCCTAATATTAATTCAAATGTGGAATTTGTAAATTCTTGACCTGCAAGCATTTGTCAGGTCTTAGATTCTGTTAATTCAGATGGTATCAAATAAATTTGAATCATTTCTCTTTACCATTCAAAAATCTTTTCCTCTTAAGATGGTTTAATTCAGAGATAAAAAAGGTTATATTCTAGTTTTGTCATACATTTTGGTAGTTAGAAAAAGTATATAGGAGAGTGCGGTGACAAAGGTAGCAGAGCGGAAATTTCACCAACAGGGGTATGCTCGTAATTTCACCTCCTGCTACCAGCAACAATCGACCCAGCCCGGACATCCACGTTATCATAAAAAATAATACCGCCGAACACTTTAACCAATGAGGGACGTTTTCAAATAGTCCCCCAGATTTTATACGTTTCACAAACCGACCCTTATATGTGTTATGAATATGAACAAGTCTGTCATATTTATAACCAGGTCCTTGAGAAAAAACAGCTGATTTTTTAAACTTATGACATTATTGAAGCACTGTTGAGTTTATTAGGTAAAAAATGCAAGCGAAAACCCACATAGTCTTTAATCATCTTATTTTTAATGTAATAATGAAAGTATGATAGATTATTTTATTTGATCTAACGTTGATTTTTTTTTTTTGAGAAGTGGTACCACTGAAACTAATGATCCTTAAAAATGAATGAGTTCCTATTCCATTTCCATTTAACTTTCGTATTATTACAAATAGTGTGATTCTTATATACTTATAATGAATATCCTTGTATATATTTATAATAATTGTATATTACAATTCTGTAATTTATGTCCTTAGAAATTTTGAGCTTTAGTAGTTAATGTTAAGCAAGTTGTCCTTAGTAAGTTTTTCTTAAATAAATTTTCATCCTTGTAATCATATACTAATGAATTGATAAGCTAATAAAAAAGCTAATAAAATCATTCATATATTTTTCTTGAGATGCAATAAAAAAATATTCTATCCTCTTTTTTATTAATAATGAAAGAATGCAAAAAAAAAATGTAATTCTCACTCAGAATGTAAATACAGTTATTTCAAAATATAATTCGTTGAAAATATACGCGCATATGCGCGTACTAGATCACTAGTATTCATGTATATATATATATGAAGCATCTGCAACCTTGGAAACAAATAAAACTTAAACGTGGAATTCACTCAAATCAATTTTTTTTTGGGGTAAGATTCACAATAAAGAATTTCATTTTTATTTATTCATTCAATGGTAGGTGTAAGGACTTCGGTCAAATATGGCTCGATGGAAGTTTCAAAATTTTTTTTTTTTTTGGATATAAACCTAGGCAACTAAAGCCATCTTACTGAGTGAGAAACCAATGCACCTCAAGAAAAAAAACAAAAGGGGTTTATGGATATAAACCTAGGCAACAAAAGCCATCTTCCGTCGTATCCTCTCCCATCGCGCCATCTCATCCGCTCACCTCCACCACCTCTGCCACCCTCCGTTTTATATTAAATGCCCATCCACACATCACACACCCAAAAAAATAAATAAATAAATAACCCATGCTGCCATGCATAAGTGGATATAGTTTTCAATAGTTCAATCCACAGCCCATTAGCCCAACAATTATAAAACTTGCCGAGTGGGTGGGACACTGGGACCCACTTAATTAAAAAAAAAACCCTAATACTCCCCCACGTCCCCAGCCCACGTACGACCGAAAAAAAAATGGAGCCCCGTCGTCCAGTCGTGGCATCTCTCGTGAATTATCCCATTGAAGGCATCTTCAACCCTTGCAGTTTTTTTTTAATTGTATGTTTAATATTTTTTTTAAATGAAAATATTTTGAATACTTATTTTAGATATTTTTTCCTTTGTATTTGATCTTTATTTATTTTTTTGTTAATGAATTTTATTTATTTTTGTTGATTGGATTAGAAAATTTAAAAATATTATTTTTCATCTTCAATTCTTTATTCTTCAAATTTTTATATGAATAATATTTTTTTATTTTTTTCAATCGTCATTTTTAATTTTATATACGTCGGTAGAAATCATCGAAGCATATATATACTTATGTTAACGAAGTACATGCTTTAATAAAATATTTTTGTTATGATTTATTTATTTATTTATTTGGATATAATTATTTTTTTATATTTGTTGATTTTTAATTGAATTTTCAGGTCAAACATGAACTAGTTTAAAATGATTGACTCTATCTTTAAAGAAAATTGATTTAATCCGAGAGTTGATTCACTTCCTTCTTCTAATATTAAAACGATTTATATGAAAAATCGTTGGGCGCAACTAAAATAAAAGATATGTAATTTTTATTTATTTTTGTGATGATTTTTATGAGATCTTTATCGGTGCATTGACTTATAATGAATGATTGAATTTTGATATTTTTTGTCTTAAATTATCATTTTATATTTATATTTTTGTTATATTTTTTTTATTTCAAGTATACTGTTTGATTCTCGGCCCCCCTAGTTCTAAATCCTGGGTCCGCCCCTGCGAATCCATATATGAAAATGTAGAAAATATCCGATATCCGAAAATCTGTATCCGTATCCGAATCAAATTATCCGTATCGAAAATTTTCGGATCGGATCGGATATGGCCTGTATCCAATCCAAATAATATATGTATCCGAACTGTTATTTTATTTATATGTGTTAGAATCAGTTTCAACTCTTAGATGAAAATCAAATGGCTCATGATCAAGGGCAAAACACAAACATATTTAATTATGTTGGATACTTGTTTAACTATATTAGGATTTATGTTTTTATGTCCTTGGTGGGATACCTATTTAACCATGTTAGGACTTAAGATTTATAAATTCTTTAAATTTTTTTCTGGTTCGGATATTTCGGATATTATCTGAATCCATATCCGGATTTTCGGATGGATACGGATATGTGTTTTGGAATATTCGTCGGATATCAGATACATATATTTTTTAGAATATTCAATTCGGATACGGATACGGATATGGAACTATTTGATCCATATCCGTCCGATTGACATGGCTATTCCTAGGAGGCGGGGAGCCGGCGATGCCACAAACTCATATATTTTAGGACCTCCAAATAAAACAAATTTCGAAAACAATGAGAGAGCACAAAAATTCAAATTATATTGGGTATATATGCAAAATTGTTTTAAAAAACAGAAAAGGTTTTGTGGAGTACGTGGTGACCAAACCATAGGCGAGCCCTTTCTTTTTTTTTACCATATTTATTTTCATGTATTATCTATTTTCTCTGGTGGGACATTTTCTATTTTGATTTCTATTGAATTATATACATGCCCAATTACCCACAAATTCAACCAAAAAATAGGTGAGCTTTTCTTTAAATAAGATATGCTTTTACACTCCTGATAAGTGATTTGTTTGGTTTCCTAATTAATTGAATCATTATTTTAGCAAAAAAAAAAATTATTGGATTCATATGAGGATTTAATTAGATTACCATGCGGATTTATCATGGATAAATTATAAAAGTTTAAACTACGAACATACCTATTTGATGACGTGGACTTTAGATCCACGATCTGTACTTTATTTTGGATCAGTAAATACATTTTAAGACTTGAATTATGATAATAATCTTCATAAATGAAGCTTACGTGTAGGCATCGACAAACACAGGCCCGCGGGCTTGCTTTGCCGACGGGCCCGGCCCGGGCCGCCCCGTTGCCAAAAAGGCCCTGACCCTACCCATGGACCCGGGCCTGATGGGCCAGGCCCTGGTTTCGTGCCCATAGGCGGGCCTAGATTTTAAACATCTTATTTTTTTTAATTTTTTAATTTAAAGTTGTTAATTTGTATATAAATGTTAAAGTAATACAAAACTGAAAGCATAATGCTAAAAAAATATTTATACCTATTTAATTTTCAAAAATAAAAATATTAAATGAATTAATTACTTGAAAACTAAATAACTCCATCTACTTAACTAGGTTGACACTTACAGAGATGTTAATAATTTGCATCATTCAACCACAATTTAAATAAAAATTAAATAAAATTACATGCGACTCTTTTATTGCATTGCCCCCACAGCCTACGGGCCGGGCCAGGCCTGCCCTAAAAATGGGCCAGCCCGACCTGGCCAGCGAACGGGCCTGAGTCGGGGTTTGGCCCTATGGGCCCTGGCCGGTCTTTCAGGCCTTGGATTATTTGGGGATCCTTATCTATGTGTGTATAATTTTTTTTTTTGGTAGAAACTTTTGTGTGTATAATTAATATCTATAAGAGGACCGCACAACACAAGTCAATAATATAAATGTTGGTTCTAAGAGGAAAATGTCAATGAGAAAATCTGTACGTTATAAATAATGAGTATTGGTTTTTGGAAAAAATATACATGAGGGTCTAAATAAATCATGGGTATAAACACCATATTCAGAAACACCACTTACAGATTTTCTAATGGCAACACATTTTGTTATTACCAAAAATACCTTTAAATTTTTTGTATTATAAATAGCTAGGAGACTTCATCAGTTTGATATCCTTTCGTCTTCAACTTTTCATCAGTTTGATATCCTTTCATCTTCAACTTCCCAAGTTTTTGTTGTTTTTTTTTATATTTCTCTACACGCAAAGATGAAATCATTTTCCCTTCCGCTGGTGCTGGTGCTGATATTCACCATTTCCTTGGGTGAGTTTTTTGTTGCGTTTTTATCTTTAATAACTATATTTTGAAAACAGTAACTTATTAAGGATTTAATCTTAAGATGATTTTTTATTTTTCTACAAAGTGTTAAAATGATTTTAGCCCCAAATCAAAAAAATAAATTTTAAATCTTGATTTATATTTAAATCATTATTGTCTTATTAAAAGATGAGTAATTTTAACATGTGAGATGTGCATGTGTCTTGTATAAATTAAATTTAAAATTTTAATTTAAATATTACACATTTGAATTTGTTCATACTATTACTATACTCACTATTATATTTTTGTGGTGTTAATGTATTCACTACTATTATTTTAATTTTCGGCATTACTTTCTTTGGTGAGTTCTTTTGCATTAAATTTTAAATTTAAATTTACATAAGAGCATGTAACATTTATTTTGGGTATATACAGATGGTGTTCGCGCTGCAGATGATGTAAAGACTGAAAGGCTGTGCAAAATGGATCTCCCAAAGAGTTTTCGATGTGCAAGTGATGCATGTTTTTAGACCTGTCTCCTCAGATTCAGGAAGCCCTATCCAACGCAGATTGCAATTCCAATGTTGTGTGCACTTGCAACATCCACTGTTGAACTCTTTTTTCTAGACGTCGTAGGAGCTCTTATAATCATTGTTAATTTTTATATAACTGACCACATAATGGGGTCATGACTATTTTAATATCAATAAATAAATTGTTATTGAAAAAGCAATAATCAATAATGGTGTTTGAGTTGAAAGGCCAATGGAACGTATGCATGCATGGAGGTATTCATCCGGAGCTCCTGGAAATCATTGTCAGAACTCAAGCTAATGTACAGGAGTTGGATTGACATTTGACAGGAGGCTATACAAAACAAGTTTCGAAATGCCCACATTTCTTATCGATCACATCTTTTAGTATGCAATAAAATTCAATGGAATCACTTATCACTCACTTTAATTTGTGTTTATGATTTGAGCTTATGATCACATCTTTGTGATGGTTTCTCAAGATTATCACGCAATAGAAAAAATAGTCCGTCTAGTCTCGTGTACAGTCCTATTCACGACTCACTCACTGTTTTTTTTAAATATACAGTCACCCATTAAACTACTATTATAAAATAAATAAATTGTATATTGAGATGTAGTAGTTTATTTTTTTAAAATAAATTTTGATTTTATTTTTCACACACCATGATAATACAATATACACTGTGCTATTGCAGTGTACACTATCATAGCGTATAATAAGTGGTTAGGGGACTATTTTTGAGTTGCAAACGAGACTGAAAAATAGACTGAGTGTATCAGCGCTCGATTGAAAACTCGATGTACCTAAGCCCATTGTTAAGCACAACCCATCATTTTCTTAACCCTCAAATTCACCCCCTCTAATCTTAACTGTATTAAATCTAGAAGCTTGATGTAACAACTCTTGGCTATCAATGAAGAGTCATCTTACTAATTAAAGCGTTACACACAATCATTGTATGTATGTAACACAACAGTCTCACCTCACTGATGAGGTATATTTTTTCATGTAATTTTTTTGTTTTATAATTGTATTCTTACATAATTTTTTTAATTAATTTAATTAAAATAAATAATGTGCAGGAGAAATACCAAAAATACTCATTTGATTTGTGCCATTGTTTGGAGGAATTTAATTTTTCAGTAGTAATAATTATATAAAAAATTATTCTACTAGTCTTGTTTAGGGTTTGACATAATCTTATCCTCAAGAGATTGATAGATAAATTCTTATTTTATCATCATTATTTTTGTCTTTAGTGTTTTTTATTGCATCAGGCATAGATACATTATTCTAATTAATCTCCTTCGAATTACTATTAAATACTTATACTACTTTATTTGAATATAATTATTAGAGTTTATTTTTTATAATGAAACATGTTTTTTGTTTATTTCTGACTTCTTAAGTATAGATTTGTAAAATATATCTTTTTGCCCATGTTCAAATAAAAAAAGTTAAAGAATACTAACATAAAACACAAATACAATTACAACAATAAGAATAATCTCTCCAAATAAAATAAATATTACGTAATATTTAATACTGCAATAGTTACATATTAATAGTGTGAAAAGAAAACATATTTTTTGAAAGTTTAGAAAACAAGCTAAAGTATCTAATACACATGATCAAATTGTTTAACAAGGAAAAAAAAGGTGTAGTATAAGTGTTATTAATATTATTTTTGAAGGGCACAGTGTGGTCATTAAGAAAAAAAACGTTTAAAAAGGTGGATTTTATTTTATTTGTAATTTCAGTTCTGAATCACAAAAAAATACCATCGGTGTATTGGGTTAAACAATTTACAAATTTTAACAGTATTTTGGGATTCAATAAAAACCAAATTTAAAAAAAAATGTTCATAATTATGAGGTGCTTGACCATAAAAAAAACCATATATTTTGAAAATCTGAAAAACAAATCAAAGCAATCATGGAATATCTTTGAGAATATTTTGTTTTAATATGAAACAGATGCCATTTTTTTTTTCAAAATCTACATTTGATTTTGGGCTTTTGTTAGATAAGGTGGATTCTCTGGGGAGTTATAACTAAAAGAATTAAAATTTAATTGTTATAAATATTTTGATAATAGGCCCTCCTATTTTGGTGCTTATAACCAAAACCTCCTGTTTTTAAACATTCCGTGATTTTCTATTCGAAAACCCTAAACCCTCTCACCCTGTCACCCAGGGATTTATTTATTTATTATACCATATATTTGTTTTTTGCATGCCAGTACAACAGAGAAGAATCAATTGAAGAATCTATATTTCACGTTTTTCTCTCTTAACCTTTCTAAATTAGGACTACAGCAAATTTAAAAAGTCCCCTTTTTTAATACTCCACAGCTGTCGTTCTTCTCTTCTCTATTATTGCAGGTCATTATCCATTCTGTGTTTCTTGGGGGTTTGATTAATGTTGCTTTGACATCTTTTAAAGTGAACTAACCTTTTTTTTTTTTTGCTTTTGACCTTGGAAGATTGACGAGAAGAAGTTGTTGAAGGTGATTTTTTTTAATTTTTTTAATTTTGTGTTTTATTGTATCTTAAATCTTAAACAATGAAATATGCAGCATCGATGATGCATTGTTTGAGAAGGAAAAAGACAAACAAGTGTTGTGTGGGGTCTGTTTTTCCAATGAAAACAAGTGACGCTTTTTTTTTTTTTACTGTTCAACTTTAATGTATGTTTTTTTACCTTACTTTTCCTTACTTTTTCAAGATTTCTACATAGCATGGATGAAGGTGGTGGTGTTTTTTTTTTTTTTTTTTTATTTTCATGTTTGGGTTTGAAATCTTTTCTTGAAAACAAGAGCACATGATAGAAAAGAAGTAAAAATGGATTTCACGGATTCTTGATTGGTTGAATTTGATTTTTAGCAAAGTTAAACAGGCTTCTTTTGTTTTTATACATCTCTTGAAACCACTCGTATTAATAAAAAAACATACATGTCAGTATATAAGTTTTCTTCTACTTTTACTGTTGGGTATCAGAGGATTTATCTTTGTGGGGCAAAAAAATCATCGAAAGGCATGAAATATAATATTTTTTTAATCCAAGGTTCCTTGTAAATTTTCACAGACTGGTTGTTCTTTCATCCTCTGATTAAAAAAACCCTAGTTTTCTTTTATTCCAAATTGGATTAGCCCTTGTATATATTACCTCTACTAATAATTTATATAATTGATTTTCTTTTCATGCCATCTTCAGTAATAAATTTTATAGTTGATTTGCCCTTTCATGCTATTCCCAGAAAGCCCTATTTTTGTTCTGGAGTGGTGACACCTTGAAATCAGTCCTCTTCCTTGTTCTTCCATCCCTCTTTTGGTGTCCAATTTTTCTTGGCTCTTTGTGAGTACTGTTTGCCTCTCTCTAACTTTGCCTAACCACTGCTCTGACAACTCTGCATGCCCTACTGCATCACTGTGGGATGTTCTTGGCTGGTGTTCCAATCACACACACACAAATCAGCCAATTAACAAGTGGGTATTGATACCACCATTGCCCAAGAAAACAATTCAGATCCCAATTTTCAAGAACAGAACAACAATCCATGTTCTTAGAGAAGTCTACCTTGCAATTGAGTAACTGGGTCATTGATTCTTTGGCCGACAGATTGTTCTGAGTAGGAGAGATGGATGTCGACGAGGTGAGCAGCAAGAATGGCCACAAGTGGACTATTGAGGAGGAGGAGATGTTTGAGAATGCCTTGGCTGTTCATTTCAATGACACCGACGATTGCTGGGAGATGATTGCAGAGGATGTCCCAGGGAAATCCGTGGAGGATGTGAAGAGGCACTTCCAGCTCCTGGAAGAGGATGTCAATGCCATCGAGTCTGGGCGCGTGCCACTGCCTTCCTATCCCTCTTCATCGGATGGATCAGGCGATCACTCGTGTGAGGGAGGGAAAAAAGGTTCTCATGGCGAATCCAGCCATGGAGGGAAGGCTTCGAAACCGGAACAGGAACGCCGCAAGGGAGTGCCATGGACCGAGGAAGAACACAGGTGAAAAAGCTCATATGCTGATTTTTAGATTTCTTTTTGGGGTTTTCCATTATAAGTTTATTCAGTAGCAATCTAATATTTTTAGCTTGTGGCGGATTGTTACTGTTGCTTTTACTTTATTATTGACAATAAGGGGCCAAGCATCCTTAATTTAAATTATCTAAGTTGTCGTGTAAGGTGGTGAGTGGTGACGGGTTCATGCTCTCTTTTATATTCCATTACTTTTGTGGAAACCCTGTTGTTGAATGTCCTTCTTACCTTTGTTACTGCTACTGAGAATTGGCTGTTCCCTAGTATCTTTGTTTCTGTGTTTCTCTGCATGGCTGCTCTCCCTTCTTTTGGACCCTTGGATTTAAAATTTCAGATCATAAATGTTAAGGTATTCAAACCCAAGAAATGTTCTTACAATGAAATATGGTCGTAGGTTTGGACCAAATTTAGATTGATATTTGAACTCATTTTCTTGAGCAGTAGCTGTGGCAACTGCAGCTGTAGCGATAGTTTTGGTTATTACCTCAATGAAAAGCTTATCAACTGGGGTAACCATGATGGTCCAAGTCTGATGAAATTTTTTACATGGTAGAATGTAAATTCAATTTTGTTTGTCATAATTCTAGTTAAGACGTGCACTTATGATATAATATTGTTCAGACTTATAAAACCATATAAAAATGGTTTCAGTTGTTTTTTAACACAGACATAGTTATCTTCCTTAACTCATTTATTTGGACCTGCCAATGCATAGTCAATCAACACTATTTTGTCCAAATTTCCATGTTAGCACTTCTTTCTAAATTTGTAAAAATTTGATGTCATTTTATTGGTTCAGTCCCATTTTATAGGCAGTGATGCATTGTGGTTGCAGTGGCTGTGGCTTCCTAAGAATCACATGCTGAATTATGTTAATGGTAGGAGCTGTGGATTTGTTATGGATAGAAAGCACATTAATTGTGCATCCTTGTTTTGGTATATCATTTAACAATTAGGGGTATTTGAAAATAAATAAAAGAAAACTAAAATTAAAAATATTTGGGAATCTGTGGTCAATTTTATCAGGGTCTGGGACACGCGTGTGCCGGGGCTCGTAGCGTGTCTTTTGTTGGTGGAAAATTTGTGTTAGAAGAATAAGCTGACTTCTTTTTTGGGGGGTTGGTAGACCTCTCTTCTACCAGTCCTATGCTTGTATTTTGAATTGGGCATTGTTGTCAAATTAATATAATTCAGGCAAATGCCTACCATTTTATCAAAAAAATAAATAAATTAATGTTACCTTTAGACTTGTTCTATATTATCAGTATATGGATGGAGTGACAACTTGCACTTGCCATCATGTATTTCTCTTTGGGCAGCCTTTATTATGTTCGTGTGAGATTAATGTAGTAAATCCAATTGGGAAATGAACTGGCCAGAACAACTTATTCCAATAATTTCACATAAGTCAATGTTGTCAATATTTTTCACTTTTCTTCCTGTCCTCCACTGTCATGTGGCTTTCGTAAACTGGGGGTCATTGCATGCCATTAACCTATTTAATAGTATATCATTGTCATTGTGTCTTTACATGGATTATTGGATCATTTATAAGATGATCAGTGAAATTCTTTCGATGTTTACCCTGTTGATAGTAAGAAGGTTCATCCGGTATGTTCTCCAAATTTGGAGTGCATCTTCACTTTTTGAAGGTCCGTTAGTTATGTGGTCGCTCTTGAATCTTGATAACAAACTTCTTACGAAGGTGAATCGTGCACAATGGGCAAGGGATAGAAACATCATTTGTGAGTTACACGAGCATTAAGAGGAAACTCATGACCACCTCTTTTATTGTTGTGCCTATATTATCAAGGTTTGGACCATGGTGGAGTGGGCTCTGGTGCAATTTGTGGTTTTACCAATTTTGAAGGTACGTGGGAATACATTCGGAGAAGAGCAAAAAGAGGTGATATAAGCGAAAAGGTAAAGGTTAATGGGATCATCCCCCATGCGGTGTGTTGGGGTATTTAGCGTGCTAGAAACAAAATATCTTTCAAAGTAAGGAAGTCTACTTTGAGAGCATTTAGGTGGTTATCGGGTCCCAATTCTTGTGCAATCATTGTTAAAAATCCATGTGATTTTTCAATCCGAATGAAGTGCATACTTTGAATATTTGAATGCCAGTCAACACCGAGTTCACACTGTTTATACATAAACGTGTGAAACAATCTTGAATTGGAAGAGGAGGAATTATATGATTATGCTTAATATTTTTGAGATGTCCTGGATATCTCCTTCCATAAATTGCAAGTTTTTTTTTTTTTTTTGCCATCTGCTGCATTCGAGGAAAACATAAGAGGGCTGTGATCTTCATCAAACCATATGGCTTCATAGAATTCCTTCTGATTTGTTTTTTTTCCTAGTTGAATTTCTCTTCCTTAGGAGATGTTGCTTGTTGAGCGAATACTCCTTTTATCAATCTGGCTTGCAAGTGACTGATTGACACAGTAAACCATATCTGCTTGAATATAGCAAGAAACACAATTAATTTTCTAAGTCAAAATAGGGAAGCATGTTTTTGGGGCCCTTTGATGTTGTAGGTAAATTTTGAATGACTAAATATATTAAAACACTAATTGGCAGACCTGTCCTCCCACACATGAGATCAGGTCATCTGAAATGTTGGTTTCTCTTAATAATGAAAATTTTGAAAAATATGCGGGCGGTAAAACTTCTTATCATGTTGCGCATTGAATGACCACAGTTTACGGAATTGTTAATCAATTTTCCAGATCAACGGCGATGGGTCTGTACTTAACATTTAATGGGAGAGCCATTGTATTAATGTAACCTATAGTTTTTTTTTATTGAAGATGAGCATAGCGGGGAAGGATTCTCACCACATTACTTGGGTGAGACTCGAAACCCCACCCTCCCATATGTGAGAGTTGTCTTGTTCCACTGCACCGATCGCAAATTACTGTTTTATAATTGGTCACGCTTGACTAATCATTTTAAAGAAGTGGATATGACTTATCGGAAATATGGCTTTCTTCCGTGTATTATGATGACCCATCAGCCAATACATGCACTTCTGTTTGTCATTGATTGACCATTTGCTTTCTACTTTAAGTAGGGGGGTGAATCTGCCAACACATTAGTCAAGACTGAGACATTGCCTTGTATAGTTTCATTTGACTCGTGAAAATTATTATTATTGTGCATATTAAGCATCTCGTATTTTTGTGTGTATAAAGTATGTCTGGGTTTTGAGCAACACTGATGTGTATTAGTTGATACCCTCAATAAGAAGAACCATTTTATTTGCTGAATTTTCTTGAGTTTACTCTTCTTGACGGGTATCCATATTACTATTAGCTAATATAGGTATATGTATGCATTTAATCTGGTAGTGAACATAGCATTAGTATTGTTTGGTATCTTTTGATATTTTTCCCTTTGACGTAAATTTTAAAGATGAATGAAACTTGATTAATGACTAACTGCTTTTAGTCATAGTTAATGAAATTCTTGGAGCCTTTAATTACTATACTTGCAATCTATTTCATATAATTTTTCATAATGTCCCTGCTACCTTCATCTGGTGAAAAGTTAATGCTTTGTCATGGTTTAGGGCCTTTAGGCAACTGCCTGGGTGGGTATGCAAAGCTAGGCAGGAGGACAACACATGTCTCACATGGCTAGGTGTCACCTGGACTGTCTGGGTTAACATTATGGACCTTGGGTGGGCACCTAATAATCTCAATACAACTCTATATCTTTCTATAAGTTGGATGGGCAAGATGACATAACTAATTCTAATATTGGTCTAAAAAAAACCATAAAAAGAACCCTAAATGACTAATTCTAATCATGCATACCTCTATTCCTTGTGGCTTCTCTCTCCGGCCTCAATAGAAGTATCTCCTCTCATCTTCAACCACCTCTCTGCGATTTTATTTATCTGTACTAATTTTTTTGCCCTTACATTACTTTCTCCTTTTTTTTCTCCACCATGTCATGTATTAGTTTTTTCAAAAAATTTCAATCCTTCTCCTAGTGCTTATTTCTATCCATGTCTTTGTACATGCGTTATATGCTTATAAATTACCCGAACACTAGTTTATTCAATGCTTTTAAATTACCAAATCATCTCTTGGTAGGTTGGTAAAGGTAACTCCTCTTCACCGATGGGTCTTAGGTTCAAGTCATACTCATGTCGATAGGAGAAGATTTGACCCATAAATTTTTAATATATACTTTTTACAGTGATCATCCTCTATAGCTCACTCATGCACAGAGTAGTGGTGTCTGGCTTGTCTATTGTAATTCATAACATTAAATATGACCATGTTCCTTGTGTTGTTTGTTTTCCCATATCTCCCATGTGGTTCATCACATCTACCATCCATTAAGCTAAAAAAAGCCATCATCTACATAGCATGGTGTTGGGAGAGGAGAGACTAGGTGTAGTCCTAACCTTCAAATTATTTTTACACAAAGTGGCTGCTCCATTGATTTGGAAATAAACCACTTTACCATTGCTCCAAGCAATATTTTACTTCAGTTTGTTCTTTGTAAAACATCAAGGAAAGGCTCTTCATAGTTCTGATTTGTTAATCATTATTCATTAAATAGAGGGAGAATCTATGTGTTAATAGACAATAATACACGTGCGCACAGATACATAGTGTAGATGTTGTTTTGCTTTAATTTTCATTGTTACATTATATATTTAACTTCTAATGTACATGACTGAAAGGAGTTAATAGGCATATGTAGAAGAAGCAATGTGACAAAATGATTTAGTTCAAACAATTATACTTTGAGCATGTTCATTCTGTTTATACATCTGTGCATTTTTCTCAAAAAGAGAAAAATCTCTGCTTTTTTATGTATAGCATGCATATTTTGAATGTTACATGGATATCTAACATATCTATCTTTATATTATATATTTGCTGAATTTATTGGAAGAGTATGTGGACATTGTTCAGGATGATCGGACTATTTTGTGATATTGCATTGCTCAAGCCAATTTGCAATATGCAGTATTGATTTTGAAAGTAGAGTTTACACTTTACAGTATAGATAGTACCAGAATTTTGGAAAATTCAGCTTGCGTATACTATTGTACTCGTGTTGGGGATAAGCGGACATTGGAGCAAATTACAGGGACAATGGATTGGTTATTTATATTTTATAGCTATCAAATTATACAAGAGGAAATTGTAGGGTTCTCTTTCTGTACTTTATTAATGCCTTTCATATCCAACTGATGTTGTATTATCAATGTGAATTTTGTGAATTTTTAACCTATACAGTATCCAAAGCTGCTCTTAGAAGTATTTGTTGGAAACCTATATTACTTTTATGTTTTCACATACTCCATTCAAATATGCAGAGAACGATATGCTTCCAACAATATGTTGACATCTAACTTCATTTTTCTGAAACAGGTTATTCCTTAAGGGACTGGAAAAATATGGAAAAGGTGATTGGCGGAGCATATCTAGGAACTTTGTTGTTACAAGAACTCCAACACAGGTGGCCAGCCATGCTCAGAAGTATTTCATTCGCATGAACGCGATTAACAAAGAGAGGAGGAGATCTAGCATCCATGATATTACCAGTGTGGGTGATGGAGATGTAGAACCCTCTCAAGGGCCAATTACTGGCCAAACAAATGGGGCAACTGGAATTTCCTCAAGACCAGCCAACCAGTCTACTCTGCCGCCGCCTCTTGGTCGACCCCCTGTGGTAGGCATGTATGGCCCCACCATGGTTGGCCAGCCTATCGGAGTCCCTCTCATCCCTGCTGTTGGTACCCCAGTGAACCTCTCCGCTCCACCACATATGGCCTATGGCGTGCGTGCCCCAGCCCCTGGAACTATTGTCCCAGGTGCTCCAGTGAACATGCCTCCCATGACATACCCAAAGCCCCCTAATTCTTCTTCTCAATGATGATCCCCCTAATTAAATTGTACAAATATTGGGGATATATCGGTCTCATTAGATCCTTGTTAGTGAAATAAGATTGTCTGGCAAGAAAAGGATATCAGATTGTTGGTGGTTTTTTCAGGTCTGGATTCTGGATTATATCAATTGGTATAGTTTCTGAATAATATATGGTGAATGGTTTCAAAGTCTGTATATAGGTGGGTCATTAATAGAATGGCATACTTTGATTACTGTTTTTGGATGGTTATGTCATGAAACAGGTAAATAGAAAGCAGAAGCAAAAATTAGTTTTGATGTTGAAACTTTTGATGAGCAACCATTTGTCTGTGCACATGCTATGTTATCTTTCTTTTCACATGTTTGAATTGTTTTGGTATTTGTTTCTTTTTATCTGGATAGATCTCCAGTGCTCCAGTGCTCATTGGGTCCCTTTTATACAAAGGTGGTTAATCTCTGTCAAGCCATTCTTTTCTGATTGTCTGTCTTTATGAGTGGAAAGATGAGGTGGAGGTGATGCAATGTCTTCTCTTCCAAGCCTACAAATGCTTAGTAGGTAAGCAGGTTGGTTGTGTTTCTGACTCAGCCTGGCCAGTAATACAGGTCCCACTGGATGGATCCCATATGCAGCATCAACTGTTTGACATTTGGAGCAAAGCTGATGTGTATTTGAAGTGGCACTTTTGCTACCACATGGGTTTGGCCAATGTGTGGCACCCATGACTTCCAATCTCTTTTGAAGCAGGTGCTCTTTATAGACACCCTATAGTACCGGTCCATGTAGGACTACAATTTTTATATGGGTGAAAAAGGTGAGGTGAAGAATCTTCATCTGAATAAACATATCCTTCCACGTCAGAGTGTAAGGAAAAGAAAGCTTTGAAAACAGTAATGTTGAAAACTTCGATACTGAGATTTGTGGTATTTGTTTTGCAATGCAGTCAATCATTTGATTCATTGATTATGTGGGATCTGAATAAGCATATATTTCCCACTTGCTTCAATTCTACATAATAGTCAGACAAACATAAATTGATCCACATAAGCCCACAGACAGGGATGGGTATGTTTATTTTGCTGACTCACTGCTGTGTAATCTTTGAAGACGCGTTGGATGTATGTCTGGGACCATAAAAGATGACAGCTACTAATGGGTATTGATTTCTTAATTGCCACTGACTGAGTAGGGCCATTTGGATTGATTTTGTGATCTTATTTGGTCACATATTTGATACACAGGGCCTACATCAATTTTTTTGGTTCCCCACTGCCACAAGTTTTATATTGGATCAGATTTCGGTGACTTGAATAATAACTGCCCAAAAGCACAGTTGCTAGCTTTTTGAAAAAATAGGGCACCTCCCACATTTGGTATATCCTTTCCCCTTTTATCTTTTGACTTAGCAATGCCTTTATTTTGAGCTGAGGATGACTCTGCAGAAAGTGCTGACCCAAAGTTCCATCCTTTACTCCTTTGGATGTGTTTACATATTCTAAGTTTCCTTGGCTATATATAGGTGTCAGGCCTGCAGAGCATTCCATTGTGTGTGATGTAGGACAGATTATGCAGATGGGACCATCAAAAGTGGTCCAACAAATAAATTCAAATCAATCACGATCTCGGGCACGAAATTTGACGTAGTGAAATATATCGAGGAGACTGGATTAGTTGTTATACAACTAACAATTTTTATTTTTCGAAAATTCATTTATTTAGGGCTTTAAATTAGAGATTTTACTATTTTTAGTAAGTTTTAGATTTGTGATATCTCAATCATAACAGATCGGAATTGATTTCTATCAATTCCTATAACCATTTAGGATCTCATAGAATCTGAAAAATTAGTTTTCGGATTTTACTATTTTTAGTAATTTTTTATTTTATGCTATTTATAAATTCAGACTTGTAATTTAGGGTTTTTAAGTTTTTTATCAATAATATTTCAAAATTCCCTCTGTTTTGGGGCTTCTTCCTTGTGGATTCAAGGGTTCCTTGTGGATTCAAGGTGTTTATGAGATCTCAACGCTTGTTGGATCTTTTTATCTAGTTTTTCGCTGCGTTAGTTGGTATCAGAGCGAGGATTTGCCTTGTTGTGATGGCAAATAACTCAATCTTTTTGGTCGTGGATTGGAGGATCTGTGGAAGGCGGTCGGGGAACAACGTGATTGTGGGAACAACGAGATCAGATACAAAAACAACTGCAGGAGATCCGCACAATGATCGCTGGCCTGAACCTCAACGCCAATAACACACGTCCTGAAGGTATAGGAGACGCGCCGAGGGAGTCGCCCAAGGCCGACCTATTATTCAA
Source organism: Acorus calamus (assembly GCA_030737845.1). Classification (NCBI taxonomy): domain Eukaryota; kingdom Viridiplantae; phylum Streptophyta; class Magnoliopsida; order Acorales; family Acoraceae; genus Acorus; species Acorus calamus. The sequence goes on along the minus strand of CM060868.1, from coordinate 34,418,673 downwards.
AACACTGTTCGACGTCTCACTCGTTATCAACCTGATTACTCGGAGGATGAAGGAGAGTTTCAAGTATATCAGCCGAGAGGGCGGCGTATGGAGTACAACGATTACCGATTGAAAGCGTATATGTATTTCAATGGTAATATGCTCGAGGATTTTCTCGATTAGATCTCATCGAAAGCTTTGAGATGATGTTCTCGAAGAAAAGATGGTCAAATTGGTGGCTTTTCGATTGAAGAGCGGGGCCGCCGCTTGGTGGGACCAACTTCAGAGAACTCGACAACGGCGAGGAAGGGTATTCCGTGGAAGAAGATGAAACAACTTCTCATGGATCAATTTCTACCATTAAATTACGAACGATATGTGCCCTCATTGTATCAAAATTGTCGCCAAACCGCAATGGTGGAATCACAATTTCAAGCGTGCAAGTTATGGTTGATGGATCAATGGAGGCGACCAAAGAAAGTCCTTCAAAAATTCAGAAGTGTCCGAAGATGAAACCCTATGATCAACATCTGGTTGAATCAAATATTGATGGGGACAAAAGTACTGACGGCGATGATATATATGATGGTGCTGAGTTCGCAAACGAAGAAGGAGAGCGGGTCAACTTCATCGTTGAACCAGAGATCGACGAGGACATGAGCAATAAAGAAGCAAAGGATGTTATTTTCTCTGGTGCATTGGAGGAGAACAAGAGGAGTTATTTTCACTATCCTTAGTGATCCCCAAGATAGAAGAGCCCCTGAGCTCGTGTTGCAGGATATGTGACAAAAGTGTATTCGATGTCATCATCAACAATGATAATGATGAATACTTTGCGACTACTACAATGGTGAAGGAATTTTGGCTACAAATCGAGGTGCATTCAATTTTCTACATGATCGGTTATATTGAGAAGAAATTTGAAGTCAAGAAAATGTCTCTTCTCTTGCCAAAGGTGAAATACAAAGAAACATCAATTGAAGAGCGGAAGAACTGAGTTCTTTTGAAGAAGAGGATCTGATTTAGGACAGTGATGGGACCATCAAAAGTGGTCCACCAAATAAATTCAAATTGGTCACGACGGAATCGCACGAAATTTGACGTAGTGAAATATATCGAGGAGATCTTCTAAGTTATACAACTAACAATTTTTATTTTTCAAAAATTCATTTATTTCTTTAAATTAGAGATTTTACTATTTTTAGTAAGTTTTAGATTTGGCTATATAACAGATCGGAATTGATTTCTATCAATTCCTATGTGCATAGAATCTGAAAAATTAGTTTTCGGATTTTACTATTTTTAGTAATTTTTTATTTTATGCTATTAGTATAAATATGCTTGTAATTTAGGGTTTTTAAGTTTTTTATCAATAATATTTCAAAATTCCCTATGTTTTGGGGCTTCTTTCTTGTGGATTCAAGTTCCTTGTGGATTCAAGGTGTTTATGAGAATTCTTTTTATCTAGTTTTTCGCTGCGTTAGTGTGTATCCATTTCACATTGGATTTTGGTCTTAGAGAGAGAGAGAATTTGGAGGAGAATGAAAGCCTCATTCAACATGAAGAACCCATCACAAGATCATGTAATAGGGATCCCCATCAATTCGCGGCAATTGACATGTAGATCGTCATTTGTTTCTGAAACCATCAAGCCTAGTTCATATAGATCTTCTCAATCCAGACAGAGTAAGAACCTCTCCCTTCCCATCATAATTGGAGGCTGTTTTGATTTTTCCATTGTTGTTATACTAATGGGTCTCTTCTGAAAATCAGATAAAGTCAATTATGTAATCGGTTGGATGAACAAATTCAGTAAAAGAGCCGACAATCTCACGCAAGGCATCCGAGAACATGGTAAGTCATTCATTCTTGTTATATGCAATGACTACTGGAATCAATCATGGATAACAACATAACATGTAAGGCTAATTGAAGGTAATTAATGATTGTATTACAGTGAGGTTGAGGCCAAAGGTTTCTGAAACAGTGAATGGAAAGTTGAGCTTGGGAGCTAAGATTCTTCAAGCAGGTGGTGTGGAGAGTGTGTTCAAGAAAATCTTCTCTGTTAGCAGAGGTGAGAGGCTGTTGAAGGCCATCCAATGCTATTTGTCTACTACGGCTGGCCCAATAGCGGGTTTGCTATTCATCTCAACAGAGAAGATTGCGTTTTGTAGTGAAAGATCGCTTACGTTCACTTTGCCAAATGGAGACCTTGCTAGAACTCCATACAAGGTATTTTTTTTTCATTGATTGACATTTATCAGTTTCATGTTGAGCAGAATTATGAAACTGAATTTCCTTGTGTCCTTGTAGGTGATAATCCCACTGAGGAAACTAAAGAGAGTCAGCCCAAGTGAGAATGTGAACAAGCCAACACAGAAGTACATACAGATAGTCTCAGTGGATGATTTTGATTTTTGGTTTATGGGTTTTGTTAGTTATCAGAAGGCCTTCAAGTATCTTCAGCAGTCGATTACTCAATCATCCATGGAATTCAAATTGTGACCTTTTTTTTTAGAGACGTTTTTAGTGTATCTCATTTTGTATTTTGGTGGATTTCATTGGATCAAATCCAAATGAATCCCTTGCCTATATGAAAGAGAGAAAAATTCTACGCCAATGTTAAATATATAACACATAATCCCAGTGGGATTACCTCTTTTGATGTATATTCATAATTATGTATCTGAAATTTAAAGAGAATCAACTTCAATCTCCTATGAATTATTGTTCTTGATCTCTTCTAAAATCAAGTGTTTCTGAATCATTCTCTTAACCCAAACTTCATCACACTACTATTTACCTCTTGAGCTGTTTTCTGTCAATAATTTTAAATATTTTGATTATCAATTTTAAATATTTTCTATTACTCTTGCAGTTGTTTTTGTGGTTTTTACACTAACCTACTGTGTACTAAGCTATGTCATTAAATATTAGATTAAGAGAATATAAAATCATATATTTTTAAATGAATTGAATATATATTCCACTTTTTTAACATACATTTTCTAAAATAAAAAAATATATCTTTAGATAATTCAAAAGATTAAAAAAGCATGTTCTAATCCCTAACATTATAAAAGTATATGTTACATGAGTGGTATCTTTGGAAAAAGAGATTTATAAAAGTAATTAAATATAGAACTGTTCTTTCATGCATTAAATCGGAATTAGCATATAATAAACTTTATGTGAAATTGGCTCATTAAATTTTTATTAAGTGAACATAACGCGGACGAATCAACCGAAAGCTTTGACTTTGACCACCTCCGGTTATCTCATTATGAAACTCATATGTCGGTCACATGAAACGAGAATCACCGTAGTCTCTTAAGATACCCTGCGTTCCTAAACATCGATCATCAGAGATCTGGGTTCACGTGCATCGAAACGCCTAAACAAGACAACTCACTATAAGACGATCAGGTGTCACATGCACGACCACCATTAGCACCAACCTACCCTCCTTATTCCGCAACCACTCTCCTCCGCACTCTCTTCCATTTGCTTCAGTTGAATCACAATATCACATGATACATAGCATTTCCTCCCAGTCCCAGGTATTCCATCGTCTTTTCCTTATCCGCACCGTGAGTTCACACATCCACAATAAGTCTAATGAAACACTTATCATCAGATAACACAACAGATATCATAAACAAACACGTTTTGACTTTCATTTCATTTAATGTAATCCGTCCCTCTCTATATGTGTGGTTCATTTCTCTACTTAAAACCATCCATTGAAGCCAACAAAATGAAGCTCAGTTCACAACTCGTTTTCCCATCCCTACTACTGCTTCTCATCACCACCACCTCTTCTTCGTCAACGGTCTCCAATGCAGCACCTGCATCGGAAACCGTGCGCGACATAAACGGCGAAAAGCTCCGACCCGACGTCAACTACTACATACTGCCCGCGCCGGCGTACGGAGTCGGAGGCGGGCTGACTCTGGCGGCCCATAAGACCAACTGGTGCCCACTCAACGTGGCCCAACAGGCCTCGTCAACCGTCGAAGGCCTCCCTTTGACTTTCTCACCAGTCAACAGGACCGACAAGACAATCCAACTGTCGACCGACACAAACATCAAGTTTTCGGCCGCTACCATATGCGTTCAGTCGACGGTGTGGAAGCTCGGGGACCTTGATGAGCTGAGTGGACGAAGGTTCGTGACGTCGGGAGGGGTTCGGGGGAGTCCCGGTGTCGGCACGGTGGGGAACTGGTTCAAGATAGAGAGATTTGGTGGTGATGGTGTGTATAAGCTGGTGTTCTGTCCGAGTGTTTGCAGTTTCTGTAAGGTGATTTGTGGTGATGTGGGTGTGTTTGTGGAGAATGGGAAGAGATGGTTGGTCCTTGCTAGTGATGGTGATGTGCCATTCATTGTTGTCTTCAAGAAAGCGAGTGAGGCATGAGAGTTTTATGCATGTATGTATGCACACCTCCTCATGTTTTTCTAATCCTCAATGAATTGTAGTACTGAATTTGCACCAAGCTATTCCACCCAAACTGGAGTACCTAGTTGTAGTCTTTGGTACACTGTAGTCATAAACAAAAACATTTATCACGATGCACCCCAACATAAGATCAAGAAAGTGCAAGAACTTGAATACTGGTAAAGCAGAAGGTGTGGCATACAAATCCACACAATCAGAGTTCACTCATGAGATGGACCAACAAGCATGGCTGCATGGGAGAAGAGAGAACTCGCTCAAAACCAAATAGATTTTTCAACTAATGCGTTCATGACGGCGAAACATAAATATACAAAGTATAAGAAATTAAACTAATATACAATGATCATTAAGCATTTAATATCACTATCCAACCACCTTCATATTCACATATCCATTCATGAAGCTCGGCCTGTGTGGGACCAAGCAGCACTGCAATCCACAGAGGGTGCAAAACCCCTTCTTAGTTCAGATTCTTCAAAAGAACACATCCACCATCACATTGGCCTCTGTTAGGCTGCCATTGAAGTTTATCTTACAGCCCTCAGGAAACTGTAACCCTGCTTCACTGCAACTCACTTCTGTAATTTGTGGACATGACCTCACATCAAGATGCTCCAAAGAATCACAGAACTCCAAAATTAAGCTTATCGCAGAAACTGTAATTCTAGGGCAGTTGCTAGCCCTCAAAACCTTCAAAGATGATCTATACCCTCCCCTCTTCAATCCTAAAAAGGCTGCATCGGTTACTGTGTCGCAGCAACTAATGTCAAGAGCGGCGATATTCCTACAGTTTGAAAAAACACAGCTTAGTGATGAGTCAGAGATGTTCAAACACCAATCCATGCGTAGCTGTCTCAGGCTCTCACTACAGGAATGCACAAGGGATTTTATGGACTCGTCGCTGATATTTTGGCAGCCTCCAATGACTAGTGTATCAAGATTTGGGCATGAAGCAGACAAAGAATAAATAGAATCGTCTCCAATCTTGTGGCAATCCAACAGTTTTAGGGTATTCAGAGACGAATTACAGGTCTTGGCGACCTTGGAGACCCCTATGTCACCGATCTTGCTGCATTTGCTAACGTCCAGGAGTTTGATATGGTGGCACCCATCAACCAGAACTGAGAGACCAGAGTCGGTTATATTGGAGCATCCTGACAATCCCAGTTCTTCCAGATGGGAACAACTTTTGGAGAGAGTTTCTAACAGCATATCTGTGATGGATCTGCAGCCAGTAAGGTTGAGACTTCTCAGTTTGCAGCACCACTCAGCAATAGCAACCAAACCCTTGATTGTTAGTTTTCGGCAGTTAGTAAGATCCAGTGACTGAAGGGATGGAAGGCCACTCGCAAGTGCTATCAACCCGGCATCTGTAATGCCTGTACAGAGGAAAATATTACATGTCATGTAAACCTATGAGCATGAGCATGGAATACAAACCCATGGTACAACCATTTGATGGGAAGGAAGTGAAAGAATGAATTGAAAATGAATCAGAACATTTAAAGGGCAAAAATTTAAACATAATTGCAATTAAAAAAACCTCACTCTATACTCCACTTTTTTTATGATAATTGAACAACTGGAATTGCCCACACATTTGTGTGGGGGGAAAAGGAGGAGAGGGGGTGTGCAGGGCTGTAGTATCACCTTCTAGAATCAAATTTCTTCCTTTCAGATCTTCCTCCACATGCTTTAATTTCAACTCCTGTGTGAACAAGAAGTGAAAATCTTTGCAGATCCTATTATTGAATCCTATGTTCCTTCTACAGACGTGGTGACCTCATTTTGATAGGAAATTGGAAATTCTACACGAGGAAATCTACCTAGTCAATTTATGAGCTCGGGCATACATATGGGGACCAAGAACAATAAGTAACATTAAAAAAGAAAAGGAAAACTTCTTCAGATCACAAGTAGAACCCAGGACAAAATCCTCAATCATTATAATGCTTTATCAATCCCAGTCGCAAGCACAAAGTAAACTAAACTTTTTGTTTTGGTTCTAAGACCAAATATGTGAATCTTTCTTCTTTTTTTTTGACAAAAAAAAGTGTGAATCTTATCTTACCACTGAAACAAAATTCAGACCGGTTCTACCAAAACAACAGTAGAAAACAATACGATGGCAAAGTTAAAAGCGCTCCATATGATCTGTATAAGCATGATCAACCCAAAGCATAACAATATTTTAATGGCAAAAGTGTCTATTCCACATCTCTAAATCATCCCAACAAAGATATGCCGCAATATGCAATCCAAAAGCAGATGGTGAATGAATTTACTTCAAACTCATCAAATAGCATATTATCAGAGCATAATTTAAAGTGGTATCTCAATTCTCACATGAAAATGTGATATTTTTATTCAAGTACAACATAAAAGTTCACTAATTAATACACTAATTTATCAATCGAAATCTAAGCTCAGTAAACCGAGAACTTGAATAAATTTAGGATTAAAAAATAAATAAACAAAACCAAAGAATTCACCTTTACAATTCTGGAGTTTGAGAATCCGAAGCTGTCTGAAACCTCCGGCTATGATAGAGAGGTCGGAATCAGTGACGCCCGGATAGTACGATCTCGAGGCGGACTGGGAGAGATCGAGCTCTACGATTCCGGTGAACCGATCGGCCATCCGGCGGAGCATGGACGATCCGGCCCTAACGCAGAGCCTCCTCCGGTCGGAGCTCTGGACGCGGAGCCACCGCTTGCAGACGAGGCCGAACACGTCCCGATCGGCGTCGCCCGGAAGCCTCGACAGGATAGCCCGGAGCTCGTCGTCGGTCAAGGCGTCATTAATGCACACCCCCCGAGGCGGCCCCTCCTCGGAATTCGTGACCTTCGATGACGACATCGCCGTCCCTTATTGAAGGTCGAGCAGGACTTTCCGTCAGAAGCCCTAATCGGCTTTTCGGAGGTTACGGAGGCACCGATTGCAACTTTTAAAGACGACGAGATTGAGAGGGAAGCACCCTTCGATGTCGAACGAATTACAGAGGTTGCCATTGTTGTTGCATAATGCATACCTACTAGGCTACTATATTCCCCAATATTTATGTTTTTGTTTTATTTTATTTTGTTGTCACGTTTTCTTGTGACGACGGTACTGAAAAGGAGAGAAAATGTACTTTGATGATACAAAATGCACGCGAGCTCGAGATATTAATTACGTGTTGAACACGCGCGATCCATACATAATAGTCTTTCAAGAATATTTATTTAGTTTCAAAACAGTAACTATGTTATATAATTTATTATAGTAGTTTGCGCAAAATATAAACATGGTCAACACGAAGTTTTATAACTTATAAAAATAATAATATTTTTTATCATAATTTTTTATTCAGTCTCCAAATAATTTACAATAATGTTTTTATATATAACTTATTTATTCATGCTACAGTAATTCATTAATTCGGTTGGATAAACATTGGTGTTTAATATATGTATGGTTCAAGACTCAAGAGTCCTAAAAAATATTTTTGTCAAACATTTTGATTTCACAGAAAAAAAAAACATTTTTATTTCACAATTCATAGCAAAAACACGTTTTCAATTTTACATTGACTGTTTGTTATATAGTTTTTATCTCCATCTATATTTTATTTTAAAAATATATTTCTTTCTTATAATTGAATTATAAATATAACTAGGGGAAGAATATAGTAATAAATAAATACAAGTAATACTAATTGAATAAATATTTGTTAGAAAAAGATATATAAATGTTCACTAATATCTAAAAATAAACTATTTGTAATGTATGTTAAATATATTCAATAATAGTCTCATTTTTAGAAAATCCCAACCACATAATTTCAACCATACTAATTTTGTAAGGATTATATTTATATAATAAAGTTTACAAATACAACGATGTTGAAAAAATGAAAAATAAAGACATTCAGTTGGAGACCAAAATATTTTTTTAAAAGTAAAATGGTAGGCGACTTGTCTTAGTTTTATTCAAAGAAAGAAAGCATTCAACAAACAAGAAAAGAAAAAAAGTTGACAGTTTGAAACTGCCCACCGCCCATGACTCCACCGTAGAAGAGTAATCTACACGGGGCCCCAGGACATGCTAGAATGAGGTTCTACTCCCCGATACATAGTAAGCCCCCACACAAAAGAAACGCTACGTGCTTTGGCACAAATCACCCCCCAAACTCTGATAAAATGCATGGATCTCTCCCAAATATTTTCGATATTGATGGAGACCTCGCGAAACGTAAGGTGGTTGCGTGCTAACCAAAGAGACCACATCACCGCTGGAATAAGCAATTAGGTGACCTTCGCTGTCGGCCTTGTATCACCCCTCGCCTGTAGTGTCCGATTAGTCCGCCAGAGATTGTCCATCATGAGGCTACCACTAGTAAACTCCGAGGCTCATGCAAGGAGGTCTCAAACTGATATGGAATGTGATTGGAGACCAAAATGAAGACTCATATGGAATGTGATTGGAGACTTAATTTTTCTCTACCTTGGAGATATAGGGCAATGTTGGAGATGCTCTCAATCAGTAAAACTATTGTACTCTAGGATATTAGTTGCCAGCTCAGCTGCCAAAAATCCTCCTCAGACATGCTGGAAGGATAGTCTAATAACATGACAGCCAAAACCAGGCCAATCATACAAAAATATATAATTAGCAACAAGAACTGATGTAGGCAAAAGAAAATATAGAAGAGAAACACAACACATTCATATATTCAAAACACTTCTGTTATTTCCCATTCTGAAGAGTATAACAAGAGGTATACTTCTGTTACAGTTACATATTTGTCAATATAAAACACTATCAACATATGAAACATCCCTTGTGGCACTGAGAGTTGGCCCCCTGTGGCATCCACATTATACATAATTAAGAATTTACGAAGGATGAACAGAGACTGACACAATTGAATGGTATAGGTTAACTGTAATTGAATGCCTGTGCAACTGTATAAAAAAATGGCCAGTAAAAAATAAGCCAACAATAAAAACGAATGGATTTGCTTAATTCCAATGTTATCTGGAATCCTTGCAACACACGAGCACACAATCCTCTAAGAAGGTTGTAAGCTGGGAGGTATACAAGCTGGGATGGTTGCGAAAATGGTCCACATGTGGGGAGGACACAAAATCACAGGCCCTGACCTCATGTCCGGCTCTGCGTTGCCCCTCTATGAATGATTCCACAGATTTTGCAGGGATAACACAATCGGCAGAGCTGTAGATATATAGTTGTGGGCATTTGGGTTGCTCCGACGACAAAAGATCCAACACGTCAGACAGCCTCCTGTTTTTAGGAAAGAAAATATCAGGTGATTATATTCACAAGGAGTATTGTAATGCTACTGCAGTTCAAGCAACATGAAATCATGGAAGCTAATATCCAACTCCAACCACATGGTAGATTAATTTGAATAAGCTATCTCATAGTTCTTTTAGAATGTGACAGTTGAAACTGCTCAAAGTGATTAGTATGAAGTAGGATCTGACCTGCAGAAAATAAAAAATCTGCAGATACAACTTACAACTTACAAGCATAAAATTTTAAAATTATTTGAATAAGCTCACTAGTCCAGCTAATTCTGTGAGTAATGGACATGAATTATCTGGTCATTATCAAAGGTTTCCAATTACTACTACATTGCTCAATCAGATTCACCTAGTTTGTACTGAGTTCTATAACTAGCAAACCTCAAAGTCTCATCCACCACACCGTAACTTCAAAAGAGAGTAAATGCTAGAGAATAATTAAAATATTAGCAAAAAAAAGCAAAATGGGAAGACTTAAAAAAGAAGCCCATAACTAGAGAAAACAAGGCATAATTGAAAATCTTTCAATTTGTGTGGTGAAACCAGGCATGATGTGGATGGAAATTGTTACCTGTTTACAGTAGGTAGATTCAGAACAACCTCAAAGAATTTCTCCAGAACTGCCAGTAAAGCTGCTTCTGCCACTGCAGGTTTTTCTTCGGCAATGTTCTTGGTCCCCACCAAAGCCTTCATTCCCAATTCATTTGAGCTTAGAGGCCCTTTTGTTGCTACACTCTGCTTCTTCAAAAATGCAGCAGAGAATCCTGAAGCCCACACCTATAGAAAAACAGTAAAAAAATGTCTCTGACACCTTTGATATGCATGATGAACAATAGGGAAATAGCAATGGAGAATTATAATTATAAAAAAATGCTGAATTTTTTTTATCATGTGAACATTGTGTAAATCAGAATGAAAAAAAGACTATATTACAACTTAAACAGTGTTTGTATGCATCAGAGACCTTAAAATTTAATCTACCAAGACAATCCAAATCAAAACAACAAGCTTTATACCATCTACATGGGTTCGGCCTTCTGTATTGACTAGTCGATTATAACATGAAATAAATTCTTATCCTCAAAGAATAAAGCTAGACAACACAATAAGGTGACTAAATCAACGCTAGAAAGATCAAGCTTCAATATGGAGAAGCACTATAGCAATCTACCCATCCTTGACATCAAGTATTAAAAACAAAAGGCTGATCAAACTGATGATAGATCAAATTTGACCATAAAATTGGACAAATGATGGTTATGTTTATTCCTCACATCCTAGGAATATGATCAGAACTAAAAATAAAATTTTACCTGTGGATCAGGAGCAGCAACAGGTGCTGAGTCAATGACGCAACCCTTTATCTTCCCCATTAGTGATGGATCCTGCTTTTGAAATTTCTCGAGGATAACCCCATAACTACAATACATTTTTTTTTAAAAAAAAAAAGTCAGAACAATGAAATGACATTGGGAAAAAATCATGGCAAGCACATACAAGAAAAACAATTCAGAAAGGATAACAAATAATGAAAATCACATACGTGAGCCATCCGGTGTTACTAAAAGTGTGGAAGACCAACTTCTTCCCACCCTCCTCCGCAACCCACTCAGCCAGGTGTCCAGCAAGTAATTCAAGATTCTTCTCAGCCTTTCCATCAACCCTATAACTCAGAATATCTGACATTGGGAATGTAAAAGTGACAGCATGGTACCCCCTTGAAGTGTACCAATCCGCATACCTTTTCAAATGCTTCTGCTTCGCACCCAACCACCCAAGCAAAACCACAACAGTCTGCGACTTCGCCAACGAGCAGTCCGACTTCCCCGCCGCAAAATTGGTTTGTGGCAAATGCCATCTATATAGGACCTCTGAAGGAGGTGGTGGTGCCACCAGTGAAATGGATTTAGTATTCCGTGAATCAGGTCTCTTGACATCAGCAAGCTTGGCAGATTCATACGGGCTGAGGAAGACCGGAGGGGAGGCAACCCGAGAAGAAACAATGCTGGGTATCTGGGATAAGCTCGAATTGGGGACCGGGTAGTTGACGTCGGTCAGAGGGACCTGAATTCGGGATGTAAAGGACAGGTTCAAGACAGAAAATTGAGACACCCATGACTCGAACTTTTTGGGTACATCAGAAACCGAGGCGGAATCGGACGAGGGAGAACTCCGGAAAGGAAGCCAATCGGGGAGATCGGTGGACACGGAGGCAATGGCTACGACGGCTGCGGCTGTGAATGGACGGTGGAGGAATCCCGACATAGAACCCATTGCAATGACACGCTAGTCTTCTCGTTCAAAAACGGAATGAATAGGAATTCTGTTTATACTTATACAGGTATCAAATAACAAGGAAACGTGGGGGGTTTGAAGTTTGAACTGAATATCCGACTGGAGTCAAACCGACTCTGTTTGACCAACCAAGCCCCCTAAAATGATGGAAAACGCGCTTAACGTGGTGGTTGAAGTAGGGGTATAACCGTCATTTAATAAGGAGACGAGTCAGGCTGTCAAAGTAGATTTTGACAGCCCGAGAATCGGAGAAGAGAATATCCTCCCCGCTTTTTTTAGCCTTTTCAGATCTTCGGCGATTCAGAGCCTCTCCCAAACCGTCTCTGCATCAAATAACAAACGATTGATTTGATTACATTTTTACGGATTTGGATGGATAGATTTGATTAGTTAGAATATATTTGATTAGGATGTGATTTACCTTAATTAGTTAAAATTTTTTATTATTAACACTTATTTAACCTTTAAAAAATCAGTTTAATCATTAAATAAATTTGAAAAATTATTTCTCTCTCCTCATTTTCTGACCCGCATCAACAAGTAACAGAACAGTTTCATTGGCGATTGAATAGAGTCCGAAGCAAAATTAATTATACTCGGGTAAAATTTTCATTTCGCTAAGGATTCATTATAAACCGTCCGACCAAAACAACTGCAAGAAAAAAAAATACGTCGAAAAAGACGCCTAAATCGGTAGCTACAAAGATTTTTAATTGTTAAGAGTTTGAAAAACATTTCTTCGTGGACACAAGAAAAAAATTACCGAACACGAAATATTTCGAAAATCTTTCTGTTAAAGAATTCAAAATCAAATTCTTCACGTAACCCCCAAAAAAGGCACAACAAATTGAAGAAGAAATCCTAATAATCAAAGCGACTCAGGACTTCTTTAATGATGTATTGTATCTCACAAAATGGGCGAACAGAACAATCACCAACACAATTGGAAAAAAAAAATGTTGCAACCCCAACCCCAATCGATCATAAAAACCTGATCTTCCCACAAATCAAGCAAACCGATGAATGTAGATCATACAAATCATACCTTTTGGAGACCTCACAGAAACCCGATTCCCATAGCTTCAAAACGCTGGAATTTTGAAATATTCAATCACCAGAATCAAAAGAGAAGTAGAGATGATAGCGTTATTCGTCCGCCAACCTCATTAACTGGAAAACTATTTTTTAAATTTATTCGCATATATGGATCTACCCCGAATATACTCGATTTTTTTCCCTTCCTTTTTTTGGGGAAAGAAGGGTAGCCGTGAAATTAAAAAAGAAACATTTCTTCCCTGACAGACAAGGCCACACGCCGCCCGTGATATGATGATGAATTGAAGCCATCGATCATCAATCAGACGGCTATAATTCCAAAAAGATGGGTCCCCGGTGAGTATTGTCAATTGATTATTAAGCAAAAAAGGGTAAAACGCGGTCCCTATCGGATGAGGACAGCAACAAAAACACCCCATTTGTTTGGGAAGGGAAGTGTTTCGGGCCACAATAGCGTCTTGATTGCGACTATTAGTGGTTGGATGGACGTGAAAGCTCTCACCTTTTTTTAAAGCATTGTATGAACCCATGGAAATTTAAAAGAGATTGAAGCGAAGCGAGAATGAAAAAGCAAAATGAGAGAGGTGTTATCGTGAATTACCTTATATGGATCGTCCGATGGATTCCAGTCTCCACCTCTCTCTTTCCCTGCAGGCAAACAGAGAAAGAGAGGGATGGTGGGAGGTGTTTGGAGAGGCCGATAAGGAAAGATGAAAGCCGAGGGGACGTTTTTGGGCATTTAAGGGGATAGAAACAGCGGACATAAAGGGCGGGCACTAGGCCTGTTAAAGGGTTGATGGTCTACCCACATCAGAGTCGAATCTGACCCAGGTTTAAATACTCGATTCGAAAGATCCCACCATCAAAACAGGCCAGGTATGGACCCACCGCAACCTAATTTTATGAAGTCGATTGATCTAACCTAAATACTATGTAATTTTTTTATATTTATAATCCAATCCAATACTAATGATTTAACCGAACATTTATAACTAAATATTAGATAATTATTTAAAATTATAAGCATTTGAAATATTTTTACTATATTTTAATTTCATGTAAAACATAATAATCCAAACGTATTTCAAATGTCTCATCATAAAATATTAAAAAATTAAAATAATGAAGAATTATTTATAATATGCTAGATTCTATTAAAAAAAAGAAAAGCCATTGTAAGCCCTTAAAAAGTTTATCAACCTCTCTTTGTTCGGTCTAGGTTTGTTAATGAGTCGACCCGACCTGATACCCGATATGGACCACCCGAAAGACCCGACAATCAAACGGGTCAGATCCAGGTCCACTCAAATCTGACCCGTTGATAGGCCTAGCTGCCACGAAATCTCTCTAGTTTAGTTTAACTTGGGATTAAGGATTAGATGATTAATTTGTTTATATTCATATTTGAACATTTATCAAAATTAAGACAAAAACAAGGATAAATGTTATCATAGTCTTTAAATAGAATAAAATATTCTTATTTTATTTCAACTCGATTATCTTTATACCAAATAGAATAAATTATCATCTCACTCCCTTATTCTCGTGATTTTTCTTTTATCTTACAACAACATGCCCCCTTGCAAAACCAGCCCACTGAGATTTGGGCTTAAATTAATAGGACAGTTTAAGCCATTCCACGAAGGCCCATTTCAGCCAACAAGACATATCTATCCAAGCCATTTATTCGACGTCGCACTGAACTTTCGATGGGAACGCAAATGATGACGTCATCAAAAAAATCTGGTGCGCATGAGCATTTTATGCAAGCTGAACCTGTGAAACATTATTTGTCACGCTCGGTCTTCCCTAAAATTTAAAACTAAAAACCATAGTTACTACCTCCCACACTTCTCCATAGTAATATAGAAGAGCGGGCAAAAAGCGGCCCGTCCGTTTCATTTCTCTGACGCCCCTCGATATCTCTGCGACCCTCCAACCCAACCATCTCTCTCTCTCTCACTCTCAATCACTCACTTTCTTTTAAAAAAACTAATAGAATCAAATGAGCTGAAGTCTCTATCTTCTTTTCCCTTTTTAGAAACATCATATGTCACTCATTCAATTCCTTTTACTTCTCTACAAACATATCCCCTCCTCGTGTTACTACACAACACACCACCGCCCATCAACCTCTCTATCTCATTGTCTCTTTACACAACTTTGACAATGGTTCTTAACAGCGCAGGCGATGACGTTGTCCCACCATCCATGACGGATGCTTCTCTCAATGTTTCTACTAGAACAAGTGTAGGCCTCAGTAAGAGGAGGTTGATCCAGAACAGCCTCCGAGGAGGAGCAGCGATCATGAACAACCCGATGATCAGGTCGGTCTCTGGTGTCCAGATTCCGAGGCCTAACATTATATCTGCTGCAATTGCTTCCAGGCCTCCGGCCTCGGAATTCACGCAGGGATACCACATGAACATGGCTTCGAACATAATTGATGTTTAGCAGGTTCAGGTCACGGTAGGGAGGTTCGAGGTACCAGCTGCGCCGCCTGTTGTTTTACAGCTTCCAACAGGTCAGTTTTTAATTTTTATGTCACGCATGGCACCCATATATCTGAAGCTCTTGATGATATTTCTTTTCTTTTCATGTTTTGTTTAATTTTCTTTATATATTTTTTGTATGCCTGTGTTTCTTATTGATTTCGGAGAGAAGGAAATTGTATTTTTTTTCTTAACAAGTGCTTGCTTGTTCGAGTTCAACAAATTAAAGAAGTAACTAATTATTGTTAATGCATGTATATGTTGACCGCACTCCTGTCAAGAATGAGCTGTCTGTAGAAATGAATGTACGTATTGAATATCATTTATTCACCTTTATTACAGTCCTTATCTTAGTGATAGTTATCATCATTAATGTGTTCCAAGGAGGAGTTCTTGGAGTTTTGGATAAGCAGTTTCCATGGAGTCAAATATGAGAAATTCGTTGTCTAGTTAAGCCCATACACTCTACTCTACAGTGTATTTGAATTCCAGGTGGCAATATATTAAAAGCCCATGAGGACTGCTTGGGTGGGCACAGATTTTAGCCCCTGACCATTTAGCCCATAGAAATTGGATATATCATGGGCCTACCAGCTGTTAGAATGTTGGAATATGATACATCCAGTCCCTATTGCAGTTCACACCATTTTTCTTTTTAAAAACATCATACATTTTTTTCATTAAAGTGCATGTTGTTATATGAAATGATGTATATACTGAGATGCAATAGTATATATTTTTTCATTTTAAAAAAATAAAAAATCACGTTATACACTATGATAATGCAATAAATATTATGCTATTATAGTGTATGGGGCTGCAAAACAGACTAAGTGTATCAGCGCTCATGAATGTTAGGTCTACCCATTTGTAAAAGCCCAATGGATTGGGAATATAATCTAGTTTACCTCTAATATGAACCCAAAAGTTTTGCAAGTTCAACCCCATTTGCTACCCTATACTCATACCACATTTTGATTTTTTCTTTTGAAATATACTTAACTAAAGAAGTATTTTCTTTATAAAAAAGATAAGTAAATTACATACTCAATATGACTTGAATGTATGTATTTTTATGGCTTTGTAATAAAGTACATATTAAGATAATAAAGTATGTACCGTGTTAGATGAATTTATATGCTATGTTTGTGACATATTGACGCAAAATGGACCGAGTGTATCAATGCCCCATTTTATATACTTGGTCATTCCTATAATCACTTTTGTAAACTACATGTGTTTTTATTTTTATTTTTTGCAGCAAACAATGCACATGGAGAACAACCTCTTTCCTCTTTACATGGTCATCAACACAATAGCCACAGTAATATAGAAGGGCATCACGACAGCGGTGTTGAATCAACAAACTTCTTCAAAAGAAAATATGAGGAACTTCTCAACAATTGTTACAATCAAAACTTGCAACTTATGCAAAGCTTGTCAACATTATATGAAAATCCTGGTACCAATATTCACACATCCATTTCATCATACTATGATACCAATTTGATCATCATCAAGAGTGTTATTTTAACAATGAAGAGTGTGCAGCAATCCAAACAAGAGCGGGACCTGTTTCAATTACTCCAAAGCCTCCTCTATTAACTCCGGCAACAAGGGATCCACACAACTATGGATACAATTCTACTTTCAGCCATGCATCCATGAAGACTCAGGAGGTGGTGAATGTTCCAAGAGAATCTCAAAATTCTTGGATCAATGATGGTGTTTCAAGAACCATGAGTAGCATGATTCATAACAATACACATAATAGAGATTTTCAGTCATCCTCTATTTATGCCGACCAGCAACAGGTGAACAATGCAGCTGGTGATATTTCAACTTCAAGTCAGACATTTGTTCCTCCCCAGTCAGAACTGAATCTCAGATACCCATTATTGAATTTTAGTGGACTTGATGACAATAAGGTAATAATTGCTTACTCATGTGTAGAATGTCCTCATCAACATTTATGACCTTAGATCATCTCCAACTTGTACCTTGTATTGACACATGCCATAGTTTTGTCTTACAAGGATCAATGCTCATGAATATATATTGCTGCTCTTTTATGGATGTGTCAGGAATTAGAGGTTTTGAGAATGATACCCATCATACAAAAGGAATTGCAGAACAGTGATGTCAGTCACCTCGGAAGAATTGTATTGCCAAAGGTGAACTAAATTATGTTGTAAAAAATCCAATCTTTCAAGTCAAGCATGATATTGTTTATATTAGAAACAGATTGCTTGTTTTGGATAGCTATACTATTTCATATTCCATGTTTTAAAAGTCCGTTTATCAATTGTGTTCACTATTTTTATTTTTTTAATTTATATATAGAAAGATGCAGAAACTCTTCTTCCACAGTTATCTGAAAGAGAAGGATTGACTCTTTACATGGAGGATGTGGTTTTCCCAATCATATGGAAATTCAAGTATCGGTATGTTCCATGTTTTGAAAAATATTTTGCATTAGAAGAAATTATTTGTGGTTGAAATGACGTGGACTTGATTTTTTTTATAAACTTTAGTCATTGCACTTGTAAAATTATAAAGACAATGTCAATGTCTGAAATGGGGTAAGAAGAAAAGATAGTAAGAAAAACAATAAAACAAAAATAGAGAACAGTGGCCTCCCTGTGAGATGAAGAGTTGATTTGAATTCATATTGTATACAGATAGTTTAAAAAATTATGTTATACTAATTGTGTCATCCAATTGGATGCAAGTATTGGATGACCGATATCATTTTATCAAAACAAATCAGATAAACTTTGGTGTTATTTATTGAGTAGTCTTTGAAGCATTTCAATGTTTATGTTTTTCAGGTTCTGGCCTAACAACAGAAGTAGGATGTATGTCATGGAAAACACAGGCAAGTTGATATGGTCAAAGAACAGTTCTACCAAAAAAGATTTTTTTTTTTTTGTCACTACAATAAAGAAACAAAAATTGTATTATTTAAAAAACAAAAATCTATATTTTCCCTTTTCAGGTGCCTTCATAAGAATGCATGGCCTACAGAAAGGCGATATTTTCACTATCTACAAAGATATGGTCTCTGGAATACATGTAAGTGTAAATTCTATTGCTCATTTTCATATTTAAAATTTTAGCTTTTGTAACTATATATCATGCTAGACTTCATTTATTCCAATTACTCAGAGATGTGTAATGCAGAATGAAAGCGGATTAATGTGAAATGCATATAATGTTGGGTTAAAATAATTTATTCTCTTCTTAAAGATCGTGGATGGGAAAAAGATATGCCGCCCAACTGACAACACTGGAGATCAGGTTGCAACAATTAAGCTTCCAAAGAACGCAAATGGGACAAACAATGACAATTATGAACAAATTTCACCAATTGTTTCTGAAGGTGCATCAGTTGCAAGGTCTGAACCTGTGACATCTAGCATGAAATATTCCTCTATTGTTAACAGAAATGTTAATGGATTACCTCAGTTTGACATGAATTCACTGGGACTTGAGACAGATGATGCTTATTTCAATCCAATGCAGCTGTAGAAACAACTATGTGGATCACATGAATTTGCAACTCATGGGGCTCGCACTAAATTTTTTTATGGAATTCAATTATTTGCACGGATCATCCAAACATTATTCATTGGAGATCTTTACAACTCTATATATCTGAAATATTTTGCGCCTGTCACATATTTGGTTCATCATCCTCTCATGTTAAGTTTGTATGTGAATTGTCTTTGATCATCTTGAATTGATGATCCTGCCTTGGCTTGTATGTTAGGTTTTTTGAATTCTATCAAAAGTGATGCGGATGGAGTAGCAACTCTTGTTGTTGGGGGTAAATTCAAGTTTAGTAACATGCATGGATTCTTAAATTATGTTTCCTTTTTAACTTTTATTGTAATAATAAATTATGTTATTTGATTAGGATAAAACTTGTTGCTAACCCATTATTCATGTTTGATATCATATATGCTTAATCACAATTTTAAAAATTTAAAGAACTATTGTTCTGTACGAGGGTTGGTTAAATGGCTCATGAGCCCGCCCCGAGCCCGGGCACCCCATAGGACCAGACCTAGGCTCTGGGGGAAAACCCCAAGCCCGTCTCATAGGCTCGGCCCAAACAAGTCAGGCCCTAGGCCTGGCCCCAAACCTAGGGCCCAAGTGCCCAACTACTCTTTTTTCTTTTTGAAATATAAAATCATTTTAGGGGATTCCTTATAGTGCATTTAAATGATAGCTTTGGGTATATTTGTGCAAATAATAGATACAATGAGTAAGTGTTAATATAGTTGGAATGTACACATTTTATTGTGATGTAGTCATTACTCATGAGCTAATATTCAATTCGAGATATTTTTATTGTTCAAAATTTTTCCAACTCAAGTTACTCTACTCTTCTATTTACTTTTATTTTGTATATTTTAAATTAAACTATAAAAAAACATAAAATATAGTAAAAAAAATCCGAACAACAAAGCCCGGCCCAGCCTGGACTTGGCTTGCTCAGGGCCGGGCCTGGTTTTGGGCTTGATGCTCGGCCTTGGCCAGGGCGCGAAGCCCCTTAGGCCTGAATGGCGCCGGCCCATGACCAACCCTGTTATGTACGATGGTTATCCCGTTTGTATCCAATGGGCTTATGTATTGCCACAAACTCACAATGACCTTGTTTGGATACAGAATATGACTTATTCTTTTATATATAAGTCTTCTAGCATAAGTGAGTATAAATAAGGATAAAGTGATTTTTATGTTTGGTTGTGTTTTGAATTAGTCTTGTTGGGAAACGTAATAATAAAAATTTTGTTGTTTGGGAGTAAAATTTAAATAAAGTATGAATAAAGGTTTATAAAAAATGAAAAAATAATAATAGTTGATTTAATATGTGATATATTAAAGGTGATAACAATTGATTTGACAATGAGCCTACACATTCTTTGGATGAAATAACCTGGAATAACTTTAATTTTAGGGGTTGATTGAAATCCATATAACACTTTATACCAGTTTATTCCGACATAGTTTATCCTTAATGCCATGTTTGGATCGGGGATAAGGCCCCGGATAAACCTGGATAACTCTGGATAAAAATTTTTACTCGTTTGTTTACCCCGGATAACCCCGGATAAATTATGCTAGAATAAACCCAGATAAAGTGGTATATGGATTCCAATCAATCCCTGGAATTAAAGTTATCCATGGTTATTCCACCCAAAGAATATGTGGGCCCACTGTCAAATCAACTGTCATCACCTCTTATAAATCACCTGTCAAATCAACTATCATTACTTTTTTACTTTTTATAAATCCTTATCCATACTTTATTCACATTTTACCCAAACAACAAAACATTTATTCTTACGTTTACCAACGAGAATAATTCAAAACACAACCAAACACAAAATCATTTTATCCTTATTTATACTCACTTATGCTTGGATAAATCTATACCCTAGAATAAAATCTATCCTCATTCTAAACGGGGGCTAAGTATTTCATGCATCCAAACAACTAAAAACAGACTTCTTTATTCCCACATTCCTTGGGCCATTCCATGTTCAAGTTGATCATGACCCTGCAATGGACCTATTAATTGAACGGTCCTGATCAACCTAAAGCAGAGATCTCGAGGGACGCCCAATGAGAAGCGTCATATACGAGGATGACGAGGATGGTAAGGGCATAACTGTAATAATAATACACGTTCACCTTATGTTCACTTCATAATAGACAAAAGCCCTAACGCCGCCTCTTCATCGTCCACTTCTCGCGCCTGGGCGTTTCGAGGTATGTTTCCTTCTTGTTTTTTCGATTCTAACAAATACAATTTTTTTTTTTTTTGGTTTTTGATCTTATTGTGTGTGTTTACAACTGTAGGGATCTTCCTCTCTTGTTTTGGTTTATTTATTTTTTGTTTCGGTTAATATGTATCTGCAATCTATGCAAATGATGTTTCAGTAGTTCGATTTTTATCTCACACGGTGATTTTTTTCGTTATATATACAAATTCCATTAAATCGATGCATGTACCCCTTCTGATTTTAAGCCTTCGTTATGCAAAAGCTAACAATCGAACTAATGCTCGTAATATGATTTAAAGATTTAATCTTACATCCCTCAATGTGAATCCCAGAAAGCAAAACATATTTCTTGTTTACAATGTTAGTCATTGAAGAATGAAATGGGTCGCCCACTCAGTTTAACAAATTTAATTGATTTTTCGCTCTCCATCTATAGATTTGTTTGATGTTCTATACCATGTTTGATGTTCTACCCATGAAAATTGGAAATTGTTGTTCACTGGATTTTTTCCCACCTGCTTAATGTTGGTAATGGAACCAAATTCCTGATTTTAGAAGTTGGTTATCCCATCTTGTATAACGTATTGGAGATGCATGTTCAAGCCATGGCAAAGTGGTTCAAGGAATAGAAGTTGTCCTTTTGATTTCATGGTCCCAGTCAGGGCTTGAGATTTTTTTTATTTAAGTAATGAACTAGCTTGCATGTGGGAGAAAAAGAACAAAAATATGTACCATTTTTCAAAAACAATCTCCTTGAAGTGCTAGTTTTTAAACAAAACTCCAAATGCTGATGTATTTGTTTGTTATAAATGATCATTTGTTGCTTCAGATCTAGTTAATTGATGTCTCTAATTGATTTTCTTATTTACATTTTTTTTTGGGAAATTTGAGTAATATATTTCTTCTGGACCCCAGGTTTGATTGATCTGAGTCAGTCAGAATCTAATAGCATCAATGGCTCCTCCAACAAAAGGTAGATTTTTAAACTCATTTTTTGGTTTTGCTGTGGTTGAAATAATTCATTAGCTGCCAGTGATGATGTCACTTGCACTAAAGTATATCTTTTCATCATCAAGCTTTCTTCATAAATCTACTACAGGCATGGTTTCCCTAGTTATACCTGAATGACCCAGTCAGTTTTATTTTTGTTGTATGCTCGTCTTCTGTAATTATGATTTCCTACTTTTTCCCCATTATGCATCCTGATAATTAAATTACATTTGCTTAAAAGGGAAGTGTTTGGTTTGTGTTTTTTGGGCATTTCTACAGCAATATGTTAACTTTGAAGAATACAAATATATCCCATGTGTTTATACTTGTTACGAAACTTATAATGGATATGAAGAATTTTTTTTTATTGGTAAATTTGAAAATTTCTTCTTAATGGAAATTATAACCGATGTCTTTCAACCTTAGGTTTTTTATTAATGCCTTGATTATTATTTATAATACATTGTAACTACCATTTTGCTTAAAATAGAGCTTCAGCATACCCTTGCAAAATTGTTATCTGTGGTAGCCTTAAGTTCGCAAGAGTTTCTTTCTAGATGGCTGCAGTTTTTTATGCAGCATGCCACATGACATCTGGATGATTCTCTGGTGGTCGTGCATCATCTTCACCCTTTCTTATGTCCTTTTATTAGTGATTTTTTAACCATTAAAGTTGGCCCATTGATCTGTTTTGATTGGATCACACATGCCTGACTATATGGTTAATCAGTCTATAAAACAGACTGTCAAGTGCTACCATTTTGCAGAAAATGTCATCTCCAATATCTTTTTGTGGGTTGACTTGACCCCAAGAATTCGGCATTGATGTAGTTATGTTCTCTTGACAGGTGCTGCTGCTACAAAGAAAGCTGACCCAAAGGCCCAAGCACTGAAAGCTGCCAAGGCCGTGAAATCAGGTGCATCAACCTTGAAGAAGAAGGCCAAGAAGATCCGCACATCGGTCACATTTCATAGGCCAAAGACCTTGAAGAAGGACAGGAACCCCAAGTATCCTCGCATCAGTGCACCTCCAAGAAACAAACTCGATCATTATCAGATACTAAAATTTCCCCTGACGACTGAATCTGCAATGAAGAAGATTGAGGATAACAACACCCTTGTGTTCATCGTTGACATCCGTGCTGATAAGAAGAAAATCAAGGCTGCTGTGAAGAAAATGTACGACATTCAAGCCAAGAAAGTTAACACCCTGATCAGGTGAAGCTTATTCACATGTTAATATTAATGTTCCCATGGATTCTTTATTCTCCCACGTAGCTGTTTTGTTGTTTGTAAAATATGGTTTGGTTTTGCTTTGGCCTGCTCTCTTACCTTTTTGCCTATAATTGTTGTAGGCCTGATGGAACCAAGAAGGCTTATGTGAGGCTGACCCCAGACTATGATGCCTTGGATGTTGCCAACAAGATTGGCATTATTTAGATTATTATGATAATCTACTTGTTAAACTCTGGTGCAATTTTGGAGATTTTTATGCTTTTGTATGGAAAGATTGAGACAGTGATAGGTTGCCATGTTCTGAACTATGTTTTTATCAGGTTTTCTACTGAGAATGTTGAACATCATTCTGGGATGTTGAGAGGGCTGTGGTCATTGCATGTTCATAGTTAGCTATCTAGAAATTTCAATTTCATGTTGTCTACCCAATGAATACTTAGCATGTGATGAAATCCATTATTTTTTTATTCACCAAAATTTCTTAAAATGGGGGGAAAAGAGAAGTACAGTAATCTTGACTGGACTGGCATGGTATCAATCTGATTGTAATGTGACCACATGCAACAGAATATTCGTGATGTTTTACTTGTATTAAATCATTGAAGGATTGATGTATCTTACTCTAACTCGTGCTGATTTTTGGTTCAACTATTCAAGTGAAGCTTTTGCATGGAAAAGTTCACAAGTGCCCAACAATTTATTAATTGTGGTATGCTTATTTTTAAAAATATAATGAATATACTTGTTTATGATTTGCATTGATGTTTTTTTTTTTATCGTATATTTGCTCGTCTAGTGTACTTACTAGATTACACTAGTGGAGGCTACAGAAAATGCAGATATACTATTTTAGGAGGAGATTGATACTTGAAATTTTAAAATAACTGTATCAACTCCAGTCGGTCGAGTCTAGACTTGGATATGATAGAAAGTGTAAAATACCCGATCTGAAGGATTTGAGATCCGATATAAACCATCAAAATGGATCGGGCCGGGTCAGAGTCAGGGCTACGTTGATCTGATCTTATGGACCCGATTGACTCAACCCAATCTTAGGTTGATTTTGCTTGGAGCAATAAACTTGGTCCGTTTTGCAGCCTCAGCTGCAGCTGCAACTCCATATGGTATTATTATAGTGTGTGAAGTTCTATCATAATATATGACAATTTTTTTTTATTTTTTCGAAACAAAAATATATATACTATTTTATCTCAGTATATACTTCATTTCATTTAACAACATATATCAACAAGAGTATAAATATTTAAAAAAAACTAAAATAAAAATGATATGGACTGCAGTTGGGGTGCACATATCATTTTTTTTTTTGGTTTATATGATCCACTCCAACTATCCAAGACACTAACCCAACCAATGTGAGACCATCGCCCCCCTCCCCCCCGGGTAAAAATACATGCCTAGAAGAGTTGGTACATTCCTATTTGAGATAAATTTGTGTTTCACGTTAAATTGTTGTTTTTGGTGATGCTGATGTTTTAAAAAAGATTTTTACATGCTGTGTGTATATTATGTGAATGTGAATGTTTGGTAGATTAGGTGTGTGTATATTATGCTTTTATATAAAATCATGTATATGAAATAACAGCACATTCAGCACATGGAACAACAAATTATGTATAGAAGTTGTTATACAAAATCATGTATACCAAAAATTCAGCACATTCAGTAGTTATACAAGCTGTTTAGGTGATTTTTTAAAAAACAATTTATTTAGGTGGTGTTCATTGGACTCAGGTCTGTTGTCTTGGGTCCTGGATAAGATTCAATTATTGAGTCGGGTGCGGATCCATCATGACACAGTATGAATTTGCAGCGGTGACAGGTCTAGTTCAAATTAGGGACAATTATAATGTAAATTTAACGTAAATTTCATTTATATTAATTTATTTTATTGTGTTCCGTACCCGCTTGGCGGGGTGGTACAAGGGAGACCCCCTTCTTTAAGGGGTGCATGCATGTTCTAGCCTCGTCGATAGCACATGCAGTAGTAAAAAGGAAGTTTCAACCCAGTGGGCTGTGTATCTTGGGCTTTGACCCATGATTCTCTGGGCTCTATCGGCCCATGTTCCCTTTAGTAGTTGTGTGGGAACTGGGAATGCCCTTTCAGGGCCTCGGTGTATCAAAAAAAAAAAAAAAAAATTATTCTTACTAGGTTACGCTGCTATAAACATACAAATTACCAAATATATTTTATATATTAAAGAGAAAAGTAGAAATCGATGCTCGTCTGCGGGCCAGCCCGACCCGTTGATTACGCTCCAACTTGTTTATAAACATCGTCCAGAGCCCTTTTTCGTGAAGGAAATTTTGGTGTTCCCCGCCGC
Source organism: Acorus calamus (assembly GCA_030737845.1). Classification (NCBI taxonomy): domain Eukaryota; kingdom Viridiplantae; phylum Streptophyta; class Magnoliopsida; order Acorales; family Acoraceae; genus Acorus; species Acorus calamus. The sequence continues at coordinate 34,392,720 of CM060868.1, read as the reverse complement.
CGAAACAGGTCTCTCTCTCTCTCTCTCTGATTATTTGGCATGATCGATCGTTCTGAATATGTAGTTTTGCGAAAACGTTTTTATTGGATTTAGACTTTCGACCGAACATGTGATTCTAGGGTTTGTTTCATGGCCGATACGATTCCATATGAAAGGATATCACTAGGGTTTCATATTTTCTGTTCTTTTTTTTTAAGGTGTTCATTATTGTATCTATGGAACCTTATGTTTGAATTTTTTTTGTTTGTTTGACCGCTGTCAGAAGCTTGTTTTCTTGGCACTGTAATCCATGGATCCGCAACCTGAACCAGTCAGCTACATCTGTGGAGGTGATAAAAATATTTCTTTTTCGTTTTTACATATTTCTACGGGTGTCCTACACCGTTTCATGTAACATGTGTTTGGTTTGCGGTGGTTTCTTGATTTTTTTTTTTTTTTTTTTTTGATGGATAGATTGTGGAGCGGAGAACACATTGAAGCAGGGTGACGTGATTCAATGCCGAGAATGTGGTTATCGCATCCTCTACAAGAAGCGCACCCGCAGGAGTATGTTTTTCCCAGTTTATTTTGTGTATTTAGTCAAATATTACCCTCTTGTCGTTATGAGTAGAATGCTTTCCTATTAAATATTTTTACAGTTTGTTCTCCTATCAGAAGAAAATCAGTGGAGAAATAGTGCAAGCAGAATAATTTGTGGTATTTCCTTTTGTTAGAATAAGTTATCCATTTTATTCAATTGCACTATGTTTTTTTAGTAAATTCATTAACTTTAACAAATTATGAAGAGGTCAAGGTAATATGTGTTGAGTGCTCGGTGGAGTAATAGGTGAGGAAGCAGAGGGACATTGATTGTGTGTGAAAAGGCAGGCTGTAATCATGCATTGATGCCTTTCTGGGAGAGAGCAGATTGATTATTTCAGACAATTGTGATGTTCTTATTAGTATGAAATGATAAGAGTGTGTATTCCTGGATGTATAATATTTTTTTAGTATATCAATTTTTAACTTTTCTCTTAAGATTATAATAAATTGCAAAGAAAACCATTTCACCCTCATTATTATATTGTACCATGGCGGGAAATTGCTATTTACAAATTACATATTGGCATGTCTATAAGATAGGAAATCAAGCTCCTGAAGTGAGTAAATTTTTACGAAATTCTGCCCATGATTCATGTAGCTCAAGTCCATATGAGAGGTCAGTGAGATAAGAGTTATTTGTCCATGTCTTCTACTGAAAGTGGTTTTTCTCTCAACATCAAAACAGAGCTTACACTGTAATAAGGACTCTGTGTCAAGGTTACATGGGCAGATGTCCTTGTTACATCTCTGTGATACGTTTGACAATGCATACCATGTTATTGCTGCATCAGTTACATGGGATGGTGACTTTAAGTTAATCTCGTCACCCCATTATATTCATTAAATTTGAACAAATCATCTCAAATACCATTTTTATGTATGTGTTGTTCTACTGCTCACTTTGTGGTAAATTATTGCTTTCCTGCAAAACATGTTTGTGCAGGTATGCTACATTTTTCTATGGTCCAAAAAATATATGGTTGGATCCCCTTATCTGACTTTTTGAAGTTGCCATGTTTGACAACTTGCATCTCCGTCTTGCATGCATATTGCACCTTGTATGTTTCTTGAGATGTGATAGTGAAACCATTTATGGTGGGGAGTAGAGGGGTCAGTAAGATGTTTGGTTAAAATATTTCCATTGTAACTTCACTATTTTTTGAACATCACAAAGGAATCCATTCAGTATCAAGCAATTCACCTTGCATAAAGGTCCTTATTCTTGTGGGAGATGCTTTTATGTATGGTGTGTTGCATTGATGATACAGGTTCATTTTTGTTTCTATTTGTATAGTTGCCATCCATCTATTGTGTTTTATTGTTTTACTTTTCACCCAAAAATTCTCATCCACTTATGTGTGTTCAGTTGTCAGTTAATTGCTTAATCTGCTTAGAGCTTTTTCAATCATTTTACAATCTGCCTCATTTTTCTCCATTTTGTCATTGGTTTTATATTACTTTTCATGCTTTTTTTTTGTCAATTTTTTTTGTCACTCTGCAGTTGTTCAATACGAAGCACGCTGATAAAAGGTGTGATGCTTTGTCCTTAACGATGTGGCGCCTGATGGATTTAGATCTGGGGGATTTGAGCAGTAGCCTTGTATAGACACAATATATTCTGTGAAATGTGCTGTTAGACTCTTCAGATTAAGAAGATGGTTTGTTGTGTTCCTCTGTAAAACTGCTGTTAT
>CM060868.1:34364447-34380447 GCA_030737845.1 Acorus calamus | reverse complement strand
ACTTACCACTTGCAACTTCATTTCATTAAAGAAGTATATCTTTCTCCATCAAACAAAATAAGCAATTTTTTTTATTTTTAGATTAATATATATATATATATATAATTAATTTAAAATATGCTTTCAATTTTTTTTTATTATGAAGGGACACCAACAGGCTACATGTATCATTTTTTATTTTTTTTTAAAGAAATGACAGACATCCGATCTCTATTCTGTAGCCTAAAGAGACTAATGGGTGACGTTTGAAAACAAGATTAAAAAATAAGATTTTAAATAAATAATTTAAATAAACTCGATTACTAAGAAACACATTTTCTATTCTTTAAAAAAAATAATCATTTTATACTAAAAACTGTAAAGAACTTTTTAATTAAAATTACCTTATGAAAGATGTTTGATAACACATTTACGCTTTTCATTTTATTAAAAAACAAAAGCGGGGCTAAGTGACTACATGTATCATTTTTTATCTATAATATATATAACACGCTGATCTGGCACCAGAACAACAAATTCATACGCAAGTATAACCCTAATTATATTGGGATAATGTTCTAACGAGCTGTGATTTCAACCTTGTTTCTCGTATATAAAATAAAATGTAACAAAAGATATATGAAAATATTATATGCGTTCATAAAAGATAGATGAATCTATGCATCCTCCGTATGAATTCATGTATGTTGAGATGTAAAAACAAAAGCTTTCAATAAAAAAAGAACTGTGGAATTCTTTATGGAATCTTATTTCTATAGCCGACTTTGTCCTGATTCCACTTATACATCCAGAAAGGAACTTTGGCATTCTCTGTGCCCCAACCCCAAAAACACGTAGCAAACGTTTCTATTATAAGAAATCCAATAAATAATCATGCATATAGAAAGTTGTCATAATCACTCTAACCGCGAGTGATAGAGCTAACTGAATGTAAATGAAGTATTGGTAACTAGTATGATTCTATCAACAGAAGGGGGTCCAGACTTTCATCCTATAAATAGATTGCTTTGCCATGGTTCCACACCAATGCAACAACACAAATCCTCTGTCACCCAAAAAAGACAAAAAAAATGTATTGAGGATTCATACAAGATGAAACTTACAGAATTTTGCTATTTTCAACTGTACTCTGCGCAGCAAGCTGCTCCCCCACCCTACAGCACAACAAAAAAAGAATGCTATAAATAAACCTCAACATATATTGCTAAACTTACAAGAAAAATCTTGCAACTGATAAAAACTTAGATTTCAAGAAAAGAAACAATGATCTTATTACTAACTACTAACCCACAACAGATATTTATTTTACATAATCAATCAACAGATGCAACCTTCCAACAGGTTCTAATCATAAATTTGACATGCATCTGCAAAACCTTCCCTGATATTGCGTGGAGGTTTTCCCTGTTAATAAATGATCTCACATGTTTGTTTCATGCTCCAATCACTTTTAAATTTGAAATTTAGGTTCGCCAATTCCATTTCAACTTCAGAAATCCAGATGCTTCTTCTTGTGTACCATTCACATTAATCCCTTGATTCACAAATTAACCTTAGTAGACTAACAAAATCAGAACACCTGAGTCCCCATTTTTCGAGAATGTAATTGACGGGCTGCAACCAGAAAGCTAGTAAAGTAACATACAGAAAAGATAACCACCAGTTTACATGATCAACTTCGTTATAACGAATGAAAAATTAATTGCCAACAGTGTGGATGAAAAAAAGCAGAATTTCCTTGGCACTCTATAGTTTAACCTTCTGTTAACTAAGGCTCGAGTATATCAGCAACTGTGAAGGTTAGTCTCCCTCCATCCCTCTTTTTCTTTTTTGTAAATGTGATTGAAGCCCTCACATTAAGAAATAACAACCCTTGAACAAAACCAAGACGAAAAATATCCAAACAAATCAAAAAAAGAAAAGGAAAATAATATAAACAAGCTCCAATATTAATATGTAGGCAATTCTATGAGATTTCAGCTTCAAAGAGGGGATTTATAGTTTTATAGGCAGAACAAGTTGTCTTATGAGACTTTGCCCAATAACAACCCATAACCTCCAATTCTTCATAATAAGTCCTCACGTAAAACTCTCCAAGCCAAAAACAGTATACGCACCACTAAATAGCAGAGAACAAAGGGGGGAATATAAACAGGTTTAATGTACTATAGGTGGCCACTACACTAAATTACAACATATGTTGGCTAACTCAAATGTGATTTAGAAGGGATTTGTCCAATTCCATGTTCAAAAAAAGGAGGCCAGTCATGCATTGACCTTAACAGGCTCAAATCCAGGCAACTTTAGAGCAAACCCAAAACTTTATATCAAATATAGCCTAACTTTCATAAACTCCTGGTCTCTCCACCCTTCTTTCTCATCCCATCCTATATATTCTATTTTGTTTACCTAACTAATGCACGGTAACACCATCCCCCCCCCCCCCCCCCCCCCCCCCCCCCCCCCCCCCCCAACAAGAACCAAAAATGAAAAAGTTTGTACTAAATATCAATAAGCATTCTTGTAGGTCATAAGACAGATTGTACAAAGATCAAGATTGTACAAATAGCTTTAAAAAACATGTTATAGACTTTCTCACTCTTAATATAAATTCAAAGTTCGAGAAAATAGAGATGACCTGTAAATTATCAAAGTATGTCAATATAAAAAAAATATTTTGTTCCATCTAATGGTGATTTCCATTCTATGTATCAAAGTATGTCAATATAAAAAAAATATTTTGTTCCATCTAATGGTGATTTCCATTCTATGTATCATGTTAAATGAGACAAAATAGGTCAACAGATAGTGGCACTGAGTGTCTCAACGAAATGTAGGATTAAGGTTTGCGTGTTCAAAAACCCAGCAATAATCCAGACAGGACTAGCAAATCCTTTCCTCCAAGATGAATGACAGCATCTAATTAACTCCCATCCCATGGATTTATCTTGCAAATCCTTTCCTCCAAGATGAATGACAACATCTAATTAACTCTCATCCCATGAATCAATCATTGATGGGGAAAGAAAGCAGTCTTTTTGACATGCTAATATGATAATATCTTCACTTCTTTGTAGCAGGTGTTGAATACCAATATTACATAAGTTTATCCATAATTGTCAGTGTATTAATCCTCTCACCCAGGAGTTCTAGATGGGGGCACCTAGATTAATTACATCATGTATTATTTTAGTATACATTGATAATGATCACATATTTCATCAATACGAAAATAAACATAGAATAATTGATGTAAACCACTGGAAATCATCATCATCATCATCATCATCAACATAAGAAATTCAATAGAATTATCGATAGAATTACAGTAATCACCAACTGGCCCAGGGGCATTTCTGGAATGAATTAATTTCTGACAGAAAAGAACCAGTTCCCCTTATTTCTTAAGCTCAACCAAAGAGGGTATAAAACTCTAAAGCTGCAATCTTTCTTTCCCTCTTAAAAGGGTTTCTCCCTTTCAAAAACCGGGGTTAGTTTTCAGAGCAGTTTTTGGCCCCCATTGAAGCGGTTTCAGGACAGCCATGGCAGAGGAGGGGAAAAAGAGGTCGTGCCCAAAACCAAAAGGGATATGACTTATGAGATGGATGCGAGAAAGGAAAAAATAGCTTCTCCAACTGGAGAGATGGAATAAACTCAACTATTAATTCTAACAGGAGACATGCAACAGCATACATACAGCTAATGTGTTAATTACAATCATGGAGCTGAAATAAACAAGAATCAGTCCTGACTATCAGCCCACAGATATAATTGGCTATCAAAGTTAAAAACTCCACAAACTCCTAAATGCAACCACAACGTCCAACATAAACAATTGAAAAAAATAAATAAATCTCACAGCCGTTTCAAGATATACTATAAACCAATCTACCTTACACTCATAAAAGGGTTTCTCCTTTCAACAACCATGGTTAGATTTCAGGGTCAGTTTTGGTCCCCATTGAAGTGATTTCAGGATAACCATGGCCAGAGGAGGATGGGGGAAAAGAGGCTGAGCCTAAATACAAAAGAAATATGTGATTATATCAAGAAAGGGGAAAAAAACAGTTGCTCCAACTGGAGAGATGGAATAACCTCAACTATTCTATTCCAAAAGGAGAGACGCAACAGCATACATACAGCTAATGCGTTAATTATAATCACGGCTGGCTGAAATAAACAAAAATCAATCCTGACTCAGCCAACCACAAATATAATTGGCTATCAAATTATAAACTCTAAAAACTCCTAAATCCAACCACAACATCCAATATTCCATAAACAATTGAGAAAAAATCTCCCAGCCATTTCAATATAAACTACACACGAGCAAGTTATGAACTTTACCCATAAAACTAAACATAGCCATCATAAAACCCTTCTTTTAGGGGAAAAACAAGAATCCAGTCCTATATCAAATCCATTCTGCTTAATATTGGAATATCAAAACATCCATCAACATTTCCAGAATTAATGATTCTATGACAAAATTGATTCTTTTTTATTAAATAGAGTCCTTCAAGAGAAAAATTCAACAGAGACAACCAAAAAAAATAAGGATTATTTTTATTCAAATGGGACAAGAAGGCTGCAACCAAGGAAAATCAAGAGCATCAAGATTATGTTATTTTTAGTGTTGCTCAATAATTGAAATTTAATGTTACAAAATTGAATTACCTACAATTACAAACTAAGGCACGTTCTTGATTAAGAAAAGGATATTAATAATACCACTTACTAAAATAGTTATATGTCAACTATCTACCAACCGTAAGGTCAGCCACGGGGAGTCCCTCTGATATCAAAAAAAAAAAAAATCTACCGAATAACAAGATAGGCCCACGTGGATAACATGTCAGAATCGGTGGTGACTTCATTAAAAATTGGGGCATGCAATACATGAAGGCGAACAATGTTGGTCAGTTGTAATTTAGGGAATAACCATGGGATGCAGGGACGGTTGGGTGTGTAGAAAATAGAAATCTTTTCTACCTTTCTAACCTAAAAAAAGGATAGGCCCACAAATTGCAACATGAACCTTCTCTCCATTTAGGACCCTGTTTGGAAGATTTTGTGCTTCAAAAGCGAAAAATACCCAAATGCAGATCCAAACACCTTTCCGCTATTAGCTTTTCAAACACCACCTGCCGCTTTTTCCGTGTAAAAACCTGTTGAAAAGCTATGAAAAAATGGTTTCAAAAGCCGAGTTTGAAACACGAGATTTTTAGAATAACTGCAGTTCAATCGTGCATCCAAGCAGGCCCTATATCATATGATCCATCAGAGGCCAAGAAACTATAATATTTTTACCAAAATGCTACCTGGTGATGTTCCAGAAAGGCAAAGATCCAAGTGTATTTATTGGAAGCTGAAAAACAATGTGCAACAATCTTAAAAATGGAAAGAACTAAACAAAGAAAATAAGAGCAGATCGATGACAACCATAAAGCATTAACTCTATTGAAACTAAGAAATTTCACAGCAGCTAAACAATGAAGGAACAAAAACTAAAAATGTCTAAAATCTAAATTAGTTCTCCTAGAAGAACTTTTTTTTTTGACGAGTGAAAGAAATTAAATATTTTTTTCTTGAAGCCTCATATCTAACAGCAAACAAGAGGAATCAATACAATACTGCACTAGAATCTAAATTCAAGCGGCTAATACTTGTATTTCCATATTCTCCACAGCTCTGCACGTGTGTATATATATTAATTAAGAAAATAGAAAACTAGATACGCCAAATGCATGACATTGAAGTTTCATATCTAACAGCTAATATGAGGAATCAATACAATACTACATTAGAAACCAAACTCAAGCCGCTAAAACTTGTAATTCCATATTCTCCACGTCTAACGCTGAAAATGCATATATACCAATAAATAAAGTAAAATAGTAGATACAACAACTGCATAACACTGGAAATATACTTCGCAGCAGAATCCTATAAAAAGATTTCTATTTTGGCATTGCATTCTATTTAAGTAATTCTCGATCTTATTTGGTTCAACGGTAACTTCAGACTGTCAGTACCGATCAATTCAAAAGGCAAGCAATCCGCATGACTAAAAAACATAAAAAAGAAAGACACGAGTCAGACCCCAAACAACCCTTACCCAAAGATTGAACATTTGTCAATCTAAATCTTCGGAGTTAGTCTCTGGCCGGTTGCCTTGATTTCCACTGCTACCACCACCATCATTGTTTCCGCTGTTGTTGTTGTTTCCCCTGCCAGCTCCGGCATTGCTCCCTTCAGCAGTCCTCTGACCAAACGGCCACCATGGAACAGACACACTGAACCTCCGCTCTGCCACCCTCGGCTGTGCAGGGGTTGGCGGATTGGAAGACTGTGTACTCCTGCCACTCATACTGTCCTCATTATCTGAATCATCCGTGGGCAGCTCATACCGGCATACAGGGCAAGAATTGTGAAGCTCGAGCCAGGGGACGATACATTCTTGATGGTATATATGCTGGCAAGGCATCTGTTTGGCCTTCGCCCCAACCTCAAACTCATCCTTGCAGACTGCACATTGCGCGGAGTCCGAGGCAAGCATCTCCTGCGTTATCTGGATATCAGGGAGGGACCGGATGGCTGACTCCGATGCCGGGGGCGGCCCGTAGCGGTTCGGGTCATTCTCCATGAGCTGCTGTATGAGTTGCTCGAGACCACCACCGATGAAGTAGTCGCCCATGTTAAACGAGGGGGAACCATGGAACCCCATCCCAGCGTGCGGACCGCCCTCGAACACAACCTGGATGTTGGCCCCACCGGCCCGGAGGTGCTCGAGGTGTTCATGCAAGAAGTGGAGGGGATCATACCCGGAGGGATCGTCCGCACCTCCTCCCGCGTCGCCGCCGAAGGAGACGGACATGGAGGAGGATCGTCGGGGGAAGAGATCGGAGAGGCTGACGGATCCGCCGCCGAACAGCATGGGGCCGAGGGCGGCCATGAAGGGATGAAACGAATCCGGGGGGGAGGAGGAGGGGGAGGAGAAGAATACGGAGGTGTTGGGTCTAGGGTTAGGGTTAGGGTTCGGGTTTTCCACCTCTTCGATGAACCCACCACCGCAGCGGGAGCAGGAGATGTCGCCGGACGGCGAGGAGTTCTTCGTCACATGACAGGCGCACTGGTGGCAGAAGTAGGTCTGGAGGGCGGCGGCATCTCCCTGGGCTCCGGCGGAGGACATCGATTCTTCAAGGTGTGAAAGAAAAACAGAGAAGATTCCAAGATTTCGATGGGAAATGAATCAAATGATGACACAGGGATCCTTCTTTTCTATTTGTTTCGGGCAAAAATGGATTTTATAGTGGGCGTGGTAGGTACGATCTGTAAATATTGAGACATTCTTGTCCTGACATTACAAACCGTCCGTCTGATTTAGCATATCCTTGACTAGTGTGGACTTTTACGATGGGCCTCCATTATAGTTTCGTGGGCTCGCATTTTTAGCGGCGATTGTACGGATTCTGATCCTTCTAAAGTTCGAGTCATTGTGATATATCTCATATTCGCCGTTCGATCTGGCGTCGTGAGGCCTCGGTTTTCTGTACAACGCGAACCACACAACCGACTCCATCGTCCACAACCCTCTCATGGAGGACGATAAAACTCTCATTCGATTTCGAAAACCCTAATTGGAAAAATTGCAACGGTCGAGAATGATAGGAAGCCTCTGCAGTCCGACCTTCTCAACTGGGTTGTCTCCATCGCCTCCGGTTCGTTCGGTACGGCGGAGCCTCAATCACTCTGGATTTTTATCCCTCCCGGGACCAGGGAAACGAAGGAACGGACGGGTGGGATCCTCCGGAAGTTCCAATGGCGGTGGTTTCTCAGCGAGGAGGTTCACCATACGGTGCGGCGCGCCGTCTGTCGTTGAGAGCGAGTTCTCGGAGAAGGTCTTGCAGTCTGAACTTCCCGTCCTTGTTGAGTTCGTCGCGGACTGGTGCGGACCGTGCCGGTTGATGTCGTCTGTGATCGATTGGGCTTCGGAGGTATCTTTCGTCATTCAAATTTGAGGCCGTTTGTTTTGTGGTGTATTCTGATGTGTATTTATTGGAATTGAATCAATTGATGAACATTTGTTTCGAATTTTTGTCGGAAATCATGATTTAGAAATGGGGGATCATAGATTTTTGTTTCATAATAAAATACAGTTAAATTGGAGGTCGGATTTGCATTGTGTGAGTTAAAATTTTGAATTCTTGAGTCCTTAGTGTGCAAAGTCTAAAATCACTGATTAGCTGATATAGTTAGGCGTTGTCTTCTCTGCAAAGATATTTGCCTACGTCTTCAAGGTTAGTTTATGGTGATATGCATTGTAAACATCGATGCTTAATTGTTGTTATCTTTATTCATCAGGTAACAAATTCTGCTGATTATGCTAAATTTCTAATCATAATAGAGACTCATTTTGTCAGATATATATGTTTCGGTCGAAGGTTTGTACATCAACTTCAATAGATATACTGATATGAAATCATCAAAACGACTTATTTTATATATTTTCTGCCTCCAATAGCAAGCAATCCTAAGCCCTATCATTGTTGTTTTTGTTTCTTATCGGCAGAATTCCTTACTACCCATATGTTGAAGCTGATGCATTGGATTTCCCTAGGGTTTTGGTTTTCTATTCTTTTTAAAATGACACAAAAATAAGATTATGCTTGATCAACTTGCGCAAGAAATGATATTCTAAAATGCATAGGTGTTATTTGATTTACATATCAATTAATTTGGATGAGAATGTCCAGCCGTTAGTGAACTGGATAGGGATCTTTTGGTCATGGAAGTTAGGATCATATGTTTGAATACTGGATTAATACTCAAAATCATTCTTGTTTTCAAATTCAAGGTACAAAGTTGGAGTAAAACTTGCCTTTTGGAATGAGCATAATCTGCACTCGAAGAAGGATCGATGTGGTTAACAAGTCATCTCCCTTGAACTTGATTTAGTGTTGTTTATGTTGAACTTCTTCCTCTCAGGATATGTTTTTGAGCTAATTGATGGCTGTCAAAGACTACAGTAACTTATTCGGTGAAAAGAATTATTCGCTTCATTAAACTTAAACCATCAATAATTTTTAGATCTTTTGCATGTGCAGTTTGGGTTGACAATGTTCATTGGTTCTGGAAAAAAAAGAAGAAGAGGACACCCCGATCCTCTCAGTGGATCTGCTCTTGTATAGGTTGATCTCAACTATTATAGAAGCTATAAAAAAAAAAGTTGTTAGTTTTACATGGGACTTGTTTCCTCTCATTTGAACCATATGTCTTGAGGTTAGGGGTGCTATGTTAAGAAATTTATCATCTGATATGCAGCGTAGAAGATATCCTTAAACTGAAACTTCTTTTATGGAAGTTGTTTGGTAGTATATGATCTCTAGGAATGAGGGGGTTCAGTTATAGTGAGGCAGTAATATTTGAACAAACATATTCTTGACTGAATGGCACCCCATCTTCACATATATTTTTGCTTGCAGTCTTTATTGGTTTAGAGGTATCTATGTTGCATAAAATATATCATTACTTTGTCCCTACATTTCTATATTGAGAACCAAATCCTAAATGTGGTGTGTTTCAAACTGAAGAAGAAAAAGTCAAAGGTTCTTTCATGAAATGAAGTATTATCTGTTATCTCTGGTTTTTGGCAAAACTGATTAGTGGTATGTTTATCTACCAATGTATCTGAACTACCTCATAACAGGCTATTTTTTTATGATCTCAGGAATACAAGGGAAGATTAAACATTTTCAAGATTGATCATGATTCAAATCCAAAAATCATTGAAGAATACAAGGTCTACGGCTTACCAGCCATCATCCTTTTCAAGAATGGCAAAGAAGTTTCAGAAAGCCGATGGGAAGGCGCAATGACAAAGGCCAAACTGAAAGAGCACCTGGACTCACTTTTGGAATCCACAACTGTTGAATAGCATTCCTTGCTCCACACGTTCATATTTTTCACAACCAAGATGAAATCCACTTTTTGCAATAAGTGCACTAAAAAATGAAATATTTCCTTCAGTTGGCTGTAAGCTCTTTTTAGCCATATGATGTTCTACTTCCCCCAGATGAGATGTATTGATCAATTGTTCACATATAACATTGGTTGTGATTATTCACGAGGATTCCTTTGAATAATTGAATGTCACAAAAACAAATAGAACTCTGAAACTCTCTATGCAAGAGGAATTTGTGGTAGCAAGAAGTGCAGTCCAAATTCAAAGAAGTGACTATTGATCAAGCTAATCAATCAACGAAGTAATGTGTGAAACTTAGTCCACAACAATCATCCATTCACTGCAATCCAACTACACCCAGGATCCTTAGCCACTTCACTCCCCACCATCATCTCCCTCACCTTCCTCGCACCATCCCAGTCATTCGAATTTGCAAACATGTTAGACAACAAAACATAAGTAGACGAATCAGTCTTATTGAGGACGAGCGCCCTCTCTGCCGCCCGCTTTCCCCTCTCCATGCCATGCACCTGACACGCTGCAAGCAGGATCTGCCCCTGCTAGGCTCCACAGGCATGCTCAATATCACCTCCTCGGCCTCTGCGACCCTCCCAGCCTGATCCACCATGCACGCGTAGTGGTCCTCCTCGGGGTCCACCCCATGCTCTCGCTTCATCACGAGAAGCATCTCCACGCCACGACGAGTCCACCCTGGCTGCACGCATACAAAACGCAAATGAACGTTATGCGGTCCGGCTCCACCCCCTCCTCCACCATCCAATCAAATGTCGACAGCACCTCCTGAGGGAGTCCGTTCTGCGCGAACGCAGTGATCATCGTGGTCCACGACACGGTCGACCGACAATCCCCCATCGCACAGAATGCCTTCCATGCATCATCCGTGCACCCGCATTTACGAGTACATATCTACGAGAGCGATGTCAACGCATTCATCCACGTCGAATCCGTAGTTTACCCTCCAAACATGTGCCTTCCTCCCCCTCTCCAACGCCACCATGTTCGCGCATGCATTAAACGCAACCACAAGCGTGAACTTATTCGGCTCAACCCCCATCAAACGCATCTGCTCGACGAGCTCAAACGCCATCTCGGGCTGCCCGCACAACAAGCTCCCCGAAGCCATCTGGGTCCATGTCACCACATCCGTATAAGCCATCTCTTCAAACGCTTTCCGACCATCAATCAAACATTGGCTTTTCAAATACATATCAGCCAGAGAATTCCCCACGCAGAGGTATCTCCCGTGACCGTACTTAACAAGCTGCGCGTGAACCTGACCGCTGTTTTGCAAGCTCGGGACCTCCGCCAAACCTGTGAAAACCGTGCTGAAAGTGAACGCATCGGGTCTCACCCCCTCGCGGACCATCCGACACCAAAATCCCCACACATCCGCGGACGAGTGTTGCAAGTACCCCGCGATCAACGCATTCCACGAAACGGTGTCCCTCTCCGCGCCGCCGCACCTCTCGAACAAGCGCTCCGCCTCGCGCAACCTCCCGTCCCTGACAAGAGCGGTCACGAACGCGTTCGACAAATAAACGTTGGTCTCGAACCCGTAACGCACGACGAGCGCGTACACTTGAGACGCTTCGAAGGAATTCTCGGAGAGCGCGCACGCGTTGAGCGCGCTCACGAGGGTGAACTCGTTGGGAGGGACGGAGGACCGGCGCATCGAGCGGAAGAGAGCGATGGACTCCCCCGAGAGGCCACACTGGGAGAGGCCAGCGACGGCGGCGGTCCACGACACGACGTTCTTAATGGGGATTTCTTCGAACGCTTTGAGGGCTTCATCGGTGTCTCCGCATTTGAAGTAGGAGATGAGGAGGTGGTTGTGGAGGAAGAGAGAGGAGAGGAGGGACTGTTTGATGAGGTTGGCGTGGATGGATGTGGCGAGGTCGAGGGAGTTGGTCTCTCCAGATCTCTGGAGGAGTCGGGAGTATTTCAGCTCTTGTTGTTCGAGGGGGTCGTTGACGAGGGCGGTCGATTGGATTCGCGGGAACTTCGATGGGGTGATCGTGCGGTGGAGAGTGGTTGACCGGATTGATTTGGGTTTGAAGTTGCGGAGGAAGCGATCGAACATGGTAAAGCATTTTCTAGAAGGCGGGAAGGCAACGTTAATGTTTGGGTTTATTTTTTATTTTTTTATTTTAAGAAAATGACACTGTTTATTGTGTATCCTTCGTTGATTATCTTATCATAAATCTAGTTTCGACTGTTTATCCCTGTTCCATGAAAAAAGAATTTTAAATTTCGTCTAACAAACAAGAGGTATAACACAGCGTCAAAACTTGAATCCACGACCTACCTTCAATACAGGTAAATTCTGAACTGTTGTGTTATAAACTGATTTTCTTTTTATAATACATAATAGCAGAGTCCGGATTTTCAGTTGAATTCATAAGTTGTATAATTGAATTAATAAATTGTATAATTTAATTAATAGATTGTATAGTTGGATATTGACAGGACTGATCGAAGTCAATCTTAACTCTATTCAGACTCATAATATCATAAAAATGAGTATACACAAAAATTGATATATATTATTATTTTTTTAAGTATAAAATTTAATTTTTACAAGACAGTGTAGTATACAGGAAGATACTGTATGCAATATATAAGAGAGTGGGGACCCTTCCAAACTAAAAAAAACAGACGAAGTGCATTAGAATTCTTTATTTTATATATTTTTATAAAAACTCTGTTATACTCTATCTTGTTTACGGTTTTAAATATCCTACACAATTCGTTAGTCCCTATCACTTATTGTAATTACGTGCTAAATTTTTTTCACATTTTTCTAAATAAATAATATCTTACAATTTATTGTAGTATATAATACATATTTTATGAAACTTTATATTTAATTAAATGATGTGTATATGATATTTAAAAAATAAAAACATTTATAAGTTATGTTTTGAACTATAAAATATCTTGGATATAATTTTTTTTTTTATTTGATAAACTCTATTATTCTTTTACGATCCCAAATTCAATCTCATAAAATTCGATGGTTTCATTTCACTGTAACTAAGTAAATATCTTATTTGAATTTTTTTGTATTTCATGATATTACTGCAATATTTTTCTTATTTTATTAACAAAGCCTTTTAAGAGCTTGGGTAGATTTGGGCCCAAAGAGACGGTCGCTTGGACCAGCTGACGAGGGAACTGTCATTCGCGGAAGGAGAGTGACGAAAAGCAGAGCGAGAGCATGAATTTGGATGCCACCACCGATGCAGAGGGAATCAGTTATTTCTCGTTCCCTCTGTAGTGTCTGATTCTTCAATTCACAAAACTCATTTTTAGGGTTTCTCTTCTCTTTTCTGGGACCTAATTTTCTTTTTATGAGACTTCAAAAAATCCTGGAACCAATTGAATCAAGTTCAAAGAAAAATTAAATCCTAGGATTTGTTTTTATGCAGTTTCAGAAGATGATGAAATAGATTACTCAATAGAGCCGGAGTTCTACGATCCTGAAATCGATGAAAAAGACGAAGCGTGGATTCACAAAAGAAGAGGAGGCCGGACCTCTGATGCCGTGCTCAGCTGCCCAGCTTGTTTCACCACTCTTTGCTTGGACTGCCAGAGGTATGCGTTATGTCTATTTGGTTGAAGCTTTCATAACAGAGTCTCAGTCAGTAGAAAACATGGCCTTCTTGTGTCTTGTGTACCTTAGGCATCAAATTGGATGACATTATTAGTGGGAAAGCTGACACATTCAGTCATCATGCAGTCCCTTTGCAGCCTCAACTTTTCTCTAACTTGGTATATAATATGTAAGGAAATGCAAAAAGATATGCATTCCATTCATTAAAAGTATATACTTTGGATTTTGAAAAGTTATAAATTTCGATAAACGTGTACCATATGTTAGAATAAAGGAAGATAATTCTTGTTATTGTATTAAATGAGCCAAATGCTCAGTTTATAGATACATAAAGAAAAACCTAAAATACCAGAAAAAAAAACTAGGAAACTAATGATATTGTAACAACAATAATAAAGAGTCAATATTCTCATAATAATAACTCTTTCACACCCCTTTCCAAACTCTGAATGGTAGAACCCTTAGAGTTTGCACAAAAATAACCAACGCCTGCAATAATCGAAGAACTTAATTTTGTGAATTGATAGTCGTTCTTTGGAATGCATCACTTAGCTTCCGCTCTTCTTAAGTCAGTTGGAGTCGCTCCCTCTCTTTGAGTCAGTCAGAGTTGCTCCTACTCTTCTTGAGTCGGTCAGAGTTGCTGATCCATTAGATCAGATGGCGCGTGTACGAGATGTGGAGGTGTATAGAGGGCTCGCAGAGGCGCGAGTAGAAGCTTTGAACACAGAGACGCTCGGAGGTGCGCACAAAGGGCGTGGCAGACTAGCGCGGACAATCAGCAGAGACAGAGCGCGGACAGTCAGCAGAGACGGCGCGCAGACAACTGTGCCACGAGCGTCGGGTCATGTTGAATGATGCTTCATGCAAATCCCATGTGTACGGCCGGCATCCAATCCATCATCCATGCAAACTTTTCTTGCAAAACCAATCATCTGAGGAGCCTCCATGCATTTGTTCATCAAATCCGTCAAACCAGACATCCATGGGGGATGATCTCGGTGGCGGAGAGGACGAACTCGATCGGTGACGTGCGTCGTGGTGGTGCTGTCGCGGGAGAGGACGGTGGCTTGCGACGTGATGCAGATGGCGACACACGGGAAGAGGGGATCTGCCGCACAAGAGAGGCCGATTACGTGCGATTGTGCTGGGGATCATTAGGAGCGCGCGGAGGCAAGTGTAGAACAAAATCAATTATGAGAGGAAGCGAACAACAACGGCGCAAACGAATAGGGTTAGGATTTGCGCGAAAAGAAAGCAAAGCAACAAATAAGGGCAAAATGTGGGTACCAAAAGTCCTCCCTCGCTCCGATTGAAGACTCCTCAATTGGAGCAGGGAAGAGAAAGAGAAATTTTTTTGGATCTAGGGTTTTTGAGGTTGTTCTGATAGCATGTTAGAATAAAGGAAGTGAATTCTTGTTATTGTATTAGAGGAGCTGAAGGCTCAATTTATAAATACATGAATGAAAACCTAAAATACCATAAAAGAAAACTAGAAAAACTAGGAAACTAATGATTTCATAATAATGATAATAAAAAATTAATATTCTCATAATAATGACTCTTCAACACCATGAAAGATATGAACATGATAATGTTAATTTTCTTCCAGCTTCCCTACCTAACTCCCAAGACATATTACCAACAGTCCATTTTTCACCTTCAATCTTCTCTCCGTCATGTGCATTATGATTGTACTGGATTCATCATATGCCTATCATGTTCTTTAACTTCTTTTTTACCTTAAATAAATGATTGTTGATTCTGTGTCCACAACTCCTGATCTACTGGAGAATTGATGCGTCCCTTTCTGTTTTTCTTTTTTTTTTTTTTTTTTAGAAACATGATTCTCTGTGGAACTGGAAATATAATTTATTCAACCTTCATGTATTCAGTTTGATCCCCCCCTCCCCCTAAAACTTGTTGATGTTGGGATTCTGAATAATTTTATTTGTGTGAAATAAATACAAACCCAACGGTTGAAGGGATTTTGCTCGTTTTAATTGAAGAAACAAAGAAGATTGAAATATCATATCTTTTCTGTGGCTTCAGAGTCAAACGTACACCTTATTTTTTAAGGATATTCTTGTGAAGTATCTCTTCCTCCTGATCTATGGAATGCTTGGCATTCTTGACCATTACCCTTTGATAATACTGAAGCTCAGAGTGAGGGGGATGACAGTGAAGAAGAGAGTGATTTTCTTTGTTTTCATTATTCCTCCATCATTCTGAGGTTCATGGTTGTTTCTAATTCTAGTAATGTGTTGTTTTATGCATGTTTTAGAAACTATGCTTATGTATCATATTAGGCAAAACATACCGGATTGTTAACACGGTGTTCTGATTGTCCAATACAGAAGTTGTTTAATAATTTTATGGAATGAAACAGATATATCTAAAGTTAG
>CM060868.1:34289705-34354447 GCA_030737845.1 Acorus calamus | reverse complement strand
CGCCGTTGATGACAAAAAAAAATGAATAGATTGTGAAAGATCAAAACGAGTTTTTTCCGTTATCAGAAACCCTAGAAATCCTAGAGGAAGGCGTTTAAAGATTCTTTAACGACAATAAAGAGATCCAAACTGAGATTGCAATAAAAACGAAGCAATTGATGAATGTGAGATCTTTAAATGCCACCGATTTGAAATCGATTCAATTCGAAAAGCTTCGGACAGTGTGAGATCTAAAGAGCTGCGATGGCCAGGTGTTGTAGAAAAAGAAAGGCTGGGAACTGCAGCGGCTTTGACGGCAATAATCGACTAAGAAAACCGTCGAGAATGCAAAAAAGAGAATAAGAAGTTGAAGATCTCTGACATAAATTAAAAGGGACTAAAGAGAAAGAGAGAGTGAGACGCCATTGTCGGAGCTTTTTTTGCCTTTTATGTGAAGCAGAAGCGGCAGATATAAACAGAGAGAGACGATTCGTTCAAAATTGCGTGGGAGCTCTTTAAAGCGATATAAATATACGAGCCGTATAAATATATAAACCAAGTAAAAAAGCACAGATTGGCTTGGTTTCTCTCCACCGTTGGATCTGAACTACTCACAACCGTTCGATCTTCCACGTGTTCGTGCAAAAATTAGGACTGCTGCGACAATGAATCGGCGGCCCCTAACCCACTTGGCTTATGATTAGAGAGTTAAAAAAATGTTTGAGAGATGATAAGGCTATGCATAGCTGTGCCGACCTAGTAAATCAGAGGGGAACGCACTTATGTCACTCCGTACACATAATTATTTTGAGAAGGACACAGTAGGTTCTACTTCTATCATTGAAAATGAAATCCAAACCTCAAATCTATGCCCGAGAAGGCGTAAACTATTATGTAGTTTATACGTATTCCAAGAATTTTTAACTTTATCAATGGAATAAGTGATTCTGGTTGAAAAACATAATAATAATAGGAAGTGTTTAGTTGATAAGGAATAAAATGTGGATAAGGGATAAAAAATTGATTTGACTTGTTCATTGATGCATAAGAGATGATGACATATTATTTGATGTGATGACATATGATTTGATAGATGAGTCCCCTTATACCACTGGAGGAATAACACAATTCCACGAAAAGGTTTGGAATACAAATATCAGCTTATTCTCACCTAATTCTACATAGCCCTCTTTATTCCCTCTACCCAAATACTTTTTTTTTCCTTATTCTCCCATATTCCCAGCTATTCTTCCCCTATTCCTCTAGCCAAACAGAAATTTTAGTGATTAAAACATTAAAAAAAAATGGGGGTAAACCCTGCGTAATGAAACAGGGTAGGGTGTTTTATGCAAAATCTTGATCCAAGTGGAAGATGAAGTGTGGTTGGTGTTGGAGGGTGCAGATAGGGTCAGACTGCCACCACGCGAGGTGGTTACGAAAAGGCCAACACGACGGCGTCCATTCCCATTATGTCCCCACGACCCCACCTCCTGGTGAGAATACCAATAGATTACCCTCACACATCAACCGTCAATCAAACTTGACCGCACTTATCAGGCGGTGGAGGTAGGTGACCGCATTAGTCCACCAAGGATTTAACACGAAAGTTGGAGCCCGACAAATGAAAAGGTACACCAGATCTCTACCGTCCGAACTGTGTCGTTACTAGTGAATGGCCGATGATGTGGTCTCTAAGGTCTCTATTTCTTATATCCGTTCACACTTTTCCACATGTTTCTTCCAAATTGGGAATTATTGAAACCAAAATTGCATTATTTAAATAACATTGGAACTACTGCCAATGCAAATGAAGGTAGTTAGCGGGGATAAATGTTGAATAAAAACCAGAGAGATAATTTATAGGCTCCCCCTTGCATTAACAAGTCCATAAAATATATTTCATTTGGAGAATCACCATCACCTACCCGAATCATTAGCACAACAGAGTGCTCTCCAAAACTCTATAATATGTTTTTCCCTGTTAGAGGTACATTCCCCCTCCCCCCCCTCCAACCCACCATATTAAAAAGACAGAGTACTTTAATACGATCACAATTAGAATAGTCACCATTGTATAAGCTTCAACCATTGTTTATGCTTCAACGGGGAATCAATTCGATCAACCCGTGTATAATTAGCATGACAATGCGCCAGTGGTGGTGGTGGACCAAAGCAGACCACCACTAGAAAATGTTAGTGATCCGGCAGATCTTTCCCTTTCAATTCCCTCCTATTCCAATTTGTTTCATTGTCCAGTCCCGAGTTTTCTCGATGTGTGCATTGCCGCCACGCACGCTCACAAGGGACAGGACTCACCATCAGACAGCTTCCAGGGCCGGCGCCTGGTCACTCACTCTCGTAGAGAGCCCCAAATTCCAATATATAGTCTTATCACAAAACTTTGTGTCGGTATATTATATCAAATATTTTTGAGATTTTTATTTTTAAGAATACGTAAACTATGTTATTTAGTTATCAATCTATCCCTTCTTTATATTTCTTTGTAAGTTTTCAATTTTAATCGTCCATTTCATTTTTAATCCCCCGCTAAACATCCGTCTATATACGTCCATATACCATTAGTTTGTTAAATGAGATTTTTATTTTTAAGTTCATATATACTATGTTATTTAGTGATCAATCCATCTCTTTTTCATATTTCATTTTAAATCGTCAATTTTAAACGCATTTTGCTTATTAGTCCCAAATAGACGAACATTTTATGTAAGAACTAATAATGAAATGTGGTTTAAAGTTAGAGATTTAAAATGCAATATGAAGAGAGGAATCGATCACCAAACAACATAGTTTATAAAGAATTAAAAATAAAATTTCAAATGATAGTTTAAATAATTTAAATATCCATCGGCCCAAGCAAGGGGACATTTGGTAGAGGGATTAAAAACAAAATAGACGGTTGAAATAGAGAACTTAAAAGAAATATGAAGAATAAATGAATCAATTACTAAATAGCATAATTTACAAAAACTTAAAAATAAAAATCCCAATATTTTTTTTTGTATGCGTGTGTGCGCGTGTGAGGATCCAATGTAAAAGTTCGCTTAGGATTGACTCGGACGCTTAGATTACAAGCTTTGAGTGCACCATTATCATGAAAAGGCGATAACTCAGACACACTTTGGGAGCACGTTATGGCTCGCTCGCCAGTGGTCTCTCCGTGGGACCTGTGTGATCATCCCCTCTCACTTGATTGAGGACCACCACCCCTCATAATATAAGTTCATAATGATTATAAATGCATAGAGTCATTATTATTGCTACCGCTAACCACCACGAAAGGAAAAGCATAGCATATTGTCATGGATGCTAAAGATGAACTTTTTCTTTTTGTGATCCTTCCCTTCTTAGTGGTGATGGTTGTAGTTGTTATGGTTTCATTTTTCTTGAATTCTTTACATATACCATATCAGTCACAAACATGCTATACCCTATCAAGGGTATGTTCCTTCTCTACCAAGTACAAAAAGACCATGCTACATGCAGTGAGTTTTGACCAAGTAGTCCAAACTAAAAATGTGACTACCTAGACTTCTGTCTAACCTAATCTGAATGGAGGGTAAACCAATGTGGTACTGGAACAATGTATGGTAATGTAAGGTCAAGAAACTGAGAAAAGGAAAGGAAGGTAGAACCAAAATGGTTAGAACTAGGGCTCATGTGATGGGAGAGTTGGGAGTGTTAGGTGGCATGTTTGATTCAATGATGGGCCCCCATTTTTGTTTATTCTAGATATAGATAGCATAACCAACCTGGAACGGGGTTTTTATTTCTTTCTTGTGATGGCATTCACTATCATAAAATTTGACAGCAGATTGGACAAGTCCAAAAGGAAAATATATGGAAAATTAAACCATAGTCCCTTGAGACCTTCGCTATAGACTAATATAACCCATATTAGGTTGATTCTTTGGCCAGAGTCATGAGTTTAATTTTTAAGTCTCATATTCAAATCCGCCCAGTTTGCTTGATGCACAATATTTGAGGATGATTCGATGCATCCTGATGCCTAACAGAACTTGAGAAGATTATGACATCAAGAGCCTGTCAAAACTATAGATCTTGATGTTATTTCATCATGTCTGTCCCTGATCAAGATGGGTTTCTTTTTTTTTCTTTTCTTTACTCCTCTCAGTCAGAGAGTGATATCAAAAGAGCAAAGAAAAGTCAAGGTGAGGGGCGGTCATGCTTTTAAAGATTAGAATCACTAAAAAAAACAACCTTGTGACATACAGTTCATCAGTAAGCCATGTATTCCAGTGTCCCACTCACAGTGCTTGGACCATATTAGGGCCCCTCAATTACCCATTGATGATGACCAAACAGTCCTCTTTTTTTGCAACTGTTCCTAAGAAGATATTTCCAAAGACCAGAAAACTGATAAGGATGAGATTTAAGACCAAACAGAGCGTGATTTACCAAAAAAGCAACAATTTCAAATCAATAACAATAGTGGATAGAGATAAGAACAGCTGGGTCTTCCCTCTCTCAAATTTTCTATTTTGGGTAAGGTGGCACTGACCTCACCCATGTTTTGGACCATGGTTTCATAACCACACATGTCAGTGGTTTTCTCCATATTGATAGCTATTCATTGGCTGCTCTGGAAACACATAACCTAAAAGACAACAACATAAGGCGATGTGGAGGGGAAAAATAATAATAAAGCAGCAGCAATTGTTATACATTTCCTTTAATTGTTGGCCTTCAAATGTTGACTAGTAAACATTGGCTCCATGAAATAAAAGCTAGTCACACTTGTTTACCTGTAACATCTTGATGTAAATTTCAATAGTTGTGGGGGACTATGTTTGGTTTTCTAAGGGTAGGTTGTTGGAAATTTTAACAAAAGAGCACAGAATGCAAAAAAGAGAAAAAGCCTCGCCAAAAATGATGATAATAATAATTGTCAGATCAAACATCCTCTACTAGGAAAAAGATCTGGATATTAATGGACAAGACCTGTTCTAGAAGGGTTGTTGGCCTTTTTAGCAACAATGAAACAAACCCCTATATTTGAATTCTGGCATGGTTTTTATGCAAGTTAACAATTCTCAAAGCAAGGGGAGCAAGCATTCTTGATTATTTTGGGGATCCTAAAGCATTTTTGGCACTCTCATGACCGAATATCCATCACAACAGTATAAGTTTTTTTTTCATGGAAAAGAGAGAAAAAAAATCAAAGGCCTGAAAAGTTTTATGAACATACACAGTGGTCATTTGTCCATTATAAAACGGAGGAATTTAAATTGTCTAATGCCCAATTGTATGTGCTGTCAAACAAGTATGGAAAAAGCTTTAAAAAACCTTTTAAGGATGATATAAACTATCAAAACAACTTGATAATGCAACAGTGTTATTTGTTACCGGTTGGCAAATCCAAAAGGTTCCTAAGCTAATAAAGAGATTCTATATTTTATCATCTCCTAATACAGATCTTCAAAACCCAAGCATAGATGTAATTCTCAGTTTCACCATCAAAGTGTCAGTCATTTGATGAATCCAAAGACCTCTATCTTGGTTTAACCCCAAAAAGCTCTATCTCTTTATACTCAGGAGCTTCTTTCAGAAGATGTAATGAGACATCAATGCTATTTCTAAATAGTTGCACATAGTGAGAGAGTAAAAAATCATATACAATTCCATCAACAGGTCCTTCTAAAGCCAACATGCCCCACTAGATTAACATGAATCTCTCCCACAGCTGCATTGCATTTTGCCTATGACGCACATTTTCACAAATGACACCTACTAGTCATGTGTATGCATAGGCTACTTTTGAAGCTTCAAACATATGCATTGAAATTCTCTCATCTGTGAGCACATTTCTGTCAGCTTTAACTGTGCTTAAACGATATGCAGTCCATCAAATATTTTGTTTCTGTACACTGCACAATAATCCCAGGTGGTGAAATGTATAATCCCCACAATTGCAGAAACACCTAGAAGTCTTCTTCTTCTTCTTTTTTCCCCTTCTCAACCAGTAGACGAGATAATCTTTGCATTATACCAGTGTATCAATAACCAAAGATTTCAGGAGGCTAATAATTAGGACACAACATTAAACAGCACTACAGATATTTAATGTATCTTATCTCAAGTGAGTTTACTGTGGATATCGCTGGAATAACAAAGCTGATTACATCCCAGAAGTCTCATGTTTTATGATTATGGGAAGTTATTACATTGCAAATTTCAATACATACAGTTGTTAGAGAACAATGCCTCTGGAAAAAAAAATAGAACAGTGGTTGAACAAACAGTTACTATGATAATGCATTGAAGTATGTCCAAGCAAATAAAAAATGGAAACTAAAAAAAGAGTGACTCGTTCAGTTTGAAATCCTAATACTATGAATAAAAGAATACACCATTTTTAGATGCGACAGTACCCTGAATATGCTGTATGTGAGCAGGAGAATTCCTACCCTCTGGTATGCCATGTAGATTCGCCCATAGCAATAAATGAGAATGGGACCAGACAATATTTGGAGAAGTGGATTTGGTGCAGGCATTATGATGTCACATCACTGTAAATTAAGGGCAAAGACAACACACCTTATGTGGTTTTCCTGTAAGTACATTCACCATGATGGTTTCAACTTTAACTAAATATGAATGGTTCAAGTTAATCCATGTAAGAAATACATTAACAAATAATAAACTATCCTAATAGATTATGAAATTTAGTGCCAGTGCTCATTGAAACAGAATACATTATAACTCATAACCTAAAAGGTAATGGAAGTTTATAATATTTATAGAATGCAAAATGGTGGAGTTTAGTCTTTAACTGTGGGAAAAAAACCTTTTCCATCTTTTATTATTTATTAACAACACAGTATGGAACTGCTTTGTACAAAAGCCCTCAGACATCTAGGTTAAATGAATTGAGAAATGGATGGACTGATATAGATGTTTATTATATAATTAAACACGGGAGACTTAGTGGACTGTGACTGTGCGTGTGCGGTTGAGTAAACTTCGAGATATATATAGATGTGAATTATATTTATGATCATCATGGTGATCATCCACAACAACAAACAAAGGTGTACATCCACAATTATATTCATGGGATATATTCAAAAACTGAAAAATGATGTAAAGATTTATTTCCCTTTTTTGGTCAATTTGCAACTAAAAAGAAGAGGCATGCAAAGTAGTGGACAAATTTCTAAATATGACAAGGATGAAGAAACATAAAAATACATATTTAAGAAAGTCAAAAAGTTAATTATTATGCAGCTGAAGACTCCAATACAGGATCTCTCAAAACACTTACTCTTTAATTTCTTGCTGTATGAAAGGGTCAACTCAAGAGCTATGGGATCAATATCTGCTAGGTGAACTTGTTTTACTGTCCTGTAAGAGAGTAAAATCAACCATTGTTTGTTATTATTTGCAATTACCAGGGGTATAACATTCATCGATGCCATTTATTTTTAAGGCCAAACTGACAATTATTAGCATGATCTAGAGAAAAAGAAATGAGAACCCCTAGTCTTGTTGATCTAGAAATGTCAAAACATTGAATTGCATGATGTTTGCATGTGTTTTTAAGTGATCAGTTTCTTCTAACAATAAAATATAATAATCAAGGACATAGATAACTATCAGAGATTGTCTCTGAAAAGGCTTTGCAATGGTTGTTTGTTGATTGATGGAAAGGATTTACAATGGGGGATGTTCTGATTCAGTATTAACAGTTCTTTTATTTGAATTATATTGAACTCTTCTTTGGGTTTCTTTAATTCATTTATTTTAATGTTTTGTATTTTTTTTTTAATTTGGAAGTCAAGAGAAGCACATGAGTTCAATTAATGGAAAGACGAGAGTCACTCAATGCGACAGCTTTTTGTAGAGGTGTTTTTTGGTCTTCCTAGCAGAGCTGCTATTAATATGTTCATGAGGGATCCTTGTGTATTACTTTGATTTATGAAATTCAGATTCTTGCCTCCCTTTTTAAATCTCTTGTAGGGTACCCCCCCCCCCCCCCCCTCTCTCCCTCTCTCTGTTTTTAAGGCCAAACTGACAATTATTAGCATGATCTAGAGAAAAAGAAATGAGAACCCCTAGTCTTGTTGATCTAGAAATGTCAAAACATTGAATTGCATGATGTTTGCATGTGTTTTTAAGTGATCAGTTTCTTCTAACAATAAAACATAATACATCAAGGACATAGATAACTATCAGAAGATACCGCTTCATACTTTTGGTTGAAACTCAGAACATATAGAAGTTATTAGCCCATGTAGAGGAACTATACATGACATATCATAAAGGAGGAAAAACTTCATTATCATTTTTCCAACAAGTAAATACCAATTTTTAGTGTGATGTAGACTCTTGAAACAGAAGTCAAAGTCATTGAGGAGTCAATATTATAATAAGATGTGTTACCACTTCCAGCTTATCAAATGCGTTTGATATGGCCTCTGTGTCTGCATGTTCTTCTGTGTCTGTTAGTGGGTAAGCAACAATAGTTGAGGAGTCTTTAAACCTCAACTCCAGACAATTTGACTTGTGATGTGTTGCCTCCATATTCATTTTTGTGTCATCTCCTTCAGCTGCAACTTTTAGCCTCAGAATGACGTAGCAGAAAATGGGAAGTTATCTCTTACTTTAAAGTAATAACTAGTACCCTATTTTAAAATGATGACATGAAAATTCAATACCAGAAACTTAAAACAAAAATCTACCACAGGCCAGAAAACAAAAGCAGTAGTAAGACGCAATTCAGTGATGCTATTCTTACACTCAAATCTCACCCAGCAGTTGCTGAAAGAGGAAGTATAACTTTCACTTTCTCTCTGGCCATCCACAGAGGGCAAGTTGGAAAAATTAGCAGCAACATTGACTTTCTCAATAAAACTCCCCAATTTATGTGCTGACGTTGGTGGAAACACAATGGGTGGAAAGATAGTAGGTGTTTCCCTCATGTGCGGAGATATCTGAATATGCATAAAATATATCAGTTGAATTCCAAGCAAACAAAGGATAATATTTAAAACAGGGTAAGTATTATTTGTTTGATATCACAGCTACAACAGCTGTCAATTGCCATCAAATCTGGAAAGTAGAAGGTTTCCATTATCTCATTATATGTATATAACATTTTTGTTAATTTAGAGAAACACTCTTTTGATAAAATTGATAAAGAAGAATTAATGAACCAAAAGGCATGTAGAAAAGGTGTCTCAAGGATCCTGTCTGGGTATCCTATCCTTTATAACAAGACCTCTCAACACAGTCTACATGATAAATTTTTTTTTTTGAAGAAAATTCTACATAATAAATTTGATAAGGATTACTTTCTTAATCCTCCATGCCTGCATGAAAAACTTCCCTTTCAAGTGAAATGATGACAAATAACACAACAAAAGAGAGAGAAAAAAGAAGAGGTAAGCACTAGGACACAAAGCGCCCGAACATCTCATCAGTCCAGAAGAATTGTCTGACTGCCCTTTGTCAAACTAGAGACACCTCAATTTCATGCCAAACAGAAAAAATGAGAGACTTGCTATCATTTCACAACATCTGAGCCCTCAATGCTCCTGTTTGATAGCTTAACTTCACTATTTTTCCACTCATGCCTTGATAATCAATTAACTAAAAATATCTGCCACGAGTAGCTTTTTACAAATTTGGATATTGGTGCTCAGAGAAGTGATCAAATATGTAAATAAGCATTCTCAAAAAAGAAATTGTACCATAAGAGGTTTTGTTGGAGTCCCTAAAGGACATACACCTGATGTCATATTGTCAGGTATTTCCACCTCCATTTTAGGTTTGTGTGAGCCATTGGACTGAACTCTGCAATCGGCCAACTTGTTAAAATTGTGCCCTTCTTCTTTGAGTTCCAACGTAATATGTTCAACATCTATTGAAACCCACCTTTTCTCCTCATACCTGAATATTATGAATAAAAGTTATAAAGGACACAGGGCATTGATATTTGTGCCATCTGGAAGTGTTGTTCAAACAACTTTATAAAGATTGCTGATACATATTCCTACTAGACAGAATATAGAAAATAATGAGTTTCAAGAACATACTTTGCACGAATAAATTTCTCAATCCCAACTCGGGAATAATTTGGTGGCAATTCTGCTTCCCAGTAACTGTTGGCCATCTTGTTACTCATAGCTATATGGGAGGTGCATAAGTCAAATTTTGTTAATATTATTAATATTATATGAACGATTCTTCAGATCAGTGGCAATATAAATAGGCACAATTTATTTCAATTAAATAATATGCGTGCGCACATATATGAATAAACTGAATGTATACTTACTTTGCATGAAGGCAACCTGCTCTGGTAACCATGTATCTAATGTTGCAGAACAAACCTAGTAAGAATGTCAAAGTGTTAATTGACTTTAAGGGTTAATTAGAAACTGAATCAAATCTTGAAAACTTATGTTTATCACAAAAAGTAAAAGAAAAACTAGATAAAGAACAAAATATAGGGAACAAAAATAGAAAATTCTCCTTCCAAAATCTTCCCATTCACTGATTCAGTGTGCTGTATTACAATTCCATTTTGATGTACAAATGAAGATGCTGAAGAAATATAATCAATCCAGAACATAATAAGTATTACACACAAACATATAGTAACCAATAAAATGGAATCAGAAAAAGGAGCTAAGTTAAGCTTGAGAGTTTCTGCTTATAAAGCCAATTATATTGGGGGGGGGGGGGGGGGCGGCTAGCACGACTTCAAAATATAATAAACAATTTGAATTTAATATGAACTAAACGAGTTCATAATCAGACAAAAGATTTAAGTTTTTTTTTTTAGAAAATGCATTGCTATGTTGATCGCCATCAACGCAGCAGAAATTGTGGGAGGAAGGAGAAGAAGTTTTTTGGTTTTAATCGCATTTTTTTTATTTGGTATGATTAATGGTTGGGTCTTTGGGCATGGGTTAGGCAGGCTGGGCTGGGCTTTTTAGTTGAGCGTCTGACAGTGGGGGCCTATTTATTTTATTTTTTTGTTTTGGGGGGGAGGGGGGGGGGGGGGGCGCTATAGCCCGGCCCAGTTTACTCCTAGTTCTGCCCTTGGGTAGTTACAGACTTACTGCTATATATTTGAGTGATAAGAAGAAAGAAACAAGGTTAAGAAACACATACCTTTGATATATGCACACCAAGGCTCCGATGAATTCCAGAGCATTGTATACAAATAAAGACACCTAGGTTCACGCTTGCCCATCTTGGTGCCCTAAAATATGAAGAGGAGAAATTTGATATGAATTTCTTTTTTCTATTTATAATTAAAAAACAATCCAAAATTATTATTCTCCAAAATTTGTTATATAAGCTATTAACAGAAAGTCAACACCGAGCAATCTGAAATTATTTCCAATGGTTAATGAAATGGATTTTTATAGCATTAAATGGACCACAAAAGAAAAGACATTGAATCCCCACCATGTACTGATGTACATAAACCACAATATTCTACTTAACAGTATAAGTATGAAGGATCCAATCACATTTTCAAAAAAAAAAAAATGTATGAGCAGTAAAAGATTACTCTGGTCTAGGGTTTCCAATGACTGTCACAAGGACCCATTCATAATAGACACCTTGTGAGTGGTTCAAGTTCTATGAGCCTGACTGCCATTATCCCCAATAGAGATCTTTCTCAACCATTACATTTCTCTCATTAATGAAAAAAATCTTCAAAAGAAACTTCTAAATAGAAGTACAGTTGGAGAAAATGGATTCATTTGTTTATGATATAAATAGAAAAAAAATAATGCACAATTAATTTATTCAAATATGATTACGTTTTGTTTGTTTACACCAAATCAGAGTGGCGCAGCGGAAGCGTGGTGGGCCCATAACCCACAGGTCCCAGGATCGAAACCTGGCTCTGATATATGCGATCAGTTGAGCTTCCCAAACACACTCTTTTTTTTTCTCAAAAAAAAATCTCTTCAAATACAAAGCAACAAAAAATAATATTTGCAGATGTTCTGTGAATGCAAACACAAAAATGGCTCAGAGTATACAAAACATACTTGCTCCCGCAGTCAGCACAATCTCTGTTCTCTGGCAATTTAAGAAGACCTTCTAGTATCTGCAAAATATATCACAAACCATTACATTCGGTTACAATTTTTTATTTTACAGTAACAGATGCTGATCCAATAACATTAGATATTGGAAAGCAAGCCAAGTCGTGGTTAGGTTTTCACAATATATGAAAATTATAAATAAAAAAAAAGAGAAGATATTCGTCCATTGAAAACCAAAATTGTGCATCATTTGAATCCGTAAATACATTTTTTTTTAAAGGAAGCATTTTGGAATCCACAGAAAGCGAATTCAACATAATAAAATCTAAATGAGAAATCGAATGCAACAACAAATACGACAACAACATGAGGGGGAAAAAAAGATTTCCACATAATATCTGAATAATAATATCTGAATAAAAACATAAAAGCAAAAAAAAAAAACGGGAACAGTTTCGCGAAATCGAAGAGAGTAAAAGCAAGTGAAGAAGAAAAAGAAGGGATGAAGAACACCTTGGTGTGCTTCGCGTTCAGCTCCTTTGTGACGGATGTTTTCCTGTTCATCTTTTGCTTCACGAGAAAGGAAGGTAACTCATTTTTCTCGGTCGGAGAGCTTTTGAAACGAAAAACGAGGCAGTGCCATTGAAACGGAAGAATTGGCGAAAGACCCGCGTAGACGGACGGTTGACGTCGTCTCTCTTTCCAATTTTACTTCCTCGGTTGTCGTGATCGTGCATCAGTGTACCACTTCTCTTTTACGGCCGTCCAGATGATGGTCCTCCAACTGATCTCATTTCTTATGGGCCATTTAAAAAAGGCCCTCGTGAATGAAGTCCACTAAAACCATTAAAAGATGAGTCGAGTCCATTTTACATTTCACCAATGATTTCATTTGTATTAAAATCATCTGCTGCGAAGAATGGAGTGATATCATTTATTAAAGTATAAAAATATTTCAATGAATTATATACCTTGTTAGAAGTGGAAATTAAAAGATATGTTGATTTATTCAGTACGTTTTACAGTCTCATTTGTAATCCAAAAATAGTCTTCTGATCACTTATACACTGCGATAATACAATATACAATACGATAACGCAATATATATTGTACTATTGTAATGTGAAATATTTTTTTAGAGTGTGTTTGTGCACAAAGTAAAAGGAAAAATAAAAAAAAGTGATGAAATTTAGGTCAAATGAAAAATGGTAAAAAATAAAATATTTTTTCTAACCAATTTTCATGTTATTTATACATGTGCTAGAAAACGGTAAAATAAGTTTCACCACTCTCTCAAATTCTCACATATTAAAAAGACTTTTTTTTCTCATTTTTAAAAATAAGGCAAAATAGAAAAAAGAATTTAATGGAAAAAATTTTCTTTTCATTATTTGACACAAACATTAGCTTTTTGAATAGTAAATAGAAAATTTTATTTTTCCCCTCATTCCCATCATGCACAAACATACCCTTAAGTTCTTAAAAAATTACCTTAGCACAGTGTATATTTCACTTTTTATAACAATATACATAGACCAATGTATAATTTTTTAAAAAAAAGTGAAGGTTCTATTTATCTACCACCAGATAATAGGTGAGAGAATCATAAAGGAACAAGCAAGCAAAGCACCATCTACGGATCTACTTGAATATTTTATACCAAATTTTTTTTTTACTTGAATATAAAGAAACTTAGAATCTCATATGTAACCATCTCTCCCAAAGTCGCAAACCAGTAAAAAAAACATTTGAAATAAAACAAATTGGAAACTAACAAAAATACCATCATTTAAAAGCTGATGACAAGAAAGGAAGACAAAACTCTTAGCTAAATTTCAAGGGAAACCAGCCAGCAAAAAATATTAGAAAAACTTCTTGGCCCGTTCACCAAAGGTGATGAAAACTATCCATGTCTAATAACTAAGTTGAGGCTATCTGCAATCTGCGCCAACTGCATCCTGCACTGACTTGAAACCATCCCTTTCCAAACACTCCACCAATTCAGCCTGTTCAAAAAGAAAATTGATGAAAATTTTCTTATCACTGATGTTATTATAAGCAAACTGAGTATTTACACATTTTTATGTGTGAGAAACTCGTATCATTAGACTCTTACCTTTATCTGAGGAATGAGGGCAGGCCCTCCATAGGCAAATGCTGTGTAAAGCTGAACGAGGGACGCTCCTGCTCGTATTTTTTTATATGCATCTTCACCACTGCATCAAATGCACCTTGGAGAAATTATACACACATATTGCTTAATTATATGATATAAACTGGAAAAGCCCTGTAAGCTTTATGTTACCTGCTGACTCCACCACAACCGATAAGAGGGATTTTTCCCTGACACATGATAAATGCAAGGCCCATATTAGTTATGTAACAACTTTTTCTGAAAATCATATACGGAAATGTACTGCTTAAAGAATGATAATATATTCACGTACTCGTGTGAGAATATACATCTCCTTGAGAATATTCGTAGATAGATCAAAAAGAGGCTTTCCACTTAAGCCGCCAGCTTCTTCCGCCGAGGGGTTCTTACTTACGGAGTCTGGTCTTGACACAGTTGTGTTTGATATAATCTGGCCAGGTATATGTATTTGGCGAATGCAATTACTACACTATTCTTATTTTTACAATGTTAGAAGAGCAAGAGAATACAATATAAAGTAATTTAAAAGGAAATACTGCTAAGATGGCACAACTATATATTACACATGAATAATTTCAACATAGAATGGGAATTATTGCTCCAAGAAATCCACAACCAAAAACCAAATGGCAATATGCTACTAACTAGTCATTCACTCCTTATCCAAAACAAGATGCACTTAAATACGGATGTTGAATTTCAGATTATTATTTTAAACTAGTCTTCATTCTATAATAAACACAATTACGTACTGTAAGTACGCTTCTGCTTCAACATGCAAAAGTGTGACTTGAACTTGGGACACGATAATTTTCATTTCATGTCTGCATAATTTTTCTGATCTTGTATGAGCTAAACTATGGGTATCAATACCATGTAGTACATGGTTACACTCAGTTGTCAAATCAATGTAGCATGCTAAGCAATAATTTTTAAAAGTGATTTGCCTTTCAAATTTCTATATAAAATAAACCAGAGAAAAAACAAAATGCAGCAACCTCAGATCAACCACCTAGAAAATTTCAGCATATGTTTATCTTGGAACTACTAAATTCTTCCATCAATATAAGAAAAAAAGAAGAAAAATGCTGGAGCCATCCCCAGAGGTTCCAAAAAATGCACATGCATGTGAAAAATCTGTATATACCTAATTATCTACATGCACAATGTGTATGCACAATTTCCCACTGCATATACAACAGTCATATGATGCACAATATATATGTGAATGTGTGTGTGTGTGCATAGTTTTCCTGTGTACATAAATTTCCAGCGATCTATGGAGCTGCAACACTGTTCAGCCAAACCCTTTCACTACAGTAAGTTAAGAGCAATAAAAGATGCCATAAAAGAAAAACCCAGCAGTTGAATATGCCACATTGCAAAAAGACATATCCACCTACTGGTGTGTACATAAAATAGGGTGTCAAACACATCAACATTGCCGTGCAATGAGCAACCAGATGAATGTATCATTGTGAAATAGAGACACCGTGTGTCAGGAATAACAGATACCAAGCATCTTGTTCCCTAGTTTATAAGTAATAATCTACAAACATTTGAAGGTAATAACTAATTATGAAATTAGAAACAACATCAGATAAATAATGCATCATCCAGGTGAAGGGAAGAGAGTTACCAATCCATCCAATCGAAGATTGCGAGCAACCTACAAACAAAGAAAATAGTCATAAGAATTAAAAAAAAAACACGAAGATAAAAGTTTAATCAGACACTATGATCATGTATACCGCTGCAATATCTTCAAGGTCCTGCTTGGACAAATCGGGAGCAATTTTTCACCCCATTGCATTTCATCACGGGCAGCTTGTACCTTAAATGTAGTAATACACACACAAATGAACTGTCAGGGCCACACCATATAATGGAACTTCGAATTAAAAAACAAAATATTGAATTAGTGATCATAAGCATAAAGCTCCCAAACCTTCTTAACCAGATCTTTCAATTGCTGTCTCCCCTGCAGTTTACGCAGCCCAGGAGTGTTTGGTGATGAGATATTTATAACCTGAGAACAGATACTATTTACAACACAAAACTTTCAAAACAAGTGTTGAACTAGAGTACATGAATAGCTCCAAAGCCAGAAAATGCTCTAACATATCCCCTTCCAAGATCCTTGTCCAATATTCAAAGGTTGGGTGATATTTAATTAGAAAAAGCTTTAAAGTTATCATGACAGAAATTCGAAGATGACAATTTCTCAAGTTAAAGAATGACTACAGAAGTTATTTTACCTCCTACCAGCTATGTTCAAAGTTCCTTAAGATGCCTCTGGCAAGTTATTTATATATGGGCACTCTCTTCATATAACAAAATTGATGCGGGATGCCTACCATTCCACAAAAAAAAAAAAGGTTATGTGTGTACTAGCCCCTTCCCCCCTAAATGGTACAAACAAAAAGTACACAGTGGTAGTGCTGACATCCACTATAGGTCCTTTTTGACAACTTTCATTATTCACCATAACTTTATTATCTCTGAACTAAGGTAAATACCAAAAAGGCCAGGAGCCTACTATTACTATTTATTAAACATCAAAACTCTTTAATTTATATTCTTATTGCACTTATGTTGTTGAACCAATTGAACTCATTTTTCAAAACATTTCAGAAGATAAGACCTAGGTTGAACAGTTTGTATGACTGTGTGACGCTCATCACTTAATACACGAGTGATTCTGTGAAAGAGTATTGTGAAACAAGCGCCACTCCACATTTTATAATTTACAACATTTATAAGCCTGACATCCTATTTTTATGATGCAATGTAGTATCCTTTATTCTTAATTGATACTAGCATTGCAGCTAATTTCCTAGTTTATAACATGTAATTATATGATCCTCTGTATTTTTTATATGCATGTCTGGAAATATAGACACAACAAAAATAATCAAAATATCTTTGCATCATAAAAATAGGGAATAGAAGAAAAGCTAACATACCAAGTAATCTGCATACTGAGATAAAGTATGAACTCCTTGAACATAGTCAGCAGCAGCATCTTCACTTGTCTTATTCTTTCCTATATTAACTCCAAGAATGCCAGGGCCAGCTTTACCACCATGTTTTATTCCTCCATCCGACAGAGATAAAGAACTTGAATTTTCCTCCATTTTTCTTTTGCCATGCTGTGCACCCAGTCGCTTTGCAACGACCAGTATACCATCACTGTTGAATCCACAGCGATTGATGATGGCACTGCCAGTTAAATCCAGGTATTGCATATGATCAGAAAGAGAAAACCATCGGAAACTCAAGCACTAATAGTAATCATATCATGCATGTCCTAGCAAGTTGTTCAGTTACTAAAAAATGACACATATGAGGTCCAAACTTTGAGAAACTAAGAAGCAACATACATGCTTACCCCTCCTGCCGCAATCTGAAAATGCGAGGCTTTGGATTGCCCTCCTGAGGAAGAGGTGTTACTGACCCAACCTCAACAAAGCCGAAACCCAACCCTAGTAAACCTTCAATAGCCTCAGCATTTTTATCAAAACCAGCAGCCAGACCCAAAGGGTTTGAGAATTTCCTCCCCCAGATTTCAAGACCTAGTATTGATGGATCTGGCCTCTTCTCTCTTGGAAGATAACCCCGAGCTGCAGCTGATACAGCTATGCGATGGGCAACTTCGGGGTCTAGCAAGGCAAAAAATGGGTTCACAAACTTTGTCGCTTGAAACAGCAACCCACTGCACCAGGAGGAAAAGTAAGAAAAGAATGATGTCAGGATTTTGTTAAAAATCATTATTATGTCCATTTGCATTAAATGGTGTATTTGAAATGTGGTGCTTCCTATGGGGAGGGGAGGGGCAAGCAAATCTCATCTTTGCATTTTAAACTAAAATTCACAGTTTGAAACGAAAACTCCTAAATTGTCTTTGTGTTGGCTCACAGAGGGAAAATAGACAAACTGAAAATTCCTCAGGTTTGTGCATTAAGTTGAAAATAGAAGTAGATATCCAAAGTTCCAAACCATTGAGGGAAAGTTTCATGTCATGACTTTGGTCAATATTCAGATGGGCTCATGGAAGGGGATACTCAAGTATCAGATGAAGTGCTTCAAACATACTCAATGTGCAGCAAAGTTCAATTGAACCTCTATTTAAAGCCGATAGTGTAGCCACCTTTGCCCTCAAAAAGGTACTCCAGGGTAGCTTTTTTTTTGTTGTTAGTAATAAGGGTAGCATATTCATGGTAGACAATATAGTGGTGGTGCTAATGAACGATTAATGGGTATTTGAGTTATTTGGAATGCATAAGCTTATTCTCTATCCTATAGATCCATTACAGAACAAATGTAACGAAACACAAAATCATTTCTCCAAAATAAAAATTGTATAATGAATTTTTTGGCATGCTTCTCCGAGGAGGAAGAACAAGTACATTATTCTTCCAATTTATAGCAAAACAAATTAGTTCTTTCAAGCTTACAAATCAGATAACATTATCTCATTAACATGTGATGGAAGATAACAGACTAAGAATTGCCTTCCCCCAATCCTACAAAACAAAACCACCATAATTCCTCAAGATCTTGTGCATGGAAATTAATACATACAGCATTCACAAACAGGGATTCTGAATCCTTTTGTTACCCTGCCAATTTTATGGAAGGAAGCCCTTTAGGGAGATCCTTCTGACTTCAAGACTTACAATGACTCAATGGAACATTATGAAGAGATGAATATTGCCAATTACACCAAAACTACAGTAACAACAGAAAAATGCATGTCAGAGTTTAAAAGATTTAAAATGAGTACCAAAAGGTTCCCTCATCCACAGTACTCACATAAGCTCCTCCTGCTATAACAAGGCCAAGCATGGATGCAGTCAATAATCTCCCCTGCAAAGAGAAGTGAAAATACATATTGGTCTGGCCTCAAAGAAATATACCATACATAGAACAAATTCATGCCACCAAAAAATATGCTTTGGTTGCGCGATTGCAAAACTGATTCTGCAGGAATCTGCAATTGCAAAACTAATTATGCAAGACACTCACTTTCTCAGTTTTTTGAAATCGTAGCTGTTAGACACTATTTGCCTGAAATCTATGTGCAGGAAACTGCTACAGTAAAACGGTTTGGTTGCACGATTGTAAACGCAGCTTCCTGCAATCGCAATCGCGCAACCAAATGCAAAGACAATAAAAGGAGCACTGAATCAACTTATTATAATACGTACTGCAATCTGAATTAGATATTTTAATAAATAAACATCACAAAATGACTAGAACACGAAATAAAACTTGCCTATACAGACACACATCGATTAAACAAAAAAGAAGGTCGCATTACATTGACCTACTAGTACAAAACATGAACTCAAACCGATACCTTCTTGGAAGAGTGTGGGATCTTGGGACCGGCTCCTGCTCCACCACCAGCAGCTGATGTCGTCGCCGCCGCAGCATTAGAAGATTGTCTGACACCGCCCAATCTCAGCTTCAATAGGTCTCTCAATACACCTCTTGAGATCCTCGAAGCCATCACTCACTCGAATCAAAACGAAGAGATGCTTCTGTTTCTACCCTATTTTTTGCTAAAAAAAAATTTGAGAGAGGAGATTTTGCCGCTTCGGCCGCTTTGGAGAGCCGCAGAAGAGAGAGGTCGCCACCTTATAATCGCGCCTTTCAAGGACGGATTCAGGACCCTATATCGTGCGCGTGTAGCACAGATTCTTTTCTCTTCTTTCTTGGTCATCAAGTGAAGAAAATAGGGTGCCTCTATTTGCACCCCTTAAATTGGGGTGCACACCCCTATTTTTACACACCCATCAAAATTTTCTCTCATTCTTTAAACACCCCCTTATTTAAGCTCTAATCTATTTTCAAAGCACACCGACGACACCCAACTCATCTCCCCCGTCGGCAATCGCATCTCCGTCACCGACCTCTCCAAGTCCCAGACCCTCCTCCCCTTCGAGAGCCCCAACAACGTCTCCCGCATCGCACGATCTGAATATCGAGATTCGGATCCGGCGGGCGGCGGCGAAGAGGCGGTGGCGGACGAGGAGGCCGAGGAGGGCGGAGTGGGAGCCGTGGTCGTGGCGGAAGCCGGGGAGGGATCCGGTCCAGTCGAAGAAGGAGAGGGCGAGGCGGAAATCCAACGGCAGGTGGTTGAGGAGAATGTGTGAATGTTTGAATCGTTCAAAAAATCTGTTAGTATCGACACTGATACTGTCGCCATATAGCAAACTCGTCGACACACAGAATGTCGACACACATATTAGTCTGCTATGAGTTTAGGTTTCTGAAGCCCGCGACACAAGAATTGTCGGCGTAAACGTCAAATATCGACACTGATAGTGTCATGGTTGATGGAGATGCTACTGGTTCAGGTTTCTGAACCCCGCGACACTAGTATTGTTGACTTAAATGTTAAATACCGACACTGATAGTGTCGCTAAGAATTCAGATGCTATGGATTCAGGTTTCTGAACCCCGCGACACCCCCATTGTCGACCCAAACGTCAATGATCGACACTACGAGTGTCGCGAAGGATCCGAATATATGGGTGTGCACAAATCCGATTATAAACAGATTTTTTGTGCATTACCCGTTTATGAGGTGTGCACCCCAATTTGAGGGGTGCAAATAGAGGCACCCAAGAAAATAAGGGTTTATTCGGGTCGGGTCGGGTCGGTTCGGGTCGGGTCATCATGAACGGTTGCCATGACATGCAGTGCAGTTACGAAAATGAACTCCTTCTCATCCCGTCCGTTTGAAGTCTCACTATTTTTTCCTCTCCAATCATTCCATCTCCCAGGTGTTGATTTGGTTTATACGGGGTTTCGATAATAGTATTTGTGTTCAATCAAAATCATCCATTTATCTTGTTCAAAGGTTCATGTCATATTGTTAATCTTCTGTTCATTTCCATAAAAATACACAGGACAAATTAAATCCTCAAGCGTTGGATATTAAAATGCTAAAGCAAAGTCTACATAATGGGAACTGTAATCAGCAAAGCGGCAACGGGCATTGGCACGGTCCTTGGCAATGCCTTCACAATTCCCATCAAAACCATCTTTGGCACATCATGCGAGTAAGCATTCCTTTTAAAACTTCGGTA
This sequence comes from Acorus calamus, assembly GCA_030737845.1. Taxonomy (NCBI): domain Eukaryota; kingdom Viridiplantae; phylum Streptophyta; class Magnoliopsida; order Acorales; family Acoraceae; genus Acorus; species Acorus calamus. Next base: position 34,333,160 of record CM060868.1, on the reverse strand, counting down.
TTGATATACTCAATCAATTTTGCAACCCTATTTAAAGCTAAGAGACAATCCCCCAACCGTATGCAATTTCCAGTGCAATATATATAAGTTTTTTCAAGAAAAAAACAAATACTAGTTTATTTAGATATATCATTCACTTTTCATAATGGTATGTATTTCGTTTGACAAGTATATACTTTTAAAAAAAATCAAAACAATTTGGGGTTGAGACAAGATTGTACACGGAGCTAGATGTATCATTTACCTTAAAATGCCTCATCAAAAAAATGTGTTTAAATTAATATGATGATTCAATAGTTCTCACTTCCTGTAATTCTGTGTTACAACTTTTTTTTCAGTTTTATAATTTCGTGCCTTGAAAGTGACTCACCCCGGTATGTCCATTCTGTAGGGCGGTGTGCTCAGGAACATGGGACTTGATCTGCTTCATAGAGCATCTGTGCATATCCAACCTGGTGAAACTTCTGATGGTTTCAGCTCTTGCTTATATAAGTAATTCATCCTTCCATGTAATCTAATAAAAATATTATGACAGATAACAATTCTTAGATTTCTTGGAATAAGAAATTTTGTCTCATACAAGGCTCTCTTGCTCTTCATTTCTTGATCTTGACTATCTCGAAATTCAAAATACAGTGGTAACAAATCTGTTTTTTCTCCCCCAGCTCTGATGTTCTTCTACCTGCTGTTCAAAGTGGGGGTCCTGCAGTGTGTGGGAAGAAGCGTGTGTAAAATGACATGGGCAGCATGCAATGCATACTGGAGTGCATTAGAGGACATGAGTTGCTTTCTATGGCACAAAATAAGGAATACCAAACGCGTATATCACCGTCACATGCAAAACATTGAAGATGGTTTCAGTTCAAGCAAAGATGATGTGTCGTCTGAATCCTTTGACAGGCCAAGATATGTCATGAGGCAGAGGAGGTCCATCAGAGAGCGAAGAAAGGAGCAGATGCGGAGGTCATTATATCCAATGAGACTGAGATCAAAAGGCAGCAGGAGAATGGGTGGCAGCAGGAGAATGGGTAGCAGCTGTCACCATCATGTCCGGTTGAAGACTAGTGAGGTCTCAGTACATGTTAAGGGCTCAAGGAGATCAAGGAAAAAAAGGCGTGTGCAGTTTACAAATGCATCCTTTGGTCATGTTGGAAGTGAGATGGTGGTGTTCAAGAGGAAGACTAGGTGATCTGTCTGTGTGTGTGTTTGTGCTTACATTATAATCTCATGCTGAAGTAAGTAGAATCTGAAACCAACACCAGTTCGATGCCCCTCTCCCCAAGAATAAATAATTTTTTGTTACAGTTCAAGACAATTAGCTACTCATACTCAGAAGGGATAAAGACGACTATGAAGACAGGCAAACACACACTCTGTCATACACAATGGAATTTCCTATTAGCTTACATTTTCTTTTAGTCCTCATGTAGTCGCTGTCGATTGCCGCAGCTTTGCTTGTAAGATTGCTCCAGCTTCATCCCCAGTGATTTTCCTCTTGGAAGCAACCTAGCACATGAGGAAGTAAGTCAGCAAAATAGAAGGAAAACACAAAGCTGTAACTTCGGATGATCATTGAAGTCAATTTGTTCCTGTTTAAAAGATATCATGGAAAGCAAAAAATACCAGGTTTGTTGGAAACAGCATTTAAAGGATTTTCTTTTTCTTTTCCCTGTAGCATTTTGTGTTCAGTGGTGTGATCATATTAATTTAGAAATGGTTTCCAGCATTTTTTTTTATATATAATATGTCTCTTTCTGCTCAAATCCAAATTATCTATGGAGATCAATAGGTACCCAATAAAATAGAGCTTTCAATTGTATAATAACCCATTTCTAGAAACCCCTTTTTTTTAATAAACTTACAATTATCCACAAAGGGGAAGACATGGGAGTACGAAAGCAAAAGAATGGATAAGCCTATACAAGTAGGGGAAATTAGTATATGAAATGAGAGGAAAGCGAACAAGTCTATATAAACCTGTACTCCATTCCCAAATGTAATATCATTTCTACAGGTAGATCAGGATCTGGGAGGAACCAGCGAAGCATTCAAAATAAGATTAAAACTTTAATTCCTGACGCAGTGGGGGAGGACACATGACTTCAAGTTAGTATCAGTTCGGTTTATGATAAACAATCTCCCATGAATGGTTCTTAATATTGTTATATATTAAACCAATCCTTATATACTACCCAATGAATTGTAAATTTGTGCCTGCAGCCTAACAAGAGAATATGATAGGTCCATATTCTGTCACGTTGGATTATGACAAAAAAAAACAACAACACACAAGACCAGATTTCATTGTTATCTTGAACCACATAAGTTTTTTGGTAAGCATACCTCCATGAGTTCATCATAATTCGATTTCAACAAGCTGATCTTCCTATCACAGTAATCCTTGCCTTCAGCCGTAGTTTTCTGGGTTACAAAAGAAGCAACACATTGTGATTTGAATGCCAACAATTCCATCATAGATGAAACACATAATCTAATCCCAATCAATCCAATAACGAAACTGCAATAAAAAAATGCACTAGATTAAACTATTAAACAATCCCAATAATAAGAGAATACAAGATAAAACCATGATCAACTTATTAAATTTTTCGAATTCAAAAGCAGTTTGTTTAGTGCAAAAGCTGATTATTTCAGGTTCAAAACCCTAGAAAACAAAATCCAAAGAGAAGCAAAGACCGAATTGACGAACCTCGATGAAGTAACCGGTGCCGACATCAACGAGCACTCGATCGGCATCCTCGAGAGTGCCAGACACATAAAGAGACGCCGTCAGAGGCACCAACATCTTCTTCCCTGAACATCCCGAACAAAATAAATAAATAAATGGAGATCAACAAAGAAACCCTAAACAGGAGGAGGAGGAGGAGGAGGAGGAGGAGCGATTGATTGATTGCCTTGTGGACGGAGGGAGAGGTCGAGGAGGGCATTGGAGGCGATGTCGAGGCGGGTGACGGCGGTCTTGATCTTGGAGAGACTGTCCTGGAGGACGTTAACTTCCATCTCCGACTGTTCCTTCAGTGCTTTCAGCTGCTCCACGTTCAGCTTCTCCATCTCCGATGCTCTCATCGCCATCGCCGCCGCCGCCGCTGCTGCACCGGCTCCTCCTCCACCGGAAGCCATAGCAGTACCAATTAGTAATAACAACCAAATTCAATAATAAAAAAACTGGTACAAATCATTCTCAATTTGTATTAAAAAATATTTTATTAAAATTGTTGTTAATTCACAACAAAGCCCCTATAGCTCAGTGGTAGAGCGTCAGTCTTGTAAACTGAAGGTCTGTAGTTCGATCCTGCATGGGGGCAATTGTTTTTTTTATATTATTTTTGTATTACAAACCGATTTGGGTCATCGTGGGCCCCAAACGATGTGCGAACATCGGCCCATATCAAACGGCCCAAAAGTGCAGTACACAACTTTTCCCACTGGCCCATCGGTACAAGCATTGTTATCGCATACACACACATTAAATATAATTAATTATATTATATATTTTACCATTTCTTTTATATAAAAGCATATATTACATTTAATAAGGTAATATACTATTTAAAAAATATCAAAATAGGCAAAGTATTGTGTATAACATGATTCTAATCAATAAGGTTCATAAAAGATTGGGGTTCTGTTTTAGGGGTGCAACATACATTGACATTAGAGGAAGAGAACTACACATTATGGGGTGACTTTCTAGTCACGGATAAGTGGGGGATAAACAATAGAACTCTCCTGTATTGTTTCACGTCCCACACCCTTATGTATTTCATCGCACTTCTCTTACGTGCTAATGTATTTTTATTTATGTACTTTTGGGATTTTTGTCATTTCAATATTAATATATTGGGATAGCAATTGTCCACCGTCTAAAAAAAAAACATGATTCTAATCCATTTAATCGTAGCAACACAAGCCATTCTATAGCTTTCTTTGTATTTTGGGATCAATCAGTTCTGATTATCCAAGAAACTCTAATAATTATGTGATTTCTATTTAATCCTTAAAAAAAATGTTACATACAAATATACAATGCAATTTCCACTTTGATTTTCTTTTTTTGTGTATATTTCACGAAACAAAAGCTCGTATCTTCATAAAACTCAATTATATGGATCTGTCCAGAAAAAAAATAAAAAATTACATGCTTATACATCTTTGAGGATGTAAGACAGCATGAGATTGAATACAAGAATTGCGGGTGACAGTGTCCTGAAAAAATGGCTGCTTTGAGTTAGCACCCTGAAAATCTTCAGCCAAAGTAGTTTCCTCATACAAAAATAAACTCATCTGAAGGAAGAAGGCATGACATTCCTAATTATACATATCATGTTTCATTTAAAGGACACTCAGTTAATTGATTCACTTCTTTGCTGGAAAATTCTAATGTTGTTCCAAACTTTCAGAACATACATATCACCCAGCTTGTTCAACACCACAACGCAATGCCATGGCTGGAAGTTGATATCCTGAGCATTAATTTGCTCGTATACAATATGCAAAATCCAGTACATTGATGATCAGAGATTCAGCAAAGTTGAGTCGTTTTGGTCTACATATCGTTGAGTAAATGAAACTGCAAACACAACAGTCGCATTCGAGATCCTAATGAAGAAGATTGTTTGGAATGACCTGCAAGAATTCAAATTGAGAAAGGCTGAGTAAAAAAAAAAAAGGACTTGTTGTACATGTAATTGTAGATGCATGTAATTGTGACTGACATCTTGGTGCATGTATACATTATGTAAATTCATGTATAATGTAAATACATGTATAAGATATTATGGTTGCTATCCCTATAAATAGAGGGTTTGTCGAACATCAAAGATATAGAAATGAAATGAGAATTCTTGAAGAATACTTTCTCTATCCCTCTTGTGTCCCAAATGATTTTATGTTTGTTTTGTATTTCCATCTCTTTCTCTTTTATTTTATAAGAGGACTAACATACTATATTAATGATGGATGGATTGAGCTTATAGTTCAAAAATGAGTCCAATCAACTCAAGATAGTGATTCAGGATGCATTGAGTACAGGGATTCTTACGAAGAAAAAATAATGACTCACTAGGCAAGTAATATTCCATATAGAGATGTTGAAAACCATTTCAACTCTAGAACAAGAAGCGAGAAAAAAAAACTGAGTTAAGGTGGAATATTAGACGGTCAATTATTTCAAGGCGATAACTGAGATTGAATCATGGATCGGCAGAAGACACTGCAATTTATATCTTTTTTTTCAATTTTCATAACAAGATGCTTCAGTTATATTTCATGACTTTTTTTCCATAATAGATGCTCCTGTCACATTCATGAATACTTCCTACTACACTCATTTCCATGCTTGCCCCTCACAAATGTGCTAGCACATTATTTACCCCATTCACTCAACCCCTATGTGGATGCAAGACACCATAATAAGTTAATAACTATATGGATACATTTTTTGCCCTAAAAAACCTAGTCAGTCAGACCACATGAACAGGGCATTAGGCAAGGTATTAAAGGTTGATGAAGAATCCACAAAGAACCATTTTATTATTTATATTATACAGTTGCATTATTTTCCTATAATAAACACTGTAGAATGTTGTATGTGGTATGCCAAGTTAAACAAGTTACAATCTCTTCATGGTATTATCCTTCTTTAATTTACATTGATATATAAGAGGAATTTTAATCAAATTTTAAATATGTTACAAACATCGGCACATATTCAGTTAAAATTCTTGAGTTGACAAAAAGATGGTTTGTGGAGCGGTTATCCCCACAAAGTCTACATGACTGGCCCTGAATATTCAGCTGTGCAGAACGTATCAATTCCTCAAAAAAAAAATGCCTACACTGCCACCTTGAAATTAACTAAACAAATAAGCATACCATTATAGGATAATTTTACTGGAACAAAAAGAAAAAATTGCAATGCCGCATAGCTCCAAAAACAGTCTTGTTTCAGTTTTCTTTCATTCTCTTTTTTTTAGATGAACATTCCTACAACAAGGGGAACATGAGCATATGTGTTTTTGAATTTAGGTTCAGATTTAAATATCTCAAGAGAACACATATGGTTTCAGCAGCAATATATCATGGCTAATTAAACACATAAAACAATAAAATAGGAGACTTCTTGAACGAAGCAAATCACATAAAACTCAACTTATGAAGGAGTAATAACTAATAGCATAGCTAAAAAACTACATGAAGTTATTCAATGTTATGTACGTTAACACTCATCGATTTCATGATTCTACAAAGAAAGCACAGGGGTTATTTGGACTTTTCCCAAAAATTGAAAAATTAAAATGCGGTGAGCGTGGATCGAACACGCGACCTTCAGATCTTCAGTCTGACGCTCTCCCAACTGAGCTATCCCCGCTTTTTGTGTTCGCTGGCTTTTCAATTATACATATTCAATTTATAAATTTTTAAAACAGCGATACACACTGCACTGACTCGTTCTTGCACTCATAATTCATACATGATAACTCTACTTCAACCACTTGAGCTAGAGAAAGGCTAGCATGAGCCCAAAAGAACTTATGGGTCAAAGCCTATGATAACCAACCACATTGGGCTTAAACATTTATTTTTAGGAAAATGTTAGATACAATTTTTTTTCTTCAGTCTCATTTTCAGTTCACACATGTTTTTAATTTTTAAAAGAAATATATTTTATCTAATGAAATATATATTTTTATAAAAATTAAAGCATATAATCTAATTAATTGAAATTGAGTTCTCAATGTGGGAAATAAGTTTATAAAGTTGGACACAATAATTTTCCCTAGTTTATGTTAAGCTAATGAAATTGCATGTTTGTGTAATATGTATATGGTAAATAGAATATATTGGGATCAATCTTGTTTTCTTTAGCCCACCAAATGGTTTCTAAATGAAAAATGTTATACTCATTCTATTTTAATCATATTTTTAGCTCTATACCTTTATTTGAATGTTATGTATTTATGTGGGGTTTTTATGTTCCTTATGTGAATGCATATGTTCTGAAGACTAAAATTTATATTAAAACAGACTACTTGTATCAAATTTTTTTGTTGAATTGTTTTGTTTTAAAGAAAAATAAGTAGATGTTGCTACCACGATTTCGTTAAAGATTTCAAAGTACAATGCTGAAGATTTCAATTATTTCATTAGGTGAAATTAATATTTTTTGCTGAATTGTTAGAACACCCAATTGTCCTACATCATGTGCCCGATCCAATTGCTTCAAAACTTAGCATCCCATCCCTTCTAGACATATATATATATATGATTTCACCTAGTGAATGAACATTTACATATATATAAGAATGATGTTCCACATAATTTGATCCATTGACATTTTTCAAGGATATGGGAGGTGCGTGTCGACTATATTAACATGTGAGAATTCATCTTTCAATAGAACTATAAATGAAACTTACAATGAATAAATGTAGCAAAATATTTCATTTTAATCCCTCAAGTAAGCTAATTAAAAACCTCTGGTTGTATGACTAAAAAGTTTAAATAGATAATAAGTCTATGCGACCCGTGTTCTTATAATTATTAATTAAATTATAAAATGGGGATCAGTTGGACCAAGAAAATATACCTTAGAATGCAGGCATCATATTAGGTGAATGCATAATTATATTTGCACACGTAACAAAGAATAAGCTCTGGTCTTTCGAATTATCATGCTTCACAACAAAATATTCTAGGACATTCAATAATGGTTCAAATTTTATATTAAATGCGGATATGGATTCTATTTGACTGTGTCAAATAAATATTTTGTCGTGTAAATTGTAAGTGGAAAATGATTCACATTTGAAAATGTCAACCACGTGGTTAGTAAAACAAATCTCTATGGGGCCGTTTGGGTACCGGAATAAGGGTGGAATAGGGGTGGAATAGGGGAGGAATAGGTAAAACAGGTGTTTGGGTAGGCGGAATAAGGGGGTATAGCTATGCGGAATAAGGAAAGAATAAGCTGGTATTTGTATTCCAAGTCCACCCATGGAATTGTGTTATTCCTCCACTGGAATAAGGAAACTCATCTATCAAATCATATATCATCACATCAAATCACCTGTCATCACCTCTTATACATCAATGGGGCCCACATATCAAATCAACTTTTTACATCTTATTCTTGATCAACCAAACACTCTAACCTTTATTATTACGTTTCTCAATGAGAATAACTGAAAACACAACCAAACACAAAATCTCTTATTCCATTGATAAAGTCAACAATTCCTGGAATAGGTATAAGCCCTAGAATAGCTTATGCCTCTATCCAAACGGACCCAATGTGATCTAGCCTATTCTCTTGTATATATTATATTTAATGCCTAATGAGAAGCTACTAGAATGAGAAGATTAACAAAAGACAACATGATTGGGTTTGAATTGATTGAATTGTCTTTTTTTTTAAATAAAAAAAAACCAACTCAGAGAGTGAAGTTTATTAGGGACCACTTAATAGATCACAATTTCTTACAATATAAAAGATATCTTTAAGTACGAGCTAGATGTATAATTTAATATTGACTTGTGGAAACAACAGTCAAAAAGAGGAGCTCAGCTTGTCCAACATTACCCAACAACCGCTCCACGCATTTGACCTTCTTTGTATCACATTTAATCAATCAATCAAATCTAACTTTGACTGTTGTTTTAGAGACATCATATCACTGTTTTTATGTTACTTATTTGCTTAATTCCGTATTAATTGATCCACCCAATGCTCCATTTGGAACCAATTTTCAAAAACATTGAATGCTTGATTATGAAACAATATTTTTTTTTTTATTCTTGACACATAAAAATCAAAATTTTAAAAATATTAAGCTAAAAACATACCCTTTCAAAAGTGAAAACTGATTTCGCAATAAAATCAATAAGATTATTTGATTCCAAGCCAGACCTATGATTCTCTATGAGCATATTGGCAACAAGTCGATGGCACATGTTTCTTCCTCTCGTCGAGTTCACATTTTATAAGAGGCGGCCGATTAGTTCCAACCATAGCCTATAACATAAATTATATCATACCCATACCCTTATTTCTTGAAAGGATATTAATGTAGACAATGAAATGTTGAGATGTGGGGCAATCTCACACGCTGGCTTTTATTATGTGTAGTTTAAGCACCACCTGTATCACGAGTACATAAATATAGACAGCATTATAAAATATTGTGATAGAGTATGAACATGGGCTGGATGAATTTAAGACAAACAAACATTCCTGAGATTGCAAAGCATTCCTGGTTTATCACTTCACATAAAACAAGCCTCTAACAAGCATGAAACTCGAATCATTTGCAGTAAGACCATAACTAGCCATACAACAAACAATAACTCCACTAATCAGGTATCTCATTAAATGCAGTAATAAAAGAAATCAGCTAAGGTTGTGTGTGATTAAAATTATTCCTAAAACAGGGGAACTGCAAATCTGTTTCTTCCTTGACAACCAAAAGTTCCAGTAAAAGCTGAGAGTTTCACATGTTATAAGGCACATCCACCTAGCACAGATGTAGCAGTGACAACCTATGTAACAAATAGGACTCAAAATATTTTGCTAAATGGAAGAAGTTCTCCTGCAAAGTGGCAATTGCACTATGTCGATTGATGTTTTACTCTATGAATAAGAAATGTATCATACCGGGGCATGGCATTACACAAGTCTAAAGTGCGTAAATCCTGTAAGAAAGAAACTCACATAGTTCATGTACAATATGGGAAACAACCGAAAGACTAATTGTAGCTGCTCTCCAACCATCACTGCAGAACTAATGGGAAATGATAAAATCAACTCAAATGATAATATTAAGAAATCTTAACTGTAGAAGCGTAGTTTGTGTCTCACTGATAATTGTTGATGTGTTTCACATCACCATGAAACTTGATTTTAAAGCCTGTTTAGTGGGATCTTCCATCATAATACATAATGAGTTTTAATTTGAAAGAAAGAACACAATACATAATGACTCATTCATGAAATTCTTATAATGATTATCCTATAGACATCTTGAACACATTTGCATAGGCCTGCACTCAGAAAACATTGATAATGGGCATATATTGGAAAAGGGGTCACCAGGGGCTTATTTGCAAACTTCATCATAATCTCTGAAATCTAACTCCTGGGATCAGAGAATCAGAAATTGTTTTACAATTTAGCCACCTGACAGCCTGATTCAACTCATGGGACAGGTTTTGATCCAACCAGCATTCTTTCCTTTTATATGGGTGTGATATGATCATTTCTATGTATAACAATTCAAGTCATTGATGCCAAAAAAAATAATGTTAACCCTAAACTCAGTGGCATATGCCTATCAAGAAAGGGCATCATGCGACAACTTCTGCGTAGAAGGGACAAAATGACACAATTGAATCAACCATTTCGCGTGTCAAATACTGCAAAATGAACAGAGAATTTAGTTTCAGAAGTGGGTGAACTCTTAGTCTAATAAATTTACTTGACTAAGCAGTCAACTACAAATTTCCCCTCAAAACACAAACATGAATCAAGAAGTATGGATGCACACTCTTCTGAAATCATCTGCTGACAAAATCCTGAATCATAACAAGTGGGCTGAGGACGGTGGTTTACTGGTTTTATCACATGATCCAGAGAAAAACACCAAAATTGAGTTTCCAAAATGGCCTTGTATCATCATCCAATCCAAAAGTGAGAACCACTGGCAGAACATTCCATCAAGAAATAAATAAGGATGAAAATATCCTAGATGGAAACAGAATAATTTTATATTTACATCAATTCAAAGAATAAGAACACACCGTAGACACACAGATTCTTGGGAAGCAAAAAAAGCTTCAATCTTTATTTGCACTCATTACACCCGAAACAATTCAAAATACATACAGCAAGCCAATTATTTTTCAATAATTGTAATCCACCAAAAATGACTAAAATACAGAGGAAGCTTAACATACCAGAGAACTCACAGGCCTTGCAGAAGCTTTTTCTGCAACTGCATTTCTTAAATTCTTCACACCAACAGAGGATAGCAAAGCACAGGAATATGGAGAAGAGAGAGACCAAAGCATCTTGCAAGACTGAACCTCCCAAGCTCTTCGCAGAACCGTCCTTGTGGTCGAACAAAAATAGGAGGTGAAAATCACCAAATCCATTTCAGCTCTTCCTGCATTCAGAGCCCAGTTTTTCCCATCGCCATCATTAGCTAGCTCCACATCAACGAAAAAGTCTCAGTGATGAGATCAGTTCCATTTTCAGTAAATAAATACACTTGAAGCACTCCTGACAAAAGTTCTCCAACATTTTCCATTGTCTTTTGTAGTGGATTGAGACCTTCTAAACCATGATTTTTTTTTGTGGCAGCTCAAATACCTCCAGCATAAAAAACAGAGGTTTGGATCCTCAATGGGCTCCTCTGCAACCAACCCCACGCAATGAGTTCACTGGAAGTGGACCATGATGACTGATGACAGCACTGAAGTGAAATATCCCCCAAAAGAAGGACCCCCCATCTTCATCCACAAAACCCTAAATTTTATCCCAATCTCTTCTCCCAACAAACCCAGAACCCTGAAAAAGAAAAAAAGGAGGAAAAGTGGACAGAGACCAAAGCCTAATCTTTTCAACAAAACACGAGACAGAAAGAAATAAAGTAGGGAAGAAAAAAAAAAACAGCAGAAAAGATGGATGTAGTGAGAGAAAGGAAATCCTAACTACGTCACCCAACTCGCAAACCCTAACCCTAACCCTAGCATCAACAAACCCTAAAAAAAGAATAAACACCCCTCCCCCTCCCCCCTTCAGCGATGGTCGTCCTCTCTCCTCCCGGAAGACGCCGGCGGCCCCGAGAGGGAGGCGAGCAGGTTAAGGTGCCCTTGCGCGAGGGGTAGATAATTCCCGACCCTAGCCGCCGACGCCTCCCCCATCGGCTGCGCGAACCGTCCGGGGAACGCCGACGGCATGACGAACTCCTGCGCACCCGCCGCGGCCGCGAAACTCCAGACCTGACCGAAGTCGGGCCGAGCCGGGAGGGCCCAGAAGCCCGCGGCGGGGCCGATCCCGACTCCAACCCCTCCGATGCCGACGGCGGCGGCGGCGGAGGCCGCGCTTACCGCACCTCCTCCCCCGTCGTCCTTGGCGCCGTTGTCCGACTCGTCGTCGGTCCTCAAGCGCTTGCCGAGGATGAAAGGCGCGGCGGTGAGCGTCGGCTGCTGGGGAGGCGGCGCCGTCTGGAGGTGGTGGTGGTGATGGTAGATAGGCTTGTAGTCGAGAGAAGCAGAGGTGGTAGCCACAGAGCCGGAAGTCGAAGAGCCACCCCCTCCACCACCGCCGCCGTTTCGCAGGGAGACCGTCACTGTAGAGAAGCTCGCAGGAGTAGTACCAGTACCGGTAGCAGCGATAATGGAAGGCTCGGCCTGTCGCAGAAGCCACTCGATCGTCTGACCGTCTGATTTGTGACCGAGCTCCCTCGTGAGCTGGAAAACCCTGGCAGCACAGATGATCGGCATCCGGATCCGCCGCCCGCGCCCGTCGACCTTGCTGTGTCGATCCTTCGCCGGAGGCTTCTTGGCAGTCACCGCGCCGTTCCCCGGCGCAGAAGACGGCGGCGGCGGCCTCGGCTGTTGCTGCTGCTGGTTGTGGAAGTGGTGGTGGAGGTGGTCGGTGAGCGAGAGAGCACCGTTGGTCCCGCCGTCAGCGGTAGACATGGATGTGTATAAAAAAAAAGAGAGATTGAGAGGGAGAATTTGAGTATTTGAGAGAGATGGGAGGGGTTGATTTAAATTTTGTATAGTTTTTTTTTTCAGATGGGGGAGAAGGGGGGGGGACTAATGATTGAACGGCAGGAGCGGGTGGAGACAGACGGAAGAGCACATGGGGGGGAAGTGGGGACCACTTCCTCTTTCGCGCTCTATCAGATGTGCTGTGTACACGACAGTGGTGAATGTGGTGGGAGGGATTTTGACACCCGTTTTATTTTTTCTGTTTTGATTATTCAATGGATGCCACCGTTTTGTTTTTCCTTTTGTGGATAAATTTTTTTTTCTGAGAGCGAGAGGTCAGAGAAGGGAGTGAGGGAGAGAGTGGTCGCTGTGGTCTCTCTCTGACCGTTTGGTGGGGTTTTGGTTCCCTCTGCTTTAATCCTTTTAATATGAGGCACGGTGAGCCCCGGTCAGTGGGTGAGTGATTTTTATTGCATGATTTTAATAAAGTTTTTTTTTTTAATAAAAAATTAAGCATTTCATTCTATTGTATAAAGAAGATAATACAATGTCTCAACGGAGATAAGAGGAGTAGATATAAACAAAAAATATATATATAGAGCAGAAGAGAAAGGAAAGAAATAAAAAAATGTTTCTACCAAGACTCCCACAAGAAATTCCTTAAACCATCTCAAATGGATATGTTAGTTAACCAAGATGTTTAAGTGCAATGTCAGTCTAAAATAATATTTTTTTGAATCTTTTAAATAGTAGGGTCTACATTTGACTGGCTAAAACACTAGCCACAATTAACATTTCCTTTAACATATGATAGGCGGTGTCCACATTTAGCTTGCTCTAACACTTCTATTGGAGCATCATTTTTACATACAATAATGATTTTTAGGCCCCAATTGATAGACCCCATCCCAAGCCACATAATGTGGCAAGTTTGAAATACCTATATTACCCCCTCTCTAATTAATCGTTTTAGTATACCATAACTGCCCCATTAATCTCGAGGTAGTTATGATTTGTGATATCTTTCCGTTTTTGAATATTTGTTTTCAATTTGACATAAAAAAATTCATGATTCTCTATTTCTAATTTGTGAATGATCGGCTAATAGGAAAACAAATATGAATTTCATTTTTTATTCAAATCTGGTTGGCGTATATGAGGTGAATTCACGATTTTTTTCCGGTGCAATCTAATTCTGGTGCAAACAAAAATTGATACATCCAGGTTAAGTTTTTTCGGATAAAAAAATAACAATATTTTATGATTTTTTAATTTTCAGATGGATGAAAACAAACATCAAATTTTATTTTTGTTTCAGTTCGATCGGTGGAGAAGAGAAGAATTTGATTCATTTAGTTTTATTTGTGACCAGTTTGTGGTGCAAACAATGAATCCATTCAGGCTAGTCCTTTTTCGATCTGAATAAATTATGTTGATTCTGATTTTTCGTCATTCATTTGAAACATCATATACATGTATTGAATTTGAATTTAATTTTAGATTCAGATACATGACATGTATCTTGATTTATATGCATTGTTGTGTAGCAAGTATGATCTGTACAATCATTTTATGATTGTGTATTTGTGTATAATTATGCATAATGTGTCATTTATGATATTTTTTAGTTTTGTATCCGCATTATTCGACCCATTCAAATTTAATATTTTCAAATACAATGCACATTTACTTGTATGGAATGTGTATTTGATAATTCAAATTTCAGATACATCTGTATCTGAATTTGATATCCAGCCCATTTTGAAGGTTGTTATTTATATTTCCATGGATTTAATAAATGTAGAGCTGATTAATATCTAATTGTTTATTATATTGTTGGTATTTTGAAGACCTTTTATGAATTTTCTGTACAGTGCTCAGTAGCATGTCTATCTTAATTGTACATTTGGATTTTCAGATACATTATTGTAACTTAATTTGATAATCTGTGGTTGATGTTCTAATTTTTCCCCAGGCAGTGATGATGATTTTATGGAGGAAACATGCGAAGACTCAATTCATTTGGACGACATCAATGATTCATGTTCTATGGAAATCAGTTTGCCGAAAGAATTGTTTGTTGTGGCTGATCAGCAAAATGTATACGAGATGCAACTTGTATTTGAAGTTGTGGAAATCACGGCAACAAAAGAAGCTACCCTGAAGCTTTAGAAACAAGTTGATGAACTTTGATGAGCATGTTTTATACAAAATTTTCAGATACAGTTGATTTAGATACATAAAGTGTTTATAAAAACATTGACATTTTCAACAAGGGATTTAGATGTGTTTTATAGTACACAAGTACAACATTTCAGATACAGTTGAGTATTTCAAATTATAAATTTGAAGATATTAATACACTATACATTTTGATTCACGGCATATACAACTTTTTAATAGCATGTAATGTGACTAATGGAATCTCTATTTCTACATAATGGCTTCAGATTCAGATATATTTGGTTAACAGGTTTTCAGATACAAATATAGTTAATTCAGATACATACATTATTTATAAAAACATTACGATATTTTCATCAAACCAATATATTCTAATTATCAAATATAAGATAATAATATATGATCTATATTTATATAACATTGCAAACATTTCATTTAATTATTTTCAATTGCTTATTCAATTGGATTTTATTTCACTGAATTAAGAAACAATTGCATATTATTTACATTTTCAGATACATGTCTCTAGCTTATGTATTCGTTTATCATTTTTGTTTCCTCAGAAAATGAATTGTGTAGAGGAGAAACTCTAAAGCAATTGAAGAATATCAATTTTTTTCTTTAATCTAAATACACTGGTAGACAAAGACAATGCAGCAGAAACAATTTCGTTATATTAAGAGATTTAGCACATGCTTCCAAACCTTAAAAAAAATTCAGATTTGTTTGGATTCAGATACATGTATCTGAAACACTGATTTCAAACTAATCTTTTTTGGGATTTCAGATGCACGTATCTGAAACACTGATTTTTCAAGTGGATTTCAAATTTAATCAGATTAACAGGAGACAGAAAACGCAAGAGAATCGTTTCATATTTAATTTTGAAAATAAAATATTTTGTCTTATAAGAAATGAAAAAATTAATATAAAATGATCAATTTATATCGCCTCCAAAAAAAACCGTAACGGTGAAGTTTCGATTGTGACAAGAAATCTAACATTTTTTTTTCGCCATTGTTGACGATCTGTTTGGGAAGAGAATCAGATGATATAAACTCTTCATAGTCTTTATTTTTTTTTTGTTCGTATGGTTTTGCCCAACTTGGAAACCCTAAGTTTTAAATTTTTTGAGATTATGTTAGGTCTGGGGGAGAGGATTCAATGATCCCCTATTTTTTGGATTCTGTTAGGAGGATTAATGATGAGTGAGGATTCAATGATCATTTTTTTTGGGGATTGAGCATTAATGGTGATATTAGTTAGTTAGAATCAATTTTTTAAAATCTTAAAAGGGTAGTAATGTAATTGTCATTTTGATGGTTTGAAAAAGTCAAACAGAGAACCAATAGGAGAGTGCCACCTATTGGAGCTTACCAATGAGGCCTAATTTCTGGGGCCAGGTAGCAGCACTGTTTTACATGTTTTCAAAAAATTGACACTAACTCGTGAATTAACATATCCATTAGGGATACTCTTAATCCATTACAAACTAACCATCCTCCATTGGGTTTGTGTAAGATTATTACGTAAAATTCTTTTTTTTAAATGACATATAATTATTTTTTTATCAATCGATAAACCATAATAAATAATTTTAATCCTTTCAATATAGTTATCAGAAATTATATTAATTTATTCAAATATACTTCTTAAAGTTTATTTTTATGAAATAAACAATTTTTTTTCGATTATCCTTTATTTTTTTAATCATTTCACACAGAAAATGAGGGGGTCACAATACGCGGGGGATTGCAAGGTTTTCTATAAGTGGAGCCGAGCTTAAATTGGACCCCAACCATATCAAAAGGATCAAGTCACAGTCGGGAGTTTGGGTCCAATCCAGGGTCCATATAACATAAGCCAGGGGCCAGCTTTTAGAATGAGAAGTGTGGGTCACGTTTGAGTCAATATTGGTTCGTGTCCGAGTCAAGAGGGAGAGGTGAAAAGTGGGATTCATATAAGGCGGAAGAGCAAAAATTAGAATTTTTTTAAATATATTTATATATCAAGTGGTGAGTTGGACGGAACGGATTGGTTCGGTTGACGGGGAAGAATTGATTGCGCTGTCGTTTGATAATTGAAGGCGCAAGGTCTTCTTTGTTGTCGTTCGAACAATATCTGATAAGCTTTTCCACACATGCCACCCATTTTTACCCTTAATTACCAAATATACCATTAAAACCGCGAGCCACCGGAGCATAACATACAGTTCCTAAAATAGTCATTCGTTGATCATTAGAGAGTGAGTGAGTGAGGAGTACTCTGTTACGGAAAACAAGGTTCACCTAAAAATAGAATGGACGACTCACACGTGCAAACGTGGAGGGGAAGACTGTTAATTACATAAACACCACTGTGAAAATGTTTTGTAGAGAAAGCCAGGACCACAGCATATCCAAAATGGGGGGTCCATGAAAGCTGTACCTGTCTCTGAACACTGTTAACCCACTTAAAGCAATGCCTGGCCAAAAAGAAATACATATATATAATACGCATTGCAGTTCGGGTTATGAAATGACAAGACTGCCCCTTGTGAGTAAAAGAGCCACCTGTCACCAAGAACAAACTGAACAGCCTCTCCAGAGAAGTAATGGAAATGCAGAGCCCCAAAAGGAGAAACAGCAGCTCCCTCCATCAGACCTCACGTTGGCTTGTATTTTTTTCCACACAGTGGCAGTGACGTAATTTAAATGAGAAATAATGGCAGAGACCACGTGGATTCTCGATTCCCTGTCATCCACTCTCCATCTAACGGCGCTGATTTATTTATAAAAAGTTGTTTTAAAAAATAAAAATAAAAATTAGAGGAGATCTTTGGGTGGGCCCAGAGAAATAATAGTGGGCCCCAGTGGAGGTTTGTAACCGACTGTACATGGGATCGCGACGACCCAATATCAGAGGAGTACATCGTCAAGTAAATTCACTCGAGTCCTTAAAATTACTATAAAGTCCTCGTCTTTTCAGGCTTCCTCAAAATTGGACACTGAATTGACGATTGCACCCCTCAAATTTTACGGGAGTACGGAGAGGTAAAAAATGGATGGCTGGATAAAATGACGGAAATGCCCTTGTGGTTTGTCCAATCCGGTTGAAGCACCCGTCATTATCTGAACCAGGTCTGCTTTCCATGAAAGGTTCACAAGGTGGCGAGCGAGGGAACTGTGGCTCTCGTCATCCTCTCTGAATTGTTTGTTCCCCCCCTCTTTTTTTTTAATATTTTAATTAAGAACCTGAATTATTTCAAACGAAATAATAAAAAATTGATGTAAGTTTGAATGTGTGTATTTGTTTAATTCGGTGTCTACCAGCATTGACTCGGACAGTATGACCCGGGCCCCACGTGAACTTCAAGTCTTCAAGTCCATCCACATGTGGGCCCTATACACACCAACACTCATTGCTCACAACGGGCCATGGTCGTGGGTCCATTCGGCTCAATAGGGTCCATGGACCCATTTGTGATGTTGGCCTCCGTCGCATTCAGGTCCGGGTTCATTGATTGGATGGTTCAGATCGGCCCCCGAGTAATTCTCACGGCTTGAGGAAGGAAAAAAAAATTAACACTCTAGTTTTTTTTTTAAGGGCCGGTTGAATGTGCGATTGAGGTGAGTTTGTGTTTCCAAAGACTATGGAACTCTACCTCCCATCCGAACACAATTTTCGCGGTTGCGATTCATTTGGAGTGATAGAGTTAACAGTGAAGAAGCGGTGTTTTGAAACGCAAAAACACCGCTTCTTCACCACCTTGCCGAGTTTCCAAACACGGAGGTCCACACCGCCGAGTCAAATGGGTTAGTCTCATTTACAATCCCCCCGATTGCTTATACAGTTTGCTATTGTAGTACATATCATGATAGAGTAATATATATTTTATTAACATAATTATTGAATTTTTTTTAAAATAAAGAATATGATAATTTGTCTAAATATATACTTCATTTGTTACAAGAGTACGTATTTTAACGGATAAATATAAATAAAAATGTTAAGTTGTGGACGGTGCATGTAAAACTAGACATCATTTTCAAAAAGAAAAAAGAGAAAAAGACAGGAACAACAGGCGCTTTTGAACGTTTATATGGTGATAGAAAACACACTTGCACGTAAACTTGTACGATTGTTTTTTAATTAGTAAACTTTAGACGCAAAAGTTTTTGTTAATAAAAGGTGGGGCTGGAGGGGCCCGTTTTGGGAATAAATTGTACAAAATATAAAACCCCAGATGGGGCTGTAAAATATTTGGAGCCTGGCAGGTTTTGTTTGCCACGTATATAGATGGACACACAGCATGGAACAATATGCAGTGTGTGTGGTGATTTCAATCTGTTTCATGTGAGTAGATTTTTTTTAATTCTTATACTTCATTCGAGAGTTTATTAAATAACATCAAAGACAAAGCAACACACACGAGGGAAATTGTTCTTATTATCAGTTTTTTAATCTTCGCATTACCAAATGCAATTTGATAAGGTTTTAATAACACTAATAACACCACAATGTCACTTTTCAATGTATTGGGCCAAGGCACTGGCTTGTATTTTTATATGGCAAGTAGATAAACTTAATGTTCACCTGTGGTACACAAGTTTATTTTTTAAACTAATGCAATTCTACCCTGATTTAAATTGAGTGGTGACATATTGAAATATGCATACCTAGTGTAGATGTAACCCAGGCATATTTCATTAGTGCAAAAAAACAGTTCAATCAGCCACCAAATCTCCTTGAATAAAAGTCTGCAAGCAAAAATATTTGGTGGACCTGTGGACTGATCTGTGATAATGTGAGATGGACGACCTGCCAATATTTGAAGCTTTGGGCTCAGGCTTCACTGGGGAGGACATTGAAGAAATGATACACCTCGTCTTCATCGAAGACTCCCACTTCAGTCGAGCATAACAAGCAGCAAACAGACCTGGGCACAGCATCTCTTCCACCCACTGTTTTGGTGTCGTTACAACGTGTATTGTCAGTGCACCTCACAGAATTCTGCTTTTGCTCGCGTGCTGCCTGGTCAGTCTTAATCCAACAATTCACCACAAACATGGCCCTGTATTGAGTCAGATACTTCTCATGCCTACAAACCACAAACAGAGAAATCTCATTTAGAATCAACTGGGATATCTTTCGCTAATCGATGTCACATATCCCTGTGAATTCTAGTTGACCATGTAATTGTGGGGGGAGAGACTAAACAATATAGCTTATCATGGCTTAAAGTCATTCATGAATCATACTTGTTTTTTAAAATTAAACCATACAGGTGGACTTACGTCCAAAAAGATTATCAAAATGGGGTTTAAAAAATTGTCCATAAAGGGGAATTTCACTATCAAAGTCTACCCCATGGGCAAAAAATCTGACTGAAATTTATTGTGGATTTGTGCATGCATCCCCCATGGTGGACAAAAAGTTCAGTCCCATTAATGTGGACCATAAAGGTTAACAAAACTCCAAATACACAAACCCAAAACTAATAGCTCATAGCTGTGCATTAGCCAAGCTGATTATTGACAGACAAGGACTCGAGAATGTCTGGTAGTTAACTATGCTGTATAACATTTGCATCAATAGCAATGCAAATTAACTGAAGATAAAAAAAAAAAGATACAGAAAATTTGCAACCATGAGATCTTGGGTTCATGTCCCACCACTTACATTAGTCGAGAATCCATTAAAGATCTTCATGCTGCGACTGGTGATTTACCGGCAGCCTCGAGGGTGGGAAAATGCTTGCAAAAATGTTAATTGGACGACAAACAAAAATTTCAAGTCTAACAACTACCAAGGTGGTGGTAAGACAACCACAGTACCATTCATCAAAGTGGATTCCAGAAGTAAGAAAAATAAATGCAGACAGCAAAGAAGGCCGAATAAGGTTATGTGGCTAAAAATTGGAAATTTTAATGTAAGCATTTTAATGGAAAAATAAATGAGGGACTAGTTTGATCATGACTTAAATATTGCTTAGTTTTCCCAGAGTATCCATTCACCTAAGATTCAAACTGGGGATTTTTTTTTAATTCACCTCAGTGTGAAAAAGACCCGCTTCGGCTTGGACAAGGTTATTGCAATATTGCAGTTTGTAGATTTTGCAATACTGGTGTGTCAATTTAATTAATAGGATATGCATTTTACATCCATCAAACTGATATGTAAATGGATGAAATTTAATCTCTCTCCTCTGGACAAACTTTATAATCACAAAAGCAATAATTGGAGAAAGATAAAATCCATAGTTCATACTCTTGATAATGTGAGTGAATGCCCGCTCTACTTTAATCAAAATATTATACCCTTCTGAGCATGTTTTGAGCCACAAGTAAAGGAGCACTTTTGATACCACCAACAATAATTCCTCTTCTGATACCCTACAAATCCAATGTTGTGGAGGACTTATTCCCCAAACAGGCTTCAGTTAAAACTGAGATCAACTAGATTTAGATCTGAACATGACATATAACTGTGGTCACCGGGCCTCCCTGAACATGCCATATAACTTTTATACCAAAAGTTACACCGGGCCTCCCTTTGACCCAGCAAGGCTGGATGCGGATTCCCCTCCTTCCTAGTTCTCTAGTCTTTACTTTTTAGTTATGTAAAACTCTGTTCCCCTTTCCACTTCGGACATTTTTATTACTGAAATAGAAATGATCACATTTTCATTCAAAAAATATAACAGTGGTCACATAAATACTTTTTGCTTCAAATTTTCTCCGGTTCCTTTCCTTTCAAAGTCCCCAAATTCACACTGGACATAGTGCATAGAATTCCTAACCAATCAATTGGCATCAATCTAAAGAGTATTCAGAATTTCAGACTAACTTTAGATATATCTGTTTCATTCCATAAAATTATTAAACAACTTCTGTATTGGACAATCAGAACACCGTGTTAACAATCCGGTATGTTTTGCCTAATATGATACATAAAGCATAGTTTCTAAAACATGCATAAAACAACACATTACTAGAATTAGAAACAACCATGAACCTCAGAATGATGGAGGAATAATGAAAACAAAGAAAATCACTCTCTTCTTCACTGTCATCCCCCTCACTCTGAGTTTCAGTATTATCAATATTGCACTTTGGAAAGGGTAATGGTCAAGAATGCCAAGCATTCCATAGATCAGGAGGAAGAGATACTTCACAAGAATATCCTTAAAAAATAAGGTGTACGTTTGACTCTGAAGCCACAGAAAAGATGTGATATTTCAATCTTCTTTGTTTCTTCAATTAAAACGAGCAAAATCCCTTCAACCGTTGGGTTTGTATTTATTTCACACAAATAAAATTATTCAGAATCCCAACATCAACAAGTTTTAGGGGGAGGGGGGGGGATCAAACTGAATACATGAAGGTTGAATAAATTATATTTCCAGTTCCACAGAGAATCATGTTTCTAAAAAAAAAAAAAAAAAAAAAACAGAAAGGGACGCATCAATTCTCCAGTAGATCAGGAGTTGTGGACACAGAATCAACAATCATTTATTTAAGGTAAAAAAGAAGTTAAAGAACATGATAGGCATATGATGAATCCAGTACAATCATAATGCACATGACGGAGAGAAGATTGAAGGTGAAAAATGGACTGTTGGTAATATGTCTTGGGAGTTAGGTAGGAAGCTGGAAGAAAATTAACATTATCATGTTCATATCTTTCATGGTGTTGAAGAGTCATTATTATGAGAATATTAATTTTTATTATCATTATTATGAAATCATTAGTTTCCTAGTTTTTCTAGTTTTCTTTTATGGTATTTTAGGTTTTCATTCATGTATTTATAAATTGAGCCTTCAGCTCCTCTAATACAATAACAAGAATTCACTTCCTTTATTCTAACATGCTATCAGAACAACCTCAAAAACCCTAGATCCAAAAAAATTTCTCTTTCTCTTCCCTGCTCCAATTGAGGAGTCTTCAATCGGAGCGAGGGAGGACTTTTGGTACCCACATTTTGCCCTTATTTGTTGCTTTGCTTTCTTTTCGAGCAAACCCTAACCCTATTCGTTTGCGCCGTTGTTGTTCGCTTCCTCTCATAATTGATTTTGTTCTACACTCGCCTCCACGCGCTCCTAATGATCCCCAGCACGATCGCACATAATCAGCCTCTCTTGTGCGGCAGATCCCCTCTTCCCGTGTGTCGCCATTTGCATCACGTCGCAAGCCACCGTCCTCTCCCGCGACGGCACCACCACGACGCACGTCACCGATCGAGTTCGTCCTCTCCGCCACCGAGATCATCCCCCATGGATGTCTGGTTTGACGGATTTGATGAACAAATGCATGGAGGCTCCTCAGATGATTGGTTTTGCAAGAAAAGTTTGCATGGATGATGGATTGGATGCCGGCCGTACACATGGGATTTGCATGAAGCATCATTCAACATGACCCGACGCTCGTGGCACAGTTGTTTGCGCGCCGTCTCTGCTGACTGTCCACGCTCTGTCTCTGCTGACTGTCCGCGCTAGTCTGCCACGCCCTCTGTGCGCACCTCCAAGCGTCTCTGTGTTCAAAGCCTCTACTCGCGCCTCTGCGAGCCCTCTATACACCTCCACATCTCGTACACGCGCCGTCTGATCTAGTGGATCAGCAACTCTGACCGACTCAAGAAGAGTAGGAGCAACTCTGACTGACTCAAAGAGAGGGAGCGACTCTAACTAACTTAAGAAGAGCGGGAGCTAAGTGATGCATTCCAAAGAACGACTATCAATTCACAAAATTGAGTTCTTCGATTATTGCAGGCGTTGGTTATTTTTGTGCAAACTCTAAGGGTTCTACCATTCAGAGTTTGAAAAGGGGTGTGAAAGAGTTATTATTATGAGAATATTGACTCTTTATTATTGTTGTTACAATATCATTAGTTTCCTAGTTTTCTTTTCTGGTATTTTAGGTTTTTCTTTATGTATCTATAAACTGAGCATTTGGTTCATTTAATACAATAACAAGAATTATCTTCCTTTATTCTAACATATGGTACACGTTAATCGAAATTTATAACTTTTCAAAATCCGAAGTATATACTTTTAATGAATGGAATGCATATCTTTTTGCATTTCCTTACATATTATATACAAAGTTAGAGAAAAGTTGAGGCTGCAAAGGGACTGCATGATGACTGAATGTGTCAGCTTTCCCACTAATAATGTCATCCAATTTGATGCCTAAGGTACACAAGACACAAGAAGGCCATGTTTTCTACTGACTGAGACTCTGTTATGAAAGCTTCAACCAAATAGACATAACGCATACCTCTGGCAGTCCAAGCAAAGAGTGGTGAAACAAGCTGGGCAGCTGAGCACGGCATCAGAGGTCCGGCCTCCTCTTCTTTTGTGAATCCACGCTTCGTCTTTTTCATCGATTTCAGGATCGTAGAACTCCGGCTCTATTGAGTAATCTATTTCATCATCTTCTGAAACTGCATAAAAACAAATCCTAGGATTTAATTTTTCTTTGAACTTGATTCAATTGGTTCCAGGATTTTTTGAAGTCTCATAAAAAGAAAATTAGGTCCCAAAAAAGAGAAGAGAAACCCTAAAAATGAGTTTTGTGAATTGAAGAATCAGACACTACAGAGGGAACGAGAAATAACTAATTCCCTCTGCATCGGTGGTGGCATCCAAATTCATGCTCTCGCTCTGCTTTTCGTCACTCTCCTTCCGCGAATGACAGTTCCCTCGTCAGCTGGTCCAAGCGACCGTCTCTTTGGGCCCAAATCTGCCCAAGCTCTTAAAAGGCTTTGTTAATAAAATAAGAAAAATATTGCAGTAATATCATGAAATACAAAAAAATTCAAATAAGATATTTACTTAGTTACAGTGAAACGAAACCATCGAATTTTATGAGACTGAATTTGGGATCGTAAAAGAATAATAGAGTTTATTAAATAAAAAAATATTATACCTAAGATATTTTATAGTTCAAAACACAATTTATAAATGTTTTTATTTTTTAAATATCATATACATCATTTAATTAAATATAAAATTTCATAAAATATGTTTTATATACTACAATAAAATGTAAGATATTATTTATTTAGAAAAATGTGAAAAAAATTTAGCACGTAATTACACTAAGTGATAAGGACTAACGAATTGTGTAGGATATTTAAAACCGTAAACATGATAGAGTATATACCATGTTCGATCGCTTCCTCCGCAACTTCAAACCCAAATCAATCCGGTCAACCACTCTCCACCGCACGATCACCCCATCGAAGTTCCCGCGAATCCAATCGACCGCCCTCGTCAACGACCCCCTCGAACAACAAGAGCTGAAATACTCCCGACTCCTCCAGAGATCTGGAGAGATCAACTCCCTCGACCTCGCCACATCCATCCACGCCAACCTCATCAAACAGTCCCTCCTCTCCTCTCTCTTCCTCCACAACCACCTCCTCATCTCCTACTTCAAATGCGGAGACACCGATGAAGCCCTCAAAGCGTTCGAAGAAATCCCCATTAAGAACGTCGTGTCGTGGACCGCCGCCGTCGCTGGCCTCGCCCAGCGCGGCCTCGCGGGGGAGTCCATCGCTCTCTTCCGCTCGATGCGCCGGTCCTCCGTCCCTCCCAACGAGTTCACCCTCGTGAGCGCGCTCAACGCGTGCGCGCTCTCCGAGAATTCCTTCGAAGCGTCCCAAGTGTACGCGCTCGTCGTGCGTTACGGGTTCGAGACCAACGTTTATTTGTCGAACGCGTTCGTGACTGCTCTTGTCAGGGACGGGAGGTTGCGCGAGGCGGAGCGCTTGTTCGAGAGGTGCGACGGCGCGGAGAGGGACACCGTTTCGTGGAATGCGTTGATCGCGGGGTACTTGCAACACTCGTCCGCGGATGTGTGGGGGTTTTGGTGTCGGATGGTCCGCGAGGGGGTGAGACCTGATGCGTTCACGTTCAGCACGGTTTTCACGGGTTTGGCGGAGGTCCCGAGCTTGCGAAACGGCGGTCAGGTTCACGCGCAGCTTATTAAGTACGGTCACGGGAGAGACCTCTGCGTGGGAAATTCGCTGGTTGATATGTATTTGAAGAGCCAATGTTTGATCGATGGTCGGAAAGCATTTGAAGAGATGGCTTACAAGGATGTGGTGACATGGACCCAGATGGCTTCGGGGAGCTTGTTGTGCGGGCAGCCCGAGATGGCGTTTGAGCTCGTCGAGCAGATGCGTTTAATGGGGGTTGAGCCAAATAAGTTCACGCTTGTGGTTGCGTTCAATGCGTGCGCGAACATGGCGGCGTTGGAGAGAGGGAGGAAGACCCATGTTTGGAGGGTCAAGCACGGATTCGACGTGGATGAATGCGTAGACAATGCTCTTGTTGATATGTACTCGAAATGCGGGTGCACGGATGATGCGTGGAAGGCATTCTGTGCGATGGGGGATTGTCGGTCGACCGTGTTGTGGACCACGATGATCACTGCATTCGCACAGAACGGACTCCCTCAGGAGGCGCTGTCGACATTCGATCGGATGGTGGAGGAGGGGGTGGAGCCGGACCGCATAACGTTTGTTTGCATTTTGTATGCGTGCAGCCAGGGTGGACTCGTCGATGAAGCGTGGAGATGCTTCTCGTCGATGAAGCGAGAGCATGGGGTGGACCCCGAGGAGGACCACTACGCGTGCATGGTGGATCTTCTGGGGAAGGCTGGGAGGGTCGCAGAGGCCGAGGAGGTGATATTGAGCATGCCTGTGGAGCCTAGCAGCCTCCTGTGGCAGATCCTGCTTGCAGCGTGTCAGGTGCATGGAGACATGGAGAGGGGAAAGCGGGCGGCAGAGAGGGCGCTTGCTCTCGACAAGACCGATTCGTCTACCTATGTTTTGTTGTCTAACATGTTTGCAAATTCGAGTGACTGGGACGGCGCTAGGAAGGTGAGGGAGATGATGGTGGGGAGTGAAGTGGCTAAGGATCCTGGGTGTAGTTGGATTGCAGTGAATGGATGATTGTTGTGGACTAAGTTTCAAACATTACTTCTTCGATTGATTACTTGATCAATAGTCACTTCTTTGAATTTGGACGCACTGCTTGATACCACAAATTCCTCTTGCATAGAGAGTTTCAGAGTTCTATTTGTTTCTGTGACATTCAATTATTCAAAGGAATCCTCATGAATAATCACAACCAATGTTATATGTGAACAATTGATCTATACATCTCATCTGAGGGAAGTAGAACATCATATGGCTAAAAAGAGCTTACAGTCAACTGAACGAAGTATTTCATTTTTTAGTGCACTTATTGCAAAAAGTGGATTTCATCTTGGTTGTGAACAATATGAACGTGTGGAGCAAGGAATGCTATGCAACAGTTGTGGATTCCAAGAGTGAGTCCAGGTGTTCTTTCAGTTTAGCCTTTGTCATTGCGCCTTCCCATCGGCTTTCTGGAACTTCTTTGCCATTCTTGAAAAGGATGATGGCTGGTAAGCCATAGACCTTGTATTCTTCAATGATTTTTGGATTTGAATCATGATCAATCTTGAAAATGTTTAATCTTCCCTTGTATTCCTGAGATCATAAAAAAATAACCTGTTATGAGGTAGTTCAGATACATTGGTCGATAAACATACCACTAATCGGTTTTGCCAAAAACCAGAGATAACAGATAATATTCATTTCATGAAAGAACCTTTGACTTTTTCTTCTTCAGTATGAAACACACCACATTTAGGATTTGGTTCTCAATATAGAAATGTAGGGACAAAGTAATGATATATTTTATGCGTCATAGATGCCTCTACACCAATAAAGACTGCAAGCAAGAATATATGTGAAGATGGGATGCCATTCAGTCAAGAATATGTTTGTTCAAATATTACTGCCTCACTACAACTGAACACCCTCATTCCTAGAGATCATATACCACCAAACAACTTCCATGAAAGAAGTTTCAGTTTAAGGATATCTTCTACGTTGCATATCAGATGATAAATTTCTTAACATAGCACCCCTAACCTCAAGACATATGGTTCAAATGAGAGGAAACAAGTCCCATGTAAAACTAACAACTATTTTTTTTTTAGCTTCTATAATAGTTGAGATCAACCTATACAAGAGCAGATCCACTGAGAGGATCGGGGTGTCCTCTTCTTTTTTTTTTTCCAGAACCAATGAACATTGTCAACCCAAACTGCACATGCAAAAGATCTAAAAATTATTGATGGTTTAAGTTTAATGAAATGAATAATTCTTTTCTCCGAGTATGTTACTGTAGTCTTTGACAGCCATCAATTAGCTCAAAAACATATCCCAAGAGAAAGAAGTTCAACATAAACAACACTAATTCAAGTTCAAGGGAGATGACTTGTTAACCACATCGATCCTTCTTCGAGTGCAGATTATGCTCATTCCAAAAGGCAAGTTTTCGTCCAACTTTGTACCTTGAATTTGAAAACCAGAACGATTTTGAGTATTAATCCAGTGTTCAAACATATGATCCTAACTTCCATGATCAAAAGATCCCTATCCAATTCACTAATGGCTGGACATTCTCATACAAATTCATTGATATGTAAATCAAATAACACCTATGCATTTTAGAATATCATTCATTGCGCAAGTTGATCAAGCAGAATCTTATTTTTGTGTCATTTTAAAAAGAATAGAAAACCAAAACCTAGGGAAATCCAATGCATCAGCTTCAAAATACGGGTATTAAGGAATTCTGCCGATAGGAAACACAAACAACAATGATAGGGCTTAGGATTGCTTGCTACTGCTGGCGGCACAAAATATATAAAAGAAGTCATTTTGATGATTTCATATCAGTATATCTATTGAAGTTTTTTTGTTTTTTTTGGTGGGTCTCTATTATATATCCATTGAAGTTGATATACAAACCTTCGACTGAAACATATATATCTGACGAAATGAGTCTCTATTATGATTAGAAATTTAGCAGAATCAGCAACCTGATGAATAAAGATAACATCAATTAAGCATCGATGTTTACAATGCATATCACCATAAACTAACCTTGAAGACGTAGGCAAACATCTTTGCAGAGAAGACAAGGCCTAACTATATCAGCTAATAAGTGATTTTTGACTTTGCACACTAAGGACTCAAGAATTCAAAATTTAACTCACACAATGCAAATCCGACCTCCAATTTAACTGTATTTTATTCTGACACAAAAATCTATGATTCCCCACTTCTAAATCATGATTTCATACAAAATTCGAAACAAATGTTCATCAATTGATTCAATTCCAATAAATACACATCAGAATACACCACAAAACAAACGGCCTCAAATTTGAATGACGAAAGATACCTCCGAAGCCCAATCGATCACAGACGACATCAACCGGCACGGTCCGCACCAGTCCGCGACGAACTCAACAAGGACGGGAAGGTCAGACTGCAAGACCTTCTCCGAGAAATCGCTCTCAACGACAGACGGCGCGCCGCACCGTACGGTGAACCTCCTCGCTGAGAAACCACCGCCATTGGAACTTCCGGACGATCCCACCCGTCCGTTCCTTCGTTTCCCTGGTCCCGGGAGGGATAAAAATCCAGAGTGATTGAGGCTCCGCCGGACCGAACGAACCGGAGGCGATGGAGACAACCCAGTTGAGAAGGTCAGACTGCAGAGGCTTCCTATCATTCTCGACCGTTGCGATTTTTCCAATTAGGGTTTTCAAAATCGAATGAGAGTTTTATCGTCCTCCATGAGAGGGTTGTGGACGATGGAGTCGGTTGTGTGGTTCGCGTTGTACAGAAAACCAAGGCCTCACGACGCCAGATCGAACGGCGAATATGAGATATATCACAAGGGTGATTCTATTTGTGCCCATTTATAAGTAAGCCCTTTAAATGAATTATAGTTAAAAATACATTTAGATCTTCTTCATAAGTATATCTAATTTTTTTTAATTTTTTTTAATTAACATTTTTTTAATAAGCATACCCTCTATATTGTGTATATATAAGATTTAAATTTTCTTTTTTTTAGGGTTTAAGATTTTGAGGATTTGTGTGAATATGTGAAAAAAACAATGGATTTTCATATTCTTTTTATATTTACATTAATTTTTTTACTAGAATATATTAATTAGAGTTTTGTAGCGAGAGATGGGCAAGGGTAGGAGAAATGTTTTGATGTCAGAGGGGCTTGTTTATTGTTTACATATGAGGTTAATATATGAGGGGCTTGTATATTAAATGATTAAAATGTGAAGAACTTACTTAAAAAAAGAGCTTACTTACAATTTAGAGAGACTCAAATAGAACCACCCATGTCACAATGAGTTGAACCGTAGATGGATCAGAATCCGTGCAATAACATTTTTTTACCAAAAAAAAAAAAAATCCGTGCAATAACATTCGCCGCTAAAAAGGCGAGCCCACGAAACTATAATGGAGGCCCATTGTAAAAGTCCACAAGAGTCAAGGATCTGCTAAATCAGACGGACGGTTTGTAATGTCAGGACAAGAATGCCTCAATATTTACAGATCGTACCTACCACGCTCACTATAAAATCCATTTTTGCCCGAAACAAATAGAAAACAAGGATCCTTGTGTCATCATTTGATTCATTTCCCATCGAAATCTCGGAATCTTCTCTGTTTTTCTTTCATACCTTGAAGAATCGATGTCCTCCGCCGGAGCCCAGGGAGATGTCGCCGCCCTCCAGACCTACTTCTGCCACCAGTGCGCCTGTCATGTGACGAAGAACTCCTCGCCGTCCGGCGACATCTCCTGCTCCCGCTGCGGTGGTGGGTTCATCGAAGAGGTGGAAAACCCGAACCCTAACCCTAACCCTAGACCCAACACCTCCGTATTCTTCTCCTCCCCCTCCTCCTCCCCCCCGGATTCGTTTCATCCCTTCATGGCCGCCCTCGGCCCCATGCTGTTCGGCGGCGGATCCGTCAGCCTCTCCGATCTCTTCCCCCGACGATCCTCCTCCATGTCCGTCTCCTTCGGCGGCGACGCGGGAGGAGGTGCGGACGATCCCTCCGGGTATGATCCCCTCCACTTCTTGCATGAACACCTCGAGCACCTCCGGGCCGGTGGGGCCAACATCCAGGTTGTGTTCGAGGGCGGTCCGCACGCTGGGATGGGGTTCCATGGTTCCCCCTCGTTTAACATGGGCGACTACTTCATCGGTGGTGGTCTCGAGCAACTCATACAGCAGCTCATGGAGAATGACCCGAACCGCTACGGGCCGCCCCCGGCATCGGAGTCAGCCATCCGGTCCCTCCCTGATATCCAGATAACGCAGGAGATGCTTGCCTCGGACTCCGCGCAATGTGCAGTCTGCAAGGATGAGTTTGAGGTTGGGGCGAAGGCCAAACAGATGCCTTGCCAGCATATATACCATCAAGAATGTATCGTCCCCTGGCTCGAGCTTCACAATTCTTGCCCTGTATGCCGGTATGAGCTGCCCACGGATGATTCAGATAATGAGGACAGTATGAGTGGCAGGAGTACACAGTCTTCCAATCCGTCAACCCCTGCACAGCCGAGGGTGGCAGAGCGGAGGTTCAGTGTGTCTGTTCCATGGTGGCCGTTTGGTCAGAGGACTGCTGAAGGGAGCAATGCCGGAGCTGGCAGGGGAAACAACAACAACAGCGGAAACAATGATGGTGGTGGTAGCAGTGGAAATCAAGGCAACCGGCCAGAGACTAACTCCGAAGATTTAGATTGACAAATGTTCAATCTTCGGGTAAGGGTTGTTTGGGGTCTGACTCGTGTCTTTCTTTTTTATGTTTTTTAGTCATGCGGATTGCTTGCCTTTTGAATTGATCGGTACTGACAGTCTGAAGTTACCGTTGAACCAAATAAGATCGAGAATTACTTAAATAGAATGCAATGCCAAAATAGAAATCTTTTTATAGGATTCTGCTGCGAAGTATATTTCCAGTGTTATGCAGCTGTTGTATCTACTATTTAACTTTATTTATTGGTATATATGCATTTTCAGCGTTAGACGTGGAGAATATGGAATTACAAGTTTTAGCGGCTTGAGTTTGGTTTCTAATGTAGTATTGTATTGATTCCTCATATTAGCTGTTAGATATGAAACTTCAATGTCATGCATTTGGCGTATCTAGTTTTCTATTTTCTTAATTAATATATATACACACGTGCAGAGCTGTGGAGAATATGGAAATACAAGTATTAGCCGCTTGAATTTAGATTCTAGTGCAGTATTGTATTGATTCCTCTTGTTTGCTGTTAGATATGAGGCTTCAAGAAAAAAATATTTAATTTCTTTCACTCGTCAAAAAAAAAAGTTCTTCTAGGAGAACTAATTTAGATTTTAGACATTTTTAGTTTTTGTTCCTTCATTGTTTAGCTGCTGTGAAATTTCTTAGTTTCAATAGAGTTAATGCTTTATGGTTGTCATCGATCTGCTCTTATTTTCTTTGTTTAGTTCTTTCCATTTTTAAGATTGTTGCACATTGTTTTTCAGCTTCCAATAAATACACTTGGATCTTTGCCTTTCTGGAACATCACCAGGTAGCATTTTGGTAAAAATATTATAGTTTCTTGGCCTCTGATGGATCATATGATATAGGGCCTGCTTGGATGCACGATTGAACTGCAGTTATTCTAAAAATCTCGTGTTTCAAACTCGGCTTTTGAAACCATTTTTTCATAGCTTTTCAACAGGTTTTTACACGGAAAAAGCGGCAGGTGGTGTTTGAAAAGCTAATAGCGGAAAGGTGTTTGGATCTGCATTTGGGTATTTTTCGCTTTTGAAGCACAAAATCTTCCAAACAGGGTCCTAAATGGAGAGAAGGTTCATGTTGCAATTTGTGGGCCTATCCTTTTTTTAGGTTAGAAAGGTAGAAAAGATTTCTATTTTCTACACACCCAACCGTCCCTGCATCCCATGGTTATTCCCTAAATTACAACTGACCAACATTGTTCGCCTTCATGTATTGCATGCCCCAATTTTTAATGAAGTCACCACCGATTCTGACATGTTATCCACGTGGGCCTATCTTGTTATTCGGTAGATTTTTTTTTTTTTTGATATCAGAGGGACTCCCCGTGGCTGACCTTACGGTTGGTAGATAGTTGACATATAACTATTTTAGTAAGTGGTATTATTAATATCCTTTTCTTAATCAAGAATGTGCCTTAGTTTGTAATTGTAGGTAATTCAATTTTGTAACATTAAATTTCAATTATTGAGCAACACTAAAAATAACATAATCTTGATGCTCTTGACTTTCCTTGGTTGCAGCCTTCTTGTCCCATTTGAATAAAAATAATCCATATTTTTTTTGGTTGTCTCTGTTGAATTTTTCTCTTGAAGGACTCTATTTAATAAAAAAGAATCAATTTTGTCATAGAATCATTAATTCTGGAAATGTTGATGGATGTTTTGATATTCCAATATTAAGCAGAATGGATTTGATATAGGACTGGATTCTTGTTTTTCCCCTAAAAGAAGGGTTTTATGATGGCTATGTTTAGTTTTATGGGTAAAGTTCATAACTTGCTCGTGTGTAGTTTATATTGAAATGGCTGGGAGATTTTTTCTCAATTGTTTATGGAATATTGGATGTTGTGGTTGGATTTAGGAGTTTTTAGAGTTTATAATTTGATAGCCAATTATATTTGTGGTTGGCTGAGTCAGGATTGATTTTTGTTTATTTCAGCCAGCCGTGATTATAATTAACGCATTAGCTGTATGTATGCTGTTGCGTCTCTCCTTTTGGAATAGAATAGTTGAGGTTATTCCATCTCTCCAGTTGGAGCAACTGTTTTTTTCCCCTTTCTTGATATAATCACATATTTCTTTTGTATTTAGGCTCAGCCTCTTTTCCCCCATCCTCCTCTGGCCATGGTTATCCTGAAATCACTTCAATGGGGACCAAAACTGACCCTGAAATCTAACCATGGTTGTTGAAAGGAGAAACCCTTTTATGAGTGTAAGGTAGATTGGTTTATAGTATATCTTGAAACGGCTGTGAGATTTATTTATTTTTTTCAATTGTTTATGTTGGACGTTGTGGTTGCATTTAGGAGTTTGTGGAGTTTTTAACTTTGATAGCCAATTATATCTGTGGGCATCACAGTCAGGACTGATTCTTGTTTATTTCAGCTCCATGATTGTAATTAACACATTAGCTGTATGTATGCTGTTGCATGTCTCCTGTTAGAATTAATAGTTGAGTTTATTCCATCTCTCCAGTTGGAGAAGCTATTTTTTCCTTTCTCGCATCCATCTCATAAGTCATATCCCTTTTGGTTTTGGGCACGACCTCTTTTTCCCCTCCTCTGCCATGGCTGTCCTGAAACCGCTTCAATGGGGGCCAAAAACTGCTCTGAAAACTAACCCCGGTTTTTGAAAGGGAGAAACCCTTTTAAGGGGGAAAGAAAGATTGCAGCTTTAGAGTTTTATACCCTCTTTGGTTGAGCTTAAGAAATAAGGGGAACTGGTTCTTTTCTGTCAGAAATTAATTCATTCCAGAAATGCCCCTGGGCCAGTTGGTGATTACTGTAATTCTATCGATAATTCTATTGAATTTCTTATGTTGATGATGATGATGATGATGATTTCCAGTGGTTTACATCAATTATTCTATGTTTATTTTCATATTGATGAAATATGTGATCATTATCAATGTATACTGAAATAATACATGATGTAATTAATCTAGGTGCCCCCATCTAGAACTCCTGGGTGAGAGGATTAATACACTGACAATTATGGATAAACTTATGTAATATTGGTATTCAACACCTGCTACAAAGAAGTGAAGATATTATCATATTAGCATGTCAAAAAGACTGCTTTCTTTCCCCATCAATGATTGATTCATGGGATGAGAGTTAATTAGATGTTGTCATTCATCTTGGAGGAAAGGATTTGCAAGATAAATCCATGGGATGGGAGTTAATTAGATGCTGTCATTCATCTTGGAGGAAAGGATTTGCTAGTCCTGTCTGGATTATTGCTGGGTTTTGGAACACGCAAACCTTAATCCTACATTTCGTTGAGACACTCAGTGCCACTATCTGTTGACCTATTTTGTCTCATTTAACATGATACATAGAATGGAAATCACCATTAGATGGAACAAAATATTTTTTTTATATTGACATACTTTGATACATAGAATGGAAATCACCATTAGATGGAACAAAATATTTTTTTTATATTGACATACTTTGATAATTTACAGGTCATCTCTATTTTCTCGAACTTTGAATTTATATTAAGAGTGAGAAAGTCTATAACATGTTTTTTAAAGCTATTTGTACAATCTTGATCTTTGTACAATCTGTCTTATGACCTACAAGAATGCTTATTGATATTTAGTACAAACTTTTTCATTTTTGGTTCTTGTTGGGGGGGGGGGGGGGGGGGGATGGTGTTACCGTGCATTAGTTAGGTAAACAAAATAGAATATATAGGATGGGATGAGAAAGAAGGGTGGAGAGACCAGGAGTTTATGAAAGTTAGGCTATATTTGATATAAAGTTTTGGGTTTGCTCTAAAGTTGCCTGGATTTGAGCCTGTTAAGGTCAATGCATGACTGGCCTCCTTTTTTTGAACATGGAATTGGACAAATCCCTTCTAAATCACATTTGAGTTAGCCAACATATGTTGTAATTTAGTGTAGTGGCCACCTATAGTACATTAAACCTGTTTATATTCCCCCCTTTGTTCTCTGCTATTTAGTGGTGCGTATACTGTTTTTGGCTTGGAGAGTTTTACGTGAGGACTTATTATGAAGAATTGGAGGTTATGGGTTGTTATTGGGCAAAGTCTCATAAGACAACTTGTTCTGCCTATAAAACTATAAATCCCCTCTTTGAAGCTGAAATCTCATAGAATTGCCTACATATTAATATTGGAGCTTGTTTATATTATTTTCCTTTTCTTTTTTTGATTTGTTTGGATATTTTTCGTCTTGGTTTTGTTCAAGGGTTGTTATTTCTTAATGTGAGGGCTTCAATCACATTTACAAAAAAGAAAAAGAGGGATGGAAGGAGACTAACCTTCACAGTTGCTGATATACTCGAGCCTTAGTTAACAGAAGGTTAAACTATAGAGTGCCAAGGAAATTCTGCTTTTTTTCATCCACACTGTTGGCAATTAATTTTTCATTCGTTATAACGAAGTTGATGATGTAAACTGGTGGTTATCTTTTCTGTATGTTACTTTACTAGCTTTCTGGTTGCAGCCCGTCAATTACATTCTTGAAAAATGGGGACTCAGGTGTTCTGATTTTGTTAGTCTACTAAGGTTAATTTGTGAATCAAGGGATTAATGTGAATGGTACACAAGAAGAAGCATCTGGATTTCTGAAAGTTGAAATGGAATTGGTGAATCTAAATTTCAAATTTAAAAGTAATTGGAGCATGAAACAAACATGTGAGATCATTTATTAACAGGGAAAACCTCCCCGCAAGATCAGGTAAGGTTTTGCAGATGCATGTCAAATTTATGATTAGAACCTGTTGGAGGGTTGCATCTGTTGATTGATTATGTAAAATAAATATCTGTTGTGGGTTAGTAGTTAGTAATAAGATCATTGTTTCTTTTCTTGAAATCTAAGTTTTTATCAGTTGCAAGATTTTTCTTGTAAGTTTAGCAATATATGTTGAGGTTTATTTATAGCATTCTTTTTTTTGTTGTGCTGTAGGGTGGGGGAGCAGCTTGCTGTGCAGAGTACAGTTGAAAATAGCGAAATTCTGTAAGTTTCATCTTGTATGAATCCTCAATACATTTTTTGTCTTTTTTGGGTGACAGAGGATTTGTGTTGTTGCATTGGTGTGGAACCATGGCAAAGCAATCTATTTATAGGATGAAAGTCTGGACCCCCTTCTGTTGATAGAATCATACTAGTTACCAATACTTCATTTACATTCAGTTAGCTCTATCACTCGCGGTTAGAGTGATTATGACAACTTTCTATATGCATGATTATTTATTGGATTTCTTATAATAGAAACGTTTGCTACGTGTTTTTGGGGTTGGGGCACAGAGAATGCCAAAGTTCCTTTCTGGATGTATAAGTGGAATCAGGACAAAGTCGGCTATAGAAATAAGATTCCATAAAGAATTCCACAGTTCTTTTTTTATTGAAAGCTTTTGTTTTTACATCTCAACATACATGAATTCATACGGAGGATGCATAGATTCATCTATCTTTTATGAACGCATATAATATTTTCATATATCTTTTGTTACATTTTTTTTATATACGAGAAACAAGGTTAAAATCACAGCTCGTTAGAACATTATCCCAATATAATTAGAGTTATACTTGCATATGAATTTGTTGTTCTGGTGCCAGATCAGCGTGTTATGTATATTATAGATAAAAATGATACATGTAGCCACTTAGCCCCGCTTTTGTTTTTTAATAAAATGAAAAGCGTAAATGTGTTATCAAACATCTTTCATAAGGTAATTTTAATTAAAAAGTTCTTTACAGTTTTAGTATAAAATGATTATTTTTTTTAAAGAATAGAAAATGTGTTTCTTAGTAATCGAGTTTATTTAAATTATTTATTTAAAATCTTATTTTTTAATCTTGTTTTCAAACGTCACCCATTAGTCTCTTTAGGCTACAGAATAGAGATCGGATGTCTGTCATTTCTTTCAAAAAAATAAAAAATGATACATGTAGCATGTTTGTGTCCCTTCATAAAAAAATTGAAACCATATATTTCAATTAATTGTATATATATATTTATATTAATCTAAAAATAAAAAAAATTGCTTATTTTGTTTGATGGAGAAAGATATACTTCTTTAATGAAATGAAGTTGCAAGTGGTAAGTAAATAAAAAATGTGTGACCCATATATTATATGAAAAAGAGAAAATAAACCAAGCTTCTATGGTTTGCTTTGAATTAAATGTCAGATATTTAAACTGGTTTACCACAATGATTAGTCTATCTGGATTAAGTTCCAAAGTACAAACCCGCAGATAACAAACAAGAATAAAAATCAATACTGAATGAGCGGGCTACATTTGAGAGTTTCGGAAGTTTATGATGAACTCTTCAAATCAGTAATTATTGAAAGATAATCGCAACCCATGCAGAATCTCTCTTTTCATCACAAAGTAGAGGCTTTTGAAAACAGTATGGAATGATCCATGCAAATGCATGTCATCCCAACAAATTTTGTTTCGTTTCCTCACTCTTTTACAAGAGACCCATTGATGTGTGTGTGTGAGAGAGAGGATTTTCATGTTTTATTGAATTGAATCAAAAGAATGTACACTGCAATTGAGGATTTGTAGCTTCAGAGGAACTGCCCCACCCCACAAAAGAGAACTTGATCAGCCTTCAATACCACTCTCAAGCTCCAGTCTTCCTATCCGTCATCGCCACATAACCTTCACTGGGGACGAACTTCCCCCAGAACCAATGCTTCTTCCAAACAAGCCCCATTTCTTCAATGGGCACATTCTTGGTCTCTGGGAGGAAGAAGAAGATGAAGGTAGTCATGATCACGACGAAGCCCGCGAAGAAGAAGAAGAGCCCGAACTTGAGGTAGCATAGCGCGGGTAGGAACGCCTGCGCTATGAAGAAAGTGAATAGCAGGTTCACCGACACCGTGAGCGACTGCCCAGCTGATCGAATCTCGAGAGGGAAGATCTCACTGGGCACGAGCCAGCCAAGCGGTCCCCATGACCACGCGAAGGCCGCAACATAACCGCACACCAACACTAGCACCCAATCCGCCGATGCCTTTGTCAGTGATCCCGTACCCGCGATCCCAAACTTCTGGCCCAAGATGATCCCAATCGCCACCTGCACCCAGTACAAATGGTAAAACCATCCTGTGAGTAAATCAAGAGTATCACTTGAAGTATACATTAAGTACACTGGGTTTGATATATACCTGGCATATGGTCATCTGGATGCCACCCTGGATGAAGAGGAACCGCCTTCCGTACCGATCAACAGTGAAGATGGAGACGAAGGTGGCGACCAAGTTGACGAGCCCTGAGATGACGGCCGACATGAGCGATGCATCGTCTCCGAACCCGAGCGTCTTGAACAACACTGGCGCGTAGAACATGATCACGTTGATCCCCGTCAGTTGCTGGAAGAACGGTATGGCGATAGCCATGATGAGCTGAGGCCTGTACTTCCTCTCCAATATGTTCTTCCACGGGTGCTGCACTTGCTTCGACGACTCGCTCGCGTCGACCAAATCCTGAAACACAATAACAAAGTTCATGTAAGACAAATATTTAGTGAGAGTTTCATTCGATTTGATACACATATATTTTTAATATAATATAAAAACATTCAAATATATGTGTAAAAAATAAAAAAAGTGTGAAGGTGATTATATGAAGAATGTGATAAACCATTCAAACTTAATGAAGATACTAAACATGTAATTATATTAGTGATATTTCAATTGACAAATAAATTCAGAGTACTTTGTGACTATACCTGGAACTCATCGTCCACGTTGTCCGAGCCGCGGACCTTCTTGAGCATGCTGCGCGCCTTCTCGGTTTGGCCACGCTCGAGGAGGGAGTTGGGCGTGTCGGGGAGGCCCATGGCACCGGTGGTCATGATTATGGCGGGGACCGCGGCGAGGGCCAGGGAGACCCTCCATCCGTAGCCGGCTGAGATCTTGGACGTGCCATAGTTCACAAGATTGGCTGCGAAGATACCGATCGTGATTGCCAGCTGGAAGCCGATGTTAAGGGCACCACGCAACTTCGCGGGAGCCATCTCCGACAAATACACCGGCACCGACTATGATAACAAACAGATTAAGGGGATTGCTTAGCATTTATTTGATGTTAATATATATATACAGATGCTTTGGTGGAGATTCTAATTTTTCAATCAATAAACACAAACTGTATTGTGGTAAAAACTATAAAATTTAATAATAAAAAGAATTTGTAATTCTAACCATCAGAAAATTTGTAATTATCTCATTGAATAGTTATTGAATTATGTTTTGGATCTCAAGACTATATTAGTCTCTAACAAAGTTTTTTATTTCTCAGTATGTAAGAATTCTCATTTTGGAAAAGGATCTAGTAACCACAAAAGAGTCATGACTCATGATCCCATGACAAAATTGATTTTGTACAAAAGATAAAAAAAACATTATTTTTTAAACTAAAATTCATTGATCACACGTGCTTCACATGGTTTGATTTAATGAAGCACATTCACACAACCATGTGCTTGTGTCATCAGATTGGTTATAGCTTTTGCTATTAGATCTTTTTTCAACCACAAATATGACTAATTTGGTTATCAAATTGATGTGTAATAATAAAGGGATAATAACTCTTTCAAATTGATAATAATATTAGTTTTTTTTCGTAAAAAATAATATTAGTTTTTATTATTATCAGTGGTCCCAACAATTTGGCCTCTAAATGGATCCAGGGTCACTAGATATACTCTGTTTAGTATTTCTGTTTTAACTGAAAATCTGAGAAACCCAGTATTGTTTCATGAATCCACCATTAAGATCTTGGAAAACAACATGGAGTTTCAAGGTCTCATCAAATTTTTTGATATAAACCTATATAATGTGTAATTGTAATTAGCGTGCCATTGCATGATAGAAGAGTAAGTCACCTGATTAGCAAAACCAACACCGACACCGAGGAGGAGACGGCCGATGATGAGCATGGCGACATTGGTGGCAGCACCATTGATGGCGGCGCCAAGGAGGAAAGTGGCACCTCCGAAGAGCATGGAGACCTTGCGGCCGAAGAGCCTGGTGGATGCGGAGGCAAAGAAGGAGGCAATGAGACCGGCGATGTACAGAGAGGAGGTGAAGGTGGTCAGCAGCTGACTGTCGAACTTGCAGTATTGGTTCTGGTGTTCACTGCTCTCTTTCATCCTCGCGTACACCGACGGGAAGAATCTCTCGAGGAATGCATCCATGGATGTCACTCCTCCTGAAATTCCAATGTCGTAACCGAAGATGAGACCACCGGTGGCGGCCACCACGCAGGCCACAACGACGAACATGGTGACTTTCCCACCATATTGTTTCACCTCACCCTGCGAAACAAAACCTCCTCCTGCCATCCTCGCAAGCTCACCACCCCTTCTTTATGGAAAATCCTTTCAAGGCTCCTCCACCTTGGTCCTCCTCTCCTCTCTCTCCCTCTCTCTCTCTCTCTCTCTTTGAAGGGGGGTGGG
Organism: Acorus calamus; assembly: GCA_030737845.1. Taxonomy (NCBI): domain Eukaryota; kingdom Viridiplantae; phylum Streptophyta; class Magnoliopsida; order Acorales; family Acoraceae; genus Acorus; species Acorus calamus. The sequence continues at coordinate 34,292,120 of CM060868.1, read as the reverse complement.
GGTGGGGGTGGGTGTTCCTTGAAACTATCAAACCTCAAATTTTTATATGGGTACTCTCCCTTTATATATGAAAGCACTCAGGAAACAATGTGCTAATTATAGACATTCCTCGCTTAATTGGTTGGGAGGGAGAAGGGGTTTCTTCTTCCGAAAATAGATTCAGTTAGGCCCTGTTGAGGCTCTCGTTCAATATCTTTGTCTTACCACCCATATTTAGATGGGTTGACCATTGACACCCCCTTTCGCTTGAACTCCAGCAAAAAAAATCGAGTTTGATAGAGAGCATGTTATATATAATATAGTTGGGGAAATGTTAATTGACAATTTTTTGTGTATATATATTTTTGGGTTCTTGTAGTGTTTTGAATTTTATAAAATATATGTTCATCTAAATAATAAATAAAACATATATTTAAGCAACTTGAATATATATATATTTGTATTTTTCATATCTAATGCATACACTGGGTTTAAAAAGAAAGACTGCGTAAATAACAACAGAATGACTTATCAACGCCTAAATAACGGTTCATAACATAACTAGAGGCTTAATTAAACACCTGAGGGATCATTTGATAAATAACCCAAACCTGATTATCAAAGAAAACCAAAACTAGCAGAATTGATGACCAAACATTTTGATTTCATTAGTCCATGAGAGTTTACTTTTAGCTCCCAACTTCATAATAAAAACTCTCAATCATCTCAAAAGTGTAAGAGTGATGCAATAAAAAAATTAATCAATTTGATAACCGAGATCAATCATAAAAATACTTCTTATCATATCACTCTTTAATAAATTAAAATCACATTAGTGATTGATTCAATTTTATTTGATCATTTCCAATCTCAAAAAATAATTACAGCTAAAAAGACAGTATGTGAAAACACATTTGACAGATTTTTATTTTTGTAAAAATTGAAAATGTGCAATGTGCTTCAAACAGTTTCAAAAAATGATGTTTAATTAAAAATTTGTTTCAATGTTTTTTAAAAAACAAGTTCATGAGTTTTTTTAAAATAAAAATTTATTAAACTATTTTTTTATATATAAAAATCCCATTTTTCAACCAGGTTTCAAATAGGAACTCAGAGGGATTTTATCGAAAAGCACTACACGTGAATCGCACGTGTTATCGGGGTGTGAAATACAAATACAAGTATTATGGGCAAAGCTATTCCCACTACCTAAGTTATCATTTCCACTACCTTAAATTACGAAAATGTCATTTTTTTTATTTTTTTGTCACCTTTCCCACTACCCAGTTCGACAGCGTCCAGTCGAAGTGTTCTTCACCGGAACGATAGAGGTCTGTCGAACTGTCTGAATAAGTGTCGACAGAGGCCCAGTCGAAGTGTGTTTCATTAGGACGACAGAGATCCGTCGATCTGTCTAAGCAAAGATCCGTCGATCTGTCTGAGCAAATGTCGACACGGATGTGTCGAACCCTTCAAAACAACACCTTTCTTCTAAGAATCAATCACTTATACAATCATTTAAGTCCTTATGAAAACAAAAAATGTTATTTAAGTTATTTAAGTTTTTTTGAAAATCATATATATATATATATATATATTTAAGTATAAGAAACAAAAATATCAAACAAATAGTTATTTAGATCAAAAAACAGTAAACATTTCTTATAGACAAAAAACATTATTTTCTTTTCTAAACAAGTGGAGTCTTTTCTAAATAGACTCCATTTGTTTAGAAAAGAAAATAATGTTTTTTTCTATATGAAATGCCTACTGTTTATTTGGTTCAAATAACTCTTTGTTTGATATTTTTATTTTTTAACTTAAATAAATATATATGTGAATGATTTTCAAAAAGACTTAAATAACTTAAATGACATTTTGTTTTTCATAAGAACTTAAATGATTGTATAAGCGATTGATTCTTAGAAGAAAGTTGTTGTTTTGAAGGTTCGACACATCCATGTCGACATTTGCTCAGATAGATCGACGGATCTCTGTCGTCCTAGTGAAACACACTTCGACTGGGCCTCGATCGACACTTATTCAGACAGTTCAACAAACCTCTGTCGTCCCGGTGAAGAACACTTCGACTGGACGCTGTCGAACTGGGTAGTGGGAAAGGGTGACAAAAAAAAAAAAAAATGGCATTTTCGTAATTTAGGGTAGTAGAGAAATTAAGTTGGATAGTGGTTCTATCGGTGCCCTTTGTTATTTGTTTCTTGAATAAGGGGTTTTTCATCTTCCTCTTCTTCTTCTGAATACGAGTCTGTCACAGTTTCTCTCTCGTTTGCTTCGTGAAGATGGGGGACAGTCAGTACTCTTTTTCTCTCACCACTTTCAGGTGCCATTTCATATACGATTCCTTGTTTTGTTTTGTTAATCTAAATCTCCTCTGATTCCTCTCTAACAACTATAAAATCACGCCTGATCATGCAT